>CABEGB010000933.1:0-163390 GCA_901521435.1 Crematogaster levior | reverse complement strand
GTCTTATTTTCTTAGAAAGAAGACAATAATATCATTAAGTATGGGCAGGGTTGGGCAAAAGTCCGGAAACGGTCAATTATCTCGAAAAGGATCAACTATAGCGAAAAATATGTAAGAAGCAAAGTTGTAGGGCTTAATAAAATGTACCCAATGATGGCTAAAAATTTGACTTTGGGTGGAGGACGAAGATCATATGAAGGTCAAATTGAATTTTTTAAATGGAACTGCCTACTTTTTATTGCATATTCTTGTAGCTTATCTCGAGAGCTTTCCAAAACACTATAATAAAGTATTTTTTCATTAAGTATTTTCCGAGTTATAAAGCTTGAAATAATTTCTTAATTTTACATAAACTGTAAAATATCTCGTAAAATATTTACTTTTCGATGACCTTACCTCAATACTTTTATGCACAGAATAATGAGAGGAATCAATTGGTGTCAAGAAAACACATAGTTGTTTTTAAGAAAAAATATGTAATTGTTAGTTACAAATTACACATTTTTTCTTAAAAACAACTATGTGTTTTCTTGACACCAATTGATTCCTCTCATTATTCTGTGCATAAAAGTATTGAGGTAAGGTCATCGAAAAGTGAATATTTTACGAGATATTTTATAGTTTATGTAAAATTAAGAAATTATTTCAAGTCTTATAACTTGGAAAATATTTAATAAAAAATACTTTATTATAGTGTTTTGGAAAGCTCTCGAGATAAGCTACAAGAATATGCAATAAAAAGTAGGCAGTTCCATTTAAAAAATTCAATTTGACCTTCATATGATCTTCGTCCTCCACCCAAAGTCAAATTTTTAGCCATCATTAGGTACATTTTATTAAGCCTTACAACTTTGCTACTTACATATTTTTCGCTATAGTTGATCCTTTTCGAAATATTTGGCCGTTTCCGGACTTTTGCCCAACCCTGTATGGCACTGATGTATATTGACACTTTTGTACAATAATGGAAATATGTTGTTTTAGTACCCAAGGAGAACAGAAAAGTCAAAATAATATCAATATGATGTCATACTGATTGAATTTACGTCATTTTTTGGTCTTAATAAAAATCTCGATCTCAAATGACTTAAAAATGACTTTATATTGACTTCTTTTTTATTGTGCCTTTTTTGATTTTTGAAAATGTGATGTTTTTTCAACATAAAAAAGTATGATATAAGAATATTCAGAAAAATATGTGTATGACCATTCAGATATAAGAGTTAACTTATTGAGAAAGAAACCTTGCAAAAAGTGTCATTCTGATTTTAATGAAATTTTATATACAGATATAGATTACGTAAATAGAATTTAGAAATAAATATTTAATTTTAATATTAAATTTGTGCCTTGTGCACAGCATTTAGCCTTGTAGAAAAATTAATTTTCTACAAAGCTCAACGCACTACCATCCGTGTTTAGCTCGTATATGCCGATTATTTAGATTTGTGACTTTGATCTTACGAGCCTTACTCTAAATTTGTTTGAATAAATATTTAGTTAGAGTCAAAATAAACAATTTTAAAAACTATCGTTATTTAATTGTATCGCGATGTTTGCGATGTTAATGTAGAGCGACCTTTATGTTAAGAGTGCAACATGAGCATTCATGATCATGCATCTTATTTGCAAAACACAGTTAACAGAGCAGTGAGCAGCATTTGCAGTGTGTAAAATAACACTAATTAACGAACGCTAAAACAACCTTCAGACCGGACTCTCACTGTAGACAGGACCTTAAGCTAGCAAGTGTAGCGCAGTATGGAAAGGGAAAGCGGTCTGCTTCTTGCGTAGTCAGTCAAAATCAGCGAGCAAGATAGAACAACGATAAAAACAAGAATAGCCCTTTTCATAAAATTTTTTTGGAATTTCGGTATTTATGTAAAGTCAGTTGCTGTGGTTTTAGTGTCTGTAAAAATGTAAGATTAAGAATTTTGTGCTTATAGTCGAGACAAAGCGAGACCTGCACATGCGCGTTCGGTTTCATATTCCGCGGCGTGCTACGTGCTCTACATCATACGTGACGTATACTATAGACAAATGCGCGCATATGCGTGAAACGGAACGCACCCTATGGTATCACTGTTACGCCGTCATAATCGGAAAAGACGTGTACAGCAGAGTTTCGTGTGTTTTCGGTAATTCTGAAAGATTATTTGCATAACATTAATTGTGGAAAATTCCGTGAAGTATCAGTGTTCGGTATGATTGTTTTGATTTTGATTTGTGTTTGAGAGAGAGCTACTTTTTTGTTTATAAGTTAGATTACTGTGCAATAAGACTATGTTAAGTAACCTCTGTATTATCTGCGATCTGTATACTTACACGCATAATGGGGATTTATTATTAAATAAATAATGTATAAAACATATATTAAATAAATGCATTATAAACAATTAATATTGATTACTCTTTTAACATTTTATTACTAATTCTGAATGGTAAAAAGAACGTCAAAATTATGTCATTATGATATCAATATGACGTCATGAAAATATCAAAAATTTATACAGTTTGACGTCATTTTGACAAACTAAAATTTGATTATATTTTGATATCATTTTGATATCATTTTGACTTTTCTGTTTCTCCTTGGGATACTTTACAGCTTATATATTGTAAACTAAATATCGAGACTTCTTTAATAGAAGATTCACCAAAAATTACATTTTTAATTCAAATTAATAAGTGAAAATGTATTTTTCTATCTTGGTATTCTCGTCGCTAGAAATAACGTATTATTTATTATTTTTAGTATTTTATTTTTTTTCCGATCAGATATAATCCTTCGAACAAATAAAATCAAGCATTGCATGAAACTTATTTATAAGAAATCTTGACACTGTATCTTTAACAATAGTACAAATACACTAGTAGATAATGATGAATCATTCCATTTATTTACTTCGCGAATATTTACCTATGTAAATTCTATTATTTGCTCGGACTTTAAAACGTTAGAAACCACATTGTAGATTGTAAGTAATGTTGTGTTAAATCAATATCATTTCTCAGTTTACACCAATATTGTTCCATATTCCTTAGTGCAGAAAATATTTTATTCAAATTGGATTCCAAACAAAGATTCCGACTTAATTGACGAACATTCACATTATTTAAAATAAGTATTGTATATTTTATCTATATTGCAGACATTTAACAAATGATCGTAAAGTTTAATCTAATTTCATGCTGTTCATTAATATTAAAAGAATGGAAAACTTAACATCTAAATATTTTTCACAATTATCTAAAAGCAAATCTTGAACTTTTAACATTTGACATAAGATTGCATCTTTATTTCTTTTTTTCATATAAGATATATACGGTACCTATAATATCTATTTTCTAATTTAATATACCTTCATATATATATATACGTATATATACACTCACCCGCAAAAAAAACGGGCCACTAAATTTTAACAAAATTTTTTAACATCTTTCAATGGCGACAACTCATCGAAAAATCATCGTATTCAGATGAAATAAAGCTTAAATTAAAGCTTGAACATTTCTCTTGAAATTCCAACAAACAAAAATTGAATTACAACAAAATTGACAAAATGGCAGACATTGAAGGTAGACATGGAAAAATGGGGAAAAAAATTTTTTTTTTAACTATTGCATGGCTCAGAAGAGTTGACTGATTGATATCAAAACGTATGCGTTTTAAAGCTCATTCATTTCCAAACAAATCCATATTTTTAAAATTTTTCTACGACCTTTTTTGAAAAAGTTATAGCATTTTGAACAAAATGTTACAAAATGAATAACACTTTTTGTAAAATAAAACTTTTTTCCATGTCTACCTTTAATGTCTGCCATTTTGTCAATTTTGTCGTAATTCAATTTTTGTTTGTTGGAATTTCAAGAGAAATGTTCAAGCTTTAATTTAAGCTTTATTTCATCTGAATACGATGATTTTTCGATGAGTTGTCGCCATTGAAAGATGTTAAAAAATTTTGTTAAAATTTAGTGGCCCGTTTTTTTTGCGGGTGAGTGTATATATAAAGGCATATTAAATATATATGTATATATACAGGGTGTCTGAAAAATTTTGGAAAAGCCGAAGTGTGCAGGTAGAACAGATAAAATCAAGTAGAAAAGTCCTTTACCACTTTGTTGTTTTTGCAATAATTAACGAGAAATTAATTTAAAAAGATAGGCCAATCCGCGCGTGTAAAAGCGCGCGACAAGAAGAGATCTCCACATTGCAAGATGATAGAAGCCGGTCGGCCGTACGGCGAAGCGATGGAAGGCGCGATCTACAAAGGACAATCGCCGCAGCAAACGCGGATCTTTATCCGGATAGGGTTTGACGCGAAGATCCGCGTTCATCCTTATATATCCTTATATACATATATATGTTGACTCTCCAACTTTTACATTATCTTCTGTCTTTTCTCTTTGGGATTTCAAATTATATAAAATTTACATTTTTATCATGTAATGTAATTTCTATCAGTTTTTATCTCTTAGAATTTTTTTCTATCTTTATCTCCAGTTTTAAAGCGTTCTCCGACATCCTCCGGTTCCCAAGCGCCAACCCTGTTTATCATTCCAGTTTCCTGGACGTAAATTCCTTTCAGACATAGCTTTTTGTATTCTTTGTTCCCAAGTACATTTTAGTCTGCCACATCTGCGTCTGTCCGACGGTGTCCAGTGCATCACTTTCTTTGGTATTCTTTCCTTCTTCATTCGCTAGACGTGTCCATATCAACAGAGTTGTTTTTGTTGTATTTCCTGATGTCCATCTGAGCGTTCATGGCTTCTCGGATTATTTCGTTTCTTATTCTCTCTCTTCTTGAGAGAGAAGGCTTCCTGCCCAATCTCCGTCAGAAATCCATTTTTGTTGCCATTAATTTCCTCTTTTGTTGTTCATTTATTTGCCATGCCTCAGAACCAGAGAGTTATACTTTTTATTATCGCGTTGTATATTAGATGTTTCTGATTTTTGGAGATATTTCTAGACCAAAAAATCGAGTTCAGGGTTCCGATCGCTATCCTTCCTTTATTTATCCTATCCTCTGTCTCCTTTTCAAACCTCCCATTGCTGACTATCTTTATCCCGAAGTATCTATACTCCTCACAGCCCTCTATAGTCTCATTATTCTCCATTCTACGAGCCCCTCTACATCTCCTCTCACACACATGTACTTACAATTAGTTTTATTTCTGTTTACCTCTAGACCCTATCTTTCGTACTCTTCTATCAGTTTCCTGATCATATATTCTAGGTCGTCTTTATCCTGCGCTAATACGATCTGATTGTCGACAAAATGGAGTGTGTACAGTGTTAAATCATCACTAATCGGTATTCCCATGTGTTGGCATTTCTTCCTTTGTCATTGATGGAGTATGTGGGAGAGGTAGATTTTGAAGAGTGTTGGGGGAGACAACAACCTTGTCTTAGGTTAAAATCATATGAATAAATACACAAAAACAGTCTTTTTTTGAGCCAAAGATATATATATATATATATATATATATATATATCAACAACGTATAAACATATAAGTGACATGATAAAATTATAACGATAAAAGATGATATATAAAAATAGAACATAAAATATAAACGGTCATACTTATACGCGTTTCGGCTCACTGAGCCCTCTTCAGTAATATGAAAGTCACAAATATTTCGATAGTAGTCAGTAACAATTCAAGGAAAGATGAAACCGCAATCACATAGATATGGGAATGCCGCAGTTGAATTTCTTAAAAAGGGGTTGTCCAAAACTCCACCGGGTTGGAAATATCCGTGAAATGATGACCGTTAAAATGGTTAGAAAAACTGTTGAAAAAGAACCAAATGAAAAAGAATGTCTTCTAGAGTGTCAAATAAAAGAATGTCAAATTCTCAAAAAAATTAATGTTTTGGAAGATTGGAAAATTTTAATAATAATAATGTGTAGATATATGTGTGATATTATATTTAAATTGAGATAAAATACCTGTACAGTTCCACATAGTTATCAGTAAAACGAGGTAAAATTGTGTCTATGTCAATGTCAAGATTAAAACGAAATGAGAATAAATTCAGTTAAGGTCATCATTTCATAGGATAACAATTCCCAACAGGTGTTAGGAGGAGAGACAAAATTTAATAATATACATGTACATATCATGACGTCAACACGTGATTTGTTGTTTTTATTTCTTGTATTCTATTATTAAGCAAGCTCAGATATAATATCTACATCCCCAATAACCATTTTTGCAGAGACAAATGTAGGCAATAAATTCTGTTTGCCGAAAGGCTATAGATGCGAAACATACTTTGTCATTGAAAACACTGTTAGCACAATTTCAAAAGAAATTCACCAACATCAGTTAATATACTACTTGACAAAATGATGGTGAATAGCGAGCATGTCTGTCGGAAGCGTTGATAAAAGATTTGCGGTAAATATCAAAGTAGCTTTGCCACTACAAACATTATCGGCAAACTGTTCGCACAAATGCAACAGTATCTGGTGATCACAATACACTTCAGATTAACAGTGAATATCGAGCAGATCTGTTGATGACGTTAACAACAGATTAACATCAGAAACGTACCAGACTTGTCATCAACAATTTAGTAACAAAAAGCATACAAATATGTTAAAAGGGGTTAAAATAAATTATGCTGTGATTAGTGTGGGTAATGTTGTCGGGATGTGACAATGACAGGTTAAATATTTATTTACTAGGAACCAGAGGTATTCCCGTCGGAATCTTTTGGCGCCCTGAAAAGGGCGGTTTAGCGCTAGTCCTTGAGACTTTCTTAATCGGACGTTGTTCCGAATAACTCCTCGGCCAATCTGATCTTGCTTCTCCTCCGTCGTCGGCCTGGAGTGCGAGGTCTCCCCTTGGGTGTTGCGGGTACGTCGTCGGTCGGACTCGGAGTGTTTGGGCTGATTGGTACAGCGAGCGACAGACTCGGGGTCGTCTGTGTCTGCGATACTCCCACCTGGAGGGAAGTTTGTGTGCCTGTGGATGACGGCTCCTTATTGAGCTCCGGCGAGGTTTGCGTGCTCTGAGTGCAGGTGCTAGGCCTACGTGGGTCCCGTCGTTGACCGGGACTCGGGGGCACGGTTATGCGGTAGACCCTCCAGGGGAGGAGTGTGATCCCCTGGTTCAAGGGCCTGGTGGTGTCTTCTTCAGGGACAGGGTCCTGGTCGGGCGTTGGTACCGGAATCCGTTGTCCCCTGCTGCCTCTCCTTGGCAGGATGTTGATGGCAGGCAGCCTGAAGCGTTTATAGGGCGGCCCGAAGAGCACACACCGAGGCGGCCCGAAGAGCACTCACCATAGAGTTTATAGGGCGGCCCGAAGAGCACACACCGAGGCGGCCCGGAGAGCACTCACCATAGAGTTTATAGAGCGGCCCGAAGAGCACACGCTGAGGCGGCCCGGAGAGCACTCACCATAGAGTTTATAGAGCGGCCCGAAGAGCACACGCTGAGGCGGCCCGGAGAGCACTCACCATAAAGTTTATAGAGCGGCCCGAAGAGCACACGCTGAGGCGGCCCGGAGAGCACTCACCATAGAGTTTATAGAGCGGCCCGAAGAGCACACGCTGAGGCGGCCCGGAGAGCACTCACCATAGAGTTTATAGAGCGGCCCGAAGAGCACACGCTGAGGCGGCCCGGAGAGCACTCACCATAGAGTTTATAGAGCGGCCCGAAGAGCACACGCTGAGGCGGCCCGGAGAGCACTCACCATACGGTTTATCCTGACAAGGACAGATTCAAAAGCGATCGTTCTGGTTCGTAGTCTTTTGGACTCTTAGCCGGAATCGACAAAATTCTCCGCCGGGGGTCCCGGTATATGTACTCGCGTCTCGCGGAATCTTCACACGAGAAGGTCTTCGGTCGGGCGGCCATCTGGTGGCGGCGCCCGAACTAACGTTCGGCGGCGCGTTGCGCCTAGCGGCGGCGCATGCGCGGCGCATGTGCGGCTGTGTAACTGTCCGCCACATAACCCCCTTGGTTGATATAGAGTTATGCGAATTATGCGAATCGCACCGGTGGGCGTGATATGCGGCCACTTCTTGTCCGTGTTGCCGGTTCTCCGGTGGGCTCCGTTTGTGCTCGTTTAGCCTCAGGTTGCTCCTGATCCAGTGTATAAGCTGGTTTCAGTCTATCGATTGAGACGTTTATTGTGCGTCCGTTGATGCGGACCTTGAATGTTTTGTCTCCTCTGTTGAGGACTGGATATGGCCCGTCGTATGGAGGCTGCAGGGTGCCGCTGGGTATATCATGTCTGATAAATACTTTGGGTGACACTGCTAGATCCTTGTAGATAAAGGTATGCTTTTCTCCATGTCTTTTGACCTTGGGCGTAAGATTCCTCATATATTTTCTGAGTCTTCCTGCGAAGTTGTCCGTGGAATCTTTCGTTTGTTCCGCCTCTGAGAAGAACTGTCCAGGTAATCGTAATGTTTCCCCGTAGACCAGTTCTGATGGCGAGGCTTGTAAGTCTTCTTTAAATGCCGCTCTGACGCCCATGAGGATTACTGGGAGGATCTCTGCCCATTCTTGTGTCTCATGGCATTTGATTGCGGTCTTGAGTTGTCTGTGGAACCTTTCGATCATTCCATTGGCTGCCGGGTGATACGCTGTGGTGCGCAAGTGTGTCGCTCCCGTTAGTTCCGCCAATTTCTTAAACAGTTCTGACTCAAATTGTCGCCCTTGATCTGTCGTGATCCGAGCTGGTGTCCCGAATCTTGCGATCCAGTTCGTGAAAAGGGCTCTTCCCACTGTCTCCGCCGTGATGTCCGGTATTGGTATTGCCTCCGGCCACCTTGTAAATCGATCAATGATCGTTAGACAGTATTTGTATCCTAATGACGACGGTAGTGGTCCCACAATGTCTGTATGGATGTGCTGGAACCTTTTTGTAGGATTCGGGAAGTTCCCTGGCGCTGTAATCGTATGCCTGAATACTTTGGCTTTCTGGCAGGGTATGCATGCCTGGGCCCAGACACGGCAATCTTTTTGTACACCTGGCCAGACGTAACTCTTTGTTACCAACTTGATCGTGGCTTTGATTCCGGGGTGAGCAACCCCGTGCAGCGCTTGAAAGACTTGTTGTCTGAATGGTTCTGTCACGAACGGACGTGCTATCTGTGTGGAGGTATCGCAGATTAGCTTGGTGTTTGATCCGGGGATCCGGATTTCAGTGAGTTTAAGTGCCGTGTTCTCACTATTTCTGACCAATGCTGCGAGTTCTTGGTCTTCCTTCTGTGATTTCGCTAGCTCCTCGAAGTCCGGGGCCTTTGCGATTGCTTCGACTCTTGAGAGCGCGTCGGCGACCACATTCTCTTTGCCGCTGACGTGGCGGATATCTGTAGAGAACTGCCCGATGAAATCTAGCTGTCGTGCTTGCCGAGGGGCGCTGCGTAGCAAGTCTTGTTTGAAAGCGTAGATCAGTGGCTTGTGGTCTGTGTAGATGGTGAATTCCCGTCCTTCTAATAGGTGCCGGAAATGCTTCACCGCTGAATAGATTGCTAGTAGCTCTCTGTCGTAAGGGCTGTATTTAGCTTGTGCCCTGTTCAGCTTTTTGCTCAAGAATGCTAGTGGTTGCCATTCTGCGTCCGCTTGTTGCTGGATGACCGCACCGATGGCTGTGTCAGATGCGTCTGTTGTCAGTGTGAGTTTTGCATCTGTTTTTGGGTGAGCTAGTAGTGTAGCTTCCGTCAGGCTTTGTTTGCAGGCTTGAAAGGCGTGCTCTAGCTGGTCGTTCCATGTAAGAGGCGTTTTTCCTTTCACCTTCGGTCCTCTTAGTTCATCGTTGAGGATAGCCTGGTGTTTTGCAGCCCCCGGTATGAAACGTCTGTAGTAGTTAATCATACCGAGAAACTGTCGGAGTTGCTTGACCGTGGTCGGTTTCGGGAAGTCCTGTATGCTTCGGACTTTATCCGGGAGAGGACGAGTGCCTTCGGCTGAAAGCTGGAAACCCAGGAATTTTACTTGGGTTGCTCCCAAGACGCATTTTGCGGGGTTGAGTCGGATTCCGTACTTCGACAGACGTTTGAACAATTCGTGTAGGTGTTCCGTGTGTTCCTCCTCTGAGTTAGAGGCTATCAGCAAGTCATCTATGTAGGCGTAGCAATAGTCCAGTCCATGGATGACTTCATTGATGAATCTCTGGAAGGTCTGTGCCGCGTTTCGTAGTCCGAATGGCATGTAGAGATACTCAAATAAGCCGAATGGTGTGGTGATAGCTGTCTTCGGAACGTCGTCTGGATGTACTGGGATTTGGTTGTATGCTCTAACCAAATCCAGCGTTGTGAAAATCTTCTTCCCGCTGAGTGTGTGCGTAAAATCTTCTATGTGCGGAATGGGATAACGGTCAGGCACTGTTCGAGCGTTCAGTCTTCTGTAATCCCCGCACGGTCTCCATGCGCCCTCCTTTTTGGGAGCCATGTGTAGTGGAGCTGCCCACGGGCTCTTTGAGGGTTGAATGATCCCTTCTTGTAGGAGTAAGTCGAACTCTGTTTTAGCCGCCTTGAGTTTGTCGGGTGCCAGTCTCCGTGGTCTGTTTGCTTCTGGTGAGCCTGGCGTGGTTTCGATGTGATGTACTGTGGAGTGCGGTGCACTCGGCTGGTGGGTCCCCGTGGCCTGTGTGATCTGGGGGTATTGTGATAACACCTGGTGGAATCGGGTGTTGCCTCCGACTGACTTCACGGTGTGAAGTGAATTGACACCGGCTGATCCACGCGCTTCCAGTTTGGTTAGAGCATCTATCAACTTGCCCCTTTTCATGTCGGGTAGCAAGTGGTAATGCGCCAGGAAGTCGGAACCGATGATAGGTGTTGTCACGTCGGCTATTACAAATCGCCACAAAAATTTACGACGTAAGCCGAGGTCGGGCTGTATTGTCGTGTCCCCGTACGTGGGTATGATGGAACCATTTGCTGCGTACAAAATCCTCGCCGTGGCCGGTTTTCGACCCAATATCAAATCCTTTGGGTAGACGCTGACGTCTGATCCCGTGTCAATCAGATACCGGGTTTTTGTTTTCCGGTCTGTTACAAACAGGCGGCTGGTTTTAGGGCTGACGTCGCTCGCCGCCATCTGCGAACGCCCTTCTAGTTTTCCTTCTTACTCTCCGGTTGCTTCTTGTAGGCACACGGCTGTGTGCATTTTTGAGCTTCCTCTTTGAAGCGGCGGTGATAATAGCAGCTGCCGTCTTTCGTAGTTTTAGAGCGGCTGCGGGAACGAGATCGTTTCTCGAGTTCCTCTTTCTTTTTCGACTTCGACAGCCGGAGGTTTAACTCGGCTACCTGTTTCGCCAAGGTCTCGACTTGCTGTTCCACGGTGGGTTTTTCCTTGACTGGTTGGATTCCAGCGACTGCCACTGCGCGACCGGTCACCTCGTGGATGCGGTCTGCTTGCTCAGCGACTTCTGCTAAGTCGTCTGCGGAACGTGTAGTCAGGATAGCTTGGAGTTGTGCGGGCAGTCTGCCCATCCAGAGAATCCTCAGGAGTGACTCGGGTACGATGGCGCCTGCCAGGCTTTGTAGGTGACGAAGAAACTGCGAGGGTTTTCTGTCGCCCATTTCCTCGTGTTCCAACAGTTGTCGGATCTGTTGCTCCTGCGATCTTGCTAATCGCTGAATGAGTGCCTTCTTGATCGTTTCGTATTTGTTGGCACCGGGAGGCTGTGTGATCAGATCCTTGATCTCCTTGGCGTGCCGTGTTTCGATGTGTGACAACACGTAGGCATACTTTGTGCTGTCCTGAGTGATTCCTCCAAGCGTGAATTGGCCCTCTAGTTGGGCGAACCACAGTTCTGGTTCGTCTGCCCAGAACGGGGGTATCTTGAGCGCTATCCTGTTGATTTGTGCTTGCGCTCCCTCTGGTAAACCAGGCTCGGTATGTGTGTCCTGGCGGTCTGTCATGATGCCCACTTCTTCGTTAGATCACGTCGGGGTCACCAATTTGTGGGTAATGTTGTCGGGATGTGACAATGACAGGTTAAATATTTATTTACTAGGAACCAGAGGTATTCCCGTCGGAATCTTTTGGCGCCCTGAAAAGGGCGGTTTAGCGCTAGTCCTTGAGACTTTCTTAATCGGACGTTGTTCCGAATAACTCCTCGGCCAATCTGATCTTGCTTCTCCTCCGTCGTCGGCCTGGAGTGCGAGGTCTCCCCTTGGGTGTTGCGGGTACGTCGTCGGTCGGACTCGGAGTGTTTGGGCTGATTGGTACAGCGAGCGACAGACTCGGGGTCGTCTGTGTCTGCGATACTCCCACCTGGAGGGAAGTTTGTGTGCCTGTGGATGACGGCTCCTTATTGAGCTCCGGCGAGGTTTGCGTGCTCTGAGTGCAGGTGCTAGGCCTACGTGGGTCCCGTCGTTGACCGGGACTCGGGGGCACGGTTATGCGGTAGACCCTCCAGGGGAGGAGTGTGATCCCCTGGTTCAAGGGCCTGGTGGTGTCTTCTTCAGGGACAGGGTCCTGGTCGGGCGTTGGTACCGGAATCCGTTGTCCCCTGCTGCCTCTCCTTGGCAGGATGTTGATGGCAGGCAGCCTGAAGCGTTTATAGGGCGGCCCGAAGAGCACACACCGAGGCGGCCCGAAGAGCACTCACCATAGAGTTTATAGGGCGGCCCGAAGAGCACACACCGAGGCGGCCCGGAGAGCACTCACCATAGAGTTTATAGAGCGGCCCGAAGAGCACACGCTGAGGCGGCCCGGAGAGCACTCACCATAAAGTTTATAGAGCGGCCCGAAGAGCACACGCTGAGGCGGCCCGGAGAGCACTCACCATAGAGTTTATAGAGCGGCCCGAAGAGCACACGCTGAGGCGGCCCGGAGAGCACTCACCATAGAGTTTATAGAGCGGCCCGAAGAGCACACGCTGAGGCGGCCCGGAGAGCACTCACCATAGAGTTTATAGAGCGGCCCGAAGAGCACACGCTGAGGCGGCCCGGAGAGCACTCACCATAGAGTTTATAGAGCGGCCCGAAGAGCACACGCTGAGGCGGCCCGGAGAGCACTCACCATAGAGTTTATAGAGCGGCCCGAAGAGCACACGCTGAGGCGGCCCGGAGAGCACTCACCATACGGTTTATCCTGACAAGGACAGATTCAAAAGCGATCGTTCTGGTTCGTAGTCTTTTGGACTCTTAGCCGGAATCGACAAAATTCTCCGCCGGGGGTCCCGGTATATGTACTCGCGTCTCGCGGAATCTTCACACGAGAAGGTCTTCGGTCGGGCGGCCATCTGGTGGCGGCGCCCGAACTAACGTTCGGCGGCGCGTTGCGCCTAGCGGCGGCGCAATTCGCGGCGCATGATGCGATTGTTTAAAGATACAAGGTGTTTTACAGGGTTACAGGGTTGTATCTAAAACAAACAAATCTGCATATCTTCAAATTTTTTTTATTATCTATTGTCAGCGTAACAAATGTTCAAAATGTTGACCACTAGCTTCCATACAATAATAAAGATTCTGCTCAAAACGTTGTCGCACATTCTGGAGCATTTGTGGAGTAATTTTATGGCATTCGTTAACAATACGTTGACGTAAATCTTCTAAAGAAGCTGGTTGTGTTTCATAAATTTTACTTTTTAAATGTCCCCATAAAAAGAAATCCAGTGGCGACAAATCTGGAGAACGAGGAGGCCATTCAATAGTGCCTCTTCTTCCAATCCAACGATTTGGAAAAGTTTGATCCAAATATTTACGAACAGACAGTGTATAATGTGGAGGAGCTCCGTCCTGTTGAAATATTAATTGATCTTCGAGATAATGTTCATCATTTTCGATAATATTGGTTAACATTGGATCAATTATGTTTTCTAGCAGTTCCAAATACATATCTCCAGTTAAATTGCCAGATAGAAAAAAGGGACCAACAATACGATCACCAAAAATGCCAGCCCAAACATTTAATTTTTTTGGGTGTTGAGTATGGGTTTCATAAAATATGCTTGGATTAGAATCTGCCCAATAGCGACAATTATGGCGATTTACTGTACCATTTTGAAAAAAAGAACATTCGTCAGAAAAACAAATATTAAAGAGGAAATTTGGATTATTCGTTATTCGTTCACTCATGACCTCACAAAATTGCAACCGACGGTCAAAGTCGTCTTCATTAAGTTCCTGTAACAACTTAATTTTATATGGGTGAAACTTATGATGTTTTAAAATTCGTTGAATACTGGTTCGACTAACACCAGATACAGCAGATAATTGTCTTGTACTCAACGTAGGATCAGCAGCAACATGGCCTAAAATCGCTATTTCCACCGCTTCATATCGTACACGATTTTCAGCATTCCGTTTTTTATTAACCACAGATCCTGTCTGTTTAAATTTTGCCACTAACTGCAAAACGTATTTACGATTGACATGTTTATTTGCATGCCTTTGATTGAACAGCTCAGCTGTTTTGTTAGCACATTTATTATTTTCAAAATAAAGTGCAATTATTTCGATCCTTTCTGCAATCGAATAAACCATAATGTCAAAACAACGAATTATGAAATTTACTTGTCGCAAACACTAGATAAGTACTGATCTTGCTTATCGAAGCACACTGAAGAAAGATTAGGCTTCGTATAAGTTTAAATTTCGTTCAGTGTAACAAAAAGTAGCAAAGAAAAAACCAAAACATTGGAGCACATTGACGTAGAAATTTTCTTCAGTGTAGGCAAAGTAGTAAAGAGAGAGAAAGAGAAAGAATCAAAACATTGGAGTATACACATTGACGTGGAATAAATTCAAAACTTGAAAGCTTTAAGCTTTATCAACATTTCAAACAATTACTACGCTAACTAACACAATTTGAACACCTCTTGCAACCGATTAATGACCTGGTTAAAGATTATAAAGATTTATTTGTTTTAGATAAAACACTCTGTATCTTCTAAACAAATCGATCAAATTTAAAAAATTAAACGTAGAATTATAGAGAATTGAGAGACCTTTCCAATGATATATTATTCGACCCCCCTTCTCGTTTAAAATTTTTAAGGGTTGCCACCCCCCGCTTAGGGGGTGGAAGTTGAGGGTAAGAGTTTTACGTCAATAGATGTCCCCCTTCCAATAATAATTGACATGTTTTTGCATTTTTTCGAAAAATCATTTTTGTAAGAGTTATTCAGTTTGTTTCCTTTTCGATGGGCCACCCTGTATATATATATATATATATATATATATATATATTTGGGCACTTTTTTGTCCAGGAGATCTGTCTTCAAAGGCGGATAAGTCTTTAACACGTTAAACGCCACGCCGGTTTTACGTGCCGTTCCGTTCACGCCACAGTTAGCCGTCAAGTGGGACGAAAAGTCTGCCGCCGGTTCGTACGGACCGGCGAGGCCTAAACGGAAAGTCTAGCGTTGGTCCCTAGGGACCGGCGTGGCGTTTAACGTGTTAACAGACCAACGACCAACGGCATAGAATCAGGAAGGCAAGGGGAAATCACCTAATTACACTCCCATGAGCGCATCATGCAGAATCAACCAAGGTCTGTAGATGGAGGGACGGACTGAGTAAGGTCCTCGCATCCACTTCACCGATGGTACGAAAATGGCGGTGACTGAGGCTCAGCAGGGGTATTCGATTGTGTATCATGTTACTTGGGTGAAAATTATAAAAGTGAGCAAGTTATGTAATACACAATCGATCCCCTGATTAACCAAATAATGTCAATTTAAATACAAATTAATTATTCTCGTTTCATGTATAGCTTATGTTAGGACGTGTTTTACTCTCTCACACAACTAATAGCTATATTAGTATACACCAACACAAACTCGCAGGCTCAAAAATGGCGGCCATGCGAGACAGATCTGCTTTAAGTTTGTTACCAATCTGCTGTACTTCTTGCATACAGATCTGCTTCATGTTTGCCGCCAATTTGGTATGGTTTTTGCAAACAAAATTTGCTAAGTTATTTGCACAAATCTGTTATCGATCTGCAGTTAACAAACCTGCTCTCAATTTGTTGCGTCAATTTGCGATCGCACTGCTCGTGACAGATCTGCTCTAGTGTTGCTTTTAATCTTAAAAAATTACCTTTTTAAAAAAAGGTAAAAAAAAGGTGCTAAGTCCGCTTCAAAAAGTATTTTTACAAAATAGTATAATATTATTAACTCTTAAAAAACTATTAAAAAACCTGTTTCCAAAATAGTGTAATTTTAATCCACACAAGTTATTTTAATTATACATTCTACAAAAATAATTATATCAACAAATTGTGCTAAGTAAAAATAAAAATTTATAAAAATATTTTAATAAGTAAAAATTATACATTTTAACTTTGCATCGTAATAACTCAATTTATAGAGCATGTAGCCCAAAAATAAAAACACTTTTATTATATAATTCGATCCCGCTCTATCGATTGAGATTACTTAGAACTCAATCCGTTGAGCGGATATATGAAAACTAAAAATATTGAGTGCTCTCAACTGTCTGATTCGCGTAAAGAGACACGGGAGCGTCTTGTTGCTTACGCGGACTTAGCACAAGACACTACCGTGTCTCTTGATATGACATGAAGATTTGATTTCTACTTTTGGTTGCAATTGGAGCGCACTTGAGGACACAGTAGGTCCTGGATTTGGCAGCCTCATTTGGCAGGCAGTTTTTTCCCAATTTTTAACATTTTGCAAGCAAATGGTTAGTTGGGATAGGCTTCATTAAGATGTTCGCAATCTTTTTGAAGAATAATGCCCATTTTTTGTGATCTAATATGGATCATTTCTGATATTAATCGTTTATGATAATTAGACTCTGTATCAAGTATTACAACATTCTCCCAATCAAATGAATGGTCATATTTTAGTATATGTTCTTTAGTATATATTTCTGTGATGACTGAATGTTTAGAAGGATCCATTTTAATGTTGGATTTATGTTCTTTTATTCTAGTTCCCAACTATCTTTTTGTCTGTCCGACGTAAGATGCTTCGCAATCTTTGCATTTGATTTTATATACAACATTGCTCTTTTTTAACTTTTCGATGCGATCTTTTTGAACTTTAATAATGTTATTCATCTTATTAATACATCTAAGACCCACATTTACATCTGCTCTTTTTAAATCATTCGATATCTTGTTGGTGATATTTTTAATAAACGGTAATATAATGCAAGGCCTTTGATTGTTAGTGCTAATCTCGTTGTCTTGTCCATTTTCTTTGTTATGAAAATTAAGAATGTGCTTGTGAGAATTCTCTTACGTAGACAGTCAAAAATCAAGTTTAAGGCCCAGACAGCACAATAACATTTTTAAAACGTTTTAAAAACGTACATGTTGGACGTTTCATACATATTTAAAACGTCCAGATTAGAGCCGAAAACGTTTTTAGAACATTTTATGGACGTCCAGTGTTACTTTTGTGGACATCCAAAAACTGTTCTTTTTAAGTACTAATTAGACCAAAATTGTACTTGTTTTGGACATTAAAAGGACTTTTTAAAATAAGGTATATTTAGGTATATAGATAGTTTTTACAAAATATTTTATTTTATAGTTTATATATAATATAAATTAATATCACATTAGATATCACACATTAGATATCACACTGCTGGTATCTGCTGAAAAACTAGATACCAGCAAAAACAGAAGAATTGAATATCACATTATTAAATGACTCTTATTATATAAAGAAAAAATTAAAATTAAGGCAATAACTTTATCAAATAATAATTACGTCTCTAAATTATAATTCTAATTTCAATATTTATCAAATAATCAATATTTATCAATTCAATATTTATCAAATAATTAAAATAAAATTTTCCACTTAAAAATCATTTCATCACTATTCTCTAAAATGACTTCCATTGAAGATTTTCGGAAAGTATAAGACATTCTAAAGAACGATGATAAAATTACTAAGGCGGTTTTATCCTTTAAACAACAAACATTTAAGAAAAATTATAATTAAAATATAAAAAAGAAATCAATAATTTTATAATAATATAATAATAATAATAATAAACTATATAAATAATAAAATATTATAATAATAATAATAAACTATATCTCATTTGAACACGGCGGGGGTTTATCGTATTTCGCACACATGTTTATGCGTATGAAATGTTTCTTCTTTATCTCATCCTTTTCCTTTTACAGTCGTATCGATCGAGTAACGCGAGAATTTTCGATTTACGTTACACAAGCACGCACGCGCACATCACTTTATCTTTTTACGAGAAAATACTGCATAGAAATGAACAAGCAAACAACGCGGAGCAACGCGTGTACCATGGAAAGGTGGGGATTTTTCACGGTTTTGGTTTTTTTTTCGACTTCCATCGAAAAGCTGTCTTTCTGAGCTATTATTTTATAAATCAGCCTTATGTAAATGTTTTTCTCTCTTCTCCTTTTTCACTCTTAATCTATAGCCATTCTGTTTCCATACGGTTTTCTTCGATTTTTAGTTTCTCTGTACTTCTGAATTTTTTTAAACTTAGGCCTAATTCGACTTGACAGTCTCTTTTTTAACGAGAAATATGAGGATGAGTATCTTATAAAGTTTGATTATAATTATTTAATAAATATAATTATAATTATTTAATAAATTTACTGCCTTAATTTTCCTCTTTCAGCAGCTCTTTTCAACCATCCTTGAATATATTGTTCAGATTCTTTTACTGTTTCACAATATCCTCCATTTCGTGATGCACCTATTAAAATCAAATATTAACTTATTTATTCATGCAATGTAAATCAAAATAATAAATAAACTAAAGTAAATAAACATGAGATAAATATTTATATTTTAATTTTTAACATTTTAATTTTTATTGAATTTATTTTTATGAAATTTTTATTTGAAACTTTTCTAGAACACTTACTTATTAAAATTTTGCAGATGTTGAGATTACAGAATGGTTTTTTCTTTTTTCGTCCGAAAAAACTGTATTTATCTGCAAGTGCATTTGTCAATAGCATAGATAAACCTCTTCTAATAAATTCATATCCATTTTTACCTCCTAGTTTTTGCAATTCATTTATCTAAAAAATAAACATTATTTAATATAAACTAAATGTAAGTAAAAAGTAATAATAAATAACACTATTTCACATATAAAAGTTTTTAAATGTGAGAAATATGATTATTTGAATTATATATGTACATACATATAACATACATATAATATACATGCAATATATATATATAGTGTATATACATATATCATGTTAAATTTATTAAATGTAAATTATTTTAAAGTTATAATTATACCTATACATACCTATAATTATATTATATATATATATATATATATATATATATATAATGAAGAAAGAATAGTAATATTATAATCTTGAAGTCAAATTTTAATTACCGTTGTAGAAATTTCATCCTCATTCTCTAAAATGTCTTCCACTTTCTGAAGATCTTCTTCGGTTTTAAGTGGAAAATTTATATCTGGATTATCAAATATTGTAATTATTTGTTCTCTTTCTTTCCTTTGTTCCAAGTTATTTTTTAGTTGCAATTTAAGTTCTTTTACTTCAGATAATGTATCAGTGACCACACTTCGTATTAAAAAATTCTGGGTCATTAAATTCTTAACAGTCTTCTCTAAAAATGGTTCAATTTATTAGTTTAAATTTAATAGTCATATGTATCTATTTGTGTATGTGATGTGTGTATATATGTGTATATGTTGTGCATATATATGTGTGTATGTGTACGCATATATTTTATTCTATATAATAATATTATAATACCAAGTCTTTGATAACAATTGCAAGCTGAATTGCATGGCGTACCTACAAAAAAATTAATACATTAATCAATCCTTATAAGTAAAATATAATTTTTAAAATAAAATTATGTATAATTTTCTAATATTTCTTAGTTTGCATCTGTCACGATAATGTCTTTCGCAATTATTTCTTTGAATATGTATGAGACTATATAATGTTGAAATTATATATAAAATACTTACTAAATGACGCTGTTTCTGTCTCGATGCTGTAACTTGTAATATCTTTATCAAAAATTGAATTATCTGTAAAAAAGTATTTTAGAAATATAATATATATAGAATTATAATATAATATAATATATATTAGAAATATAATATATACAGAAGAGAGAAAAAATATATTATATAAATCTTTATACTTATTACATATTCAATTCTACAAAAACTGATTTATTAAAAATTAAACAAGTACACACCTACATTATATAATAAACAAATGTTTAAAATATGCACAAGTGTAAATCAAAATATTCCATTAAATAGTATTAATACATGCAATTAAATAGGGTTAAAGTAAGCTTACCATTTTTTATTGATGGAGACTGAATTGGGGAATCATGTGTATGAATCAATGTAGAAAAACTTTCTTTAACCGATTGATAATTTTCTTTAACATTTTTCTGTTTTCCTGTTTTAGTTTTCAATCTTGGTGCTTCTGGTAATACTGAAGGTGCTGAACTCTCTTCTGACGAAGAGGAATATAAAGTTTTTTTTGCAATTCTTCTCCTTTTACCATTATTTTCTTCTAATTCAGAATTTAAGTCGCTTGTAAATTCAGCGGTATGTGCTTTGGAACGTGCTTTAAAATAGTCATCTAAAAAATAAAGGAAATTTATTTTATTTTATTACATTTATTTTATGTAATTGGATAAAAACTATTAAATAAATTTGCTTCAAATATAGAAACTCATATTGTAAATATATTTACTTTAAATATAACAACTCACTAAAAGTAGAATTTCTGAAGTTTCTAATTTTAAAACTAGGCCAGCATGTATTTAAAGCTTCATGCTTTTTTATGGCAATCATTAATTTGTCTTTTGAGTATGTAGGCCAATAGCAAAATTGTCCTTGTATCCATGTTGATGGCACGGCTTCGACAGAAGAATCTTCTTCGAATTGGATAACGGTCCAAGTATTTTCTCCCATCTTCCTGTTACAGTTAAATTTAAAATAAATAATCGTAACGACGATCATTTTCTTCGCCAGTAGTTAAAATACATATGAAAGATATTTAGTTGACGTCAACCTGACAATGTGATTGGTGAACTGCGAGCCGACTTGGTTCGTCGGATTCAACGTAGTGATTCACCAACATTAGAAATCGAAATTCGATTTACATTTTTGGAAATAATAGATCTCATCTTCACTTAATAAGATAAAGAATTTATTGTGAAAAATATTCAGCTAGGATTCAAACCTGGAACTCCCCCATTCCGTGCGGATGTTAAAATAAATAATTCATAATGAAAACTATTTCCAACAATAGTATTTTAATGACAAAGAAAAAAAGGAAGAATAACCACCCACTAATTTTCTTTCTTAACTTCAATTTTATGAAAAATATACAACATAATTTATTAATAAAGGTTATAAAATATAAAATCAGAAAAAGCTTAAATTTCTAAAATTATTTATATTTCAAGAGTACATTACATATACACATATAAAAAAACAAAAATTAAAAAAAAACTATTCTATAATTTGTAAAAATTTTGTGCATTTGAAGATAATAGTAATTGTTAATATATAATTATAATAACTATAAATAAAATATATAACAGCTAATGATAGCTAGCAATTAAGGTTTGCATGTATTAATGGAAATATTACGTGCTTTTCTCCCCAATTTAAAATCACACATTTAAATAAAATATCTGCTACATTAAATATTTCAAGAGGCCCAGCATTGTCAACAGAAAAAATTCCAATCTCTTTTGATTCGCAGGGATGCGTATAAAAATTTTCTACGGTCAAAAACTTTCTGCCAATTAACTTACACTCATTATTCCAATGAACAATATTTTCAATTAAAATTATATCTCCATTGATAAGAGTGCAACAATTATTAGGATGATATATATGCAATGCAAAGTCTTGTAAAGTAATTTTTTTAAATTGTTTACAAATATTTAGATTAATAGTCGGACCATTAGAATGTTCTTTTTCATAAATAGGATATTTTTTATTCGTTTTTTTTTTTCAATTAGATGAGAGTTTTGTTCACTTTTCCGTTTAATTATTTGAGCTAAGGGTTTTTCACCTTTACGGATGGATTTTAAAATAGTTTGTAAATAGTTTTCAAATGGAAAAGCGCTAAAATTGTCTAATGGACCATGAACTTTTACATCTTCAGAAAGGTGCAATAGATTGTGAACATTATGAGATATGTTTTCTACACCGTATAAAATTTTAAAAGTGTTCACAAAATATAAAAGAAGATCAGAAGCATAATCAATAATGTGTGAATATTTTGAACACGATAATATAATTACTTGAAACATGTAAGCTAAGAAAATTTATATACCTATCGTTATTCAATATTTTTCGTAGAACAACAGGGCCAGTGTAAAACAAAAATTGTCTAAACTCAGTAGCTTTCCATCTTTTTGCTTCACGTAATGATCTAGGTTTACGGTTAAATTCTACTGGCATATTTTTAGCTTGATTAACTAAATTAGAAGATATATTTGCAATATCCTGATATGACAATTTTACAGAAGGTTTTCCACAACACCATAAATTTACTATTAGCTTTTTTACAACCCCAAGACAAATTAAATGCATGTAATCTAAAGGAAAAGATTTAACCATATCAAGATTAGGAATTTGCTCTAATAAACTAGTGCCATTATGATGGTCTTCTTGAACTTTCAATCTATAACAATTGGTAAAGCTTTAGAATCACAACATCAGCACAAAACTCAATAAAATTGGGCTCAATCGACGCGTTTTTCACGACTCGATAGGTCAAGAAACTTGTCATACCGACGAAATGAGAATACGTCGCGGTCACACGCGCATGCGTCGCGGTCACATGCGCATGCGTTTAGTCCACTACACTTGGATTATAGCACGAAATTTGAACTCGACGATAAACGACAACTTCGTCAAAAATTGCAAACCCATGTGGAACAAAACAATTATAGATCTTGTTTTGATCCGAAGCAGGGGGTGGAGGTGAGGTAGATGTTGGTTCGCGTAAAAAGTTGCAAACCCATGTAAAACCTCACTTTGCATTAAAAAGTATACGCGTGGAGGCAGTGGGTGCTTTCCAGCAAGCCGCAGTGTAACACAGTGTCCACTAGTATGAGTGAGACACACTCATATATCTCACTAGATATACTGAGTGTGTCTCACTCACACTAGTGGACACTGTGTTACACTGCGGCTTGCTGGAAAGCACCCAGTGTGTTCCACCCCCCCGCCCCCTACGGTGGGGCTCCACTACCGAGAAAAATGTATGCTGCCATCTTTTGCTACACCGCCGGGCTGTTTCACGAAACTAGACAGCGTACACTTTTTAATGCGAAGTGGAGTTGCACATGGGTGTACAACTTTCCACGCAAAGCGAAATCCACCCACACTTATGTGTCTAGTTTCTCGGTAGTGGAGCCCCCCGTAGGGTATCCTCAATTCCTTTTTGCGCATGCGCAACATGCGCATGTGTAACATGAATGCACGCAGAAACACGACCGATTACTTTTATTTACAATTATATACAATAGATTCTGATTATACTATTTCTATTCAACCAGATAGTTGATAACTGTTTCATAGAAGAACGTTTTAGAGGTATTTTTATATGTACGTAAAATGGACATTCTTAAAACGTCTAATTATAAATATATTTAAGATGTCCAATAATGTACATTTTTAAAACGTTCATATTATGTCCATGGACGTTTGGACTAAATAAGAACCAAAATTGGACGTCCACTGGACGTTGTGTGCTGTCTGGGGGGATAGCCATTACTAATTAATAAATTGATACAAAAATGA
The DNA here is from genome assembly GCA_901521435.1 of Crematogaster levior. Taxonomy (NCBI): domain Eukaryota; kingdom Metazoa; phylum Arthropoda; class Insecta; order Hymenoptera; family Formicidae; genus Crematogaster; species Crematogaster levior. The sequence continues at coordinate 139,641 of CABEGB010000933.1, read as the reverse complement.
ATATTTTTTTGGTGGAACTTGGGGTGTGAAAGTAAAATTGCCCTGTCTATTAAATTATAAATCGTGCCTATTTTTTGTATAAAAGGATGTTCTGAAAGGAAAGATAAAAGACGTCCGGAAAAGGTTTTTTATGAAACCAATCTATGTAGATCTTGTTCTCATGGAGAATTAAATTGAGGTCGAGGAAACTTATTTTGTTGTTGTTACATGGTTCAATGGTAAATTTCAGTCTTTCATGGTGATCATTGAACTTGTCAAGAATGTCTCCAACTTTACATTTTGGCGCAGACATAATGATGTCGTCAACATACCGGAAATAAAAATTAAAATGAAAGTCAAAAGAATTAAGAACTGTTTGTTCAAGATCACACATGACAATGTCAGCAAGTATGGGGGAGAGAGGAGAGCCCATGGGTGTGCCAAAGCATTGTTTGTAAAACTTGCCGTTGAACGAAAAATATGTTGAATTCATGATGACTTTAATAACATTCAGAAATTCGTCTTTCGGGATTTTTGTGGAAGGTTCGATATATATCCACCTTTTTTCTAAACTATCAATGGCCAGTTCTAAGGGGATGTTGGTAAAAAGAGATACCACGTCTAATGAGAAGATTGTATCAGAGCTTGCCAATTCAAAACCAGAGAGTCTGTTATATAAATCTTTGCTATTTAGGACACTATTCCTTGATTTTGGAATGCTCGTAGTGATAATGTTCTGCAAATATGCACCTATGTTGTGAAGCACTGTGTTGACAGAAGAAACAATAAGTCTGAAATTTAATTTTTCTTTGTGTATTTTCGGCAGTCCGTAAGCTCTTGGGAGAAGAGAATCGCTTGATCTTAGTCTATATAAATCTGATTTTTTGATGTAATCGTTCTCAAACCATTTTTTTTTAAATTATTTAAAGTTCTTTTAATGTTGACAATAGGATTCTTATTTAAAGCAACATAGGTATCTTTGTCTTTTAAGATCTTTTCAATTTCTGAAATATAAAATCTATTGTCAAGTGCTACAGTGACGTTGCCTTTATCTGCACGAGTGAAAATAATATCTGGATGTTTTTTAAGAAATTCTAATGTTGATGTGTATAAAGATTGAATTTTAGTTTCTGTTTTGTTCGTTAAGTCTTTATTCTTATTGATGAAATCATGTAATAGAGGTATGGTTGAATTCCTAATGGAAGTTAATTTTGAAGCTGTATTAATGTTAATATTTTTTTCATAATCTTTAATGTGGTTATATACTGCTATTCTTTTGTCAAAATTAGTAGGTAGACAAAAATTGTGTCCCATTTGTAATAGCCTCGATACTTTGTCAGGAATGTTATGATCAGATAAGTTATAAAATCATTTATTATTGTTTCTTGTCTTAGGTCTTTCGTGACTGGGTCTTCTGAGAGTGTCCGACCTATTTTAACCCTAGACCTACAGTTGTTGTATAATTGCTTAACAGCACTTATAAGTGACGTTGATTTTTATTCTTTCCAGAGTTTCCCATAGTTTTTTAACGGGAACATTATTATACGCCTTTTTTAGGTCTACGAATAAGAGATGCAGAGAGAGCTAGTTATTATGCGTAGTTAGTTTTTTTTTAATAATCTGGGTGATTGGAAGATATTATCCATACAGAAGTGACCCACTCTAAATCCTGACTGCTCTTCTATCTCGTATGGACCATATTCTTCTTCTATAATATTTTTTAGTACTTTTCCATTGAGTCTACTAAAAACGCTTGTAATCGATATACATCTATATTTGCCACATATCTTTCCTCCCTTTTTTGTGGATAGGTGTAATCCCTGCTATTTTCCAAATTTCCGGGATAGGTTCTTCATTTATTGTATATATCTTGAAAAATAAGTTGGCTAGTATGTATTTCAGTTTAGTATGTCCGTACCTGAGCAGTTCTATAAGTATTCCTTCGAGTTCACTGGCTCTACCGTTCCTTGTTTTTAGGGCTTTGTTTATCATTTCTGTTGTTATTGTTATTGGTATTCCTTCCACTTTACATCTAGTTGGAGATTATGTGTGATGCCTATATTGGCGTCGGTCTTCATTTAGTTCTTTCCATCTCTTCATGTTAATAATAGGTAGATTTATTTTTTCAATTTCATCTGATCTCAATGTTCGTATAAGTCTTTAAGCTTTTGTTAATCTTGAACCATCCAAATGTGCGTTTATCTTCGCACATCTACTATCCCAGTATTCATTTTTTCCCTTTTTAATGATCTTTTGAATCCAGCCAATTCTTTTTTATATTCTGCTCTATCCAGAGGTATCTTTGTACATAACCATTTTTGGTAGGTGGTCTGCTACCTGTTCTTTTGTTTTTTTAAAAACTCACTCCATCCTTCTTGGCACTTCCTTTTATTTAGATCCAGTTCTCCTAGGGTTTCACTGGCTGCTGCAGTTAGAGCTTTTATTATATGCCAGTACAGGTCCTCCGTCCTCCGTGTAGCATATTGTTCATCAAGAATTTGATCCAAACGTACTTGATACAGCGCTTTTACACTACTGTCCTAAAGAAGATAGGTATTATACTTCTTCTGCTCTATCTCTTCGTTGTCTCCTAGAGTTTCCTTTTTTCTGATAGATTTACAGGTATTAGAGTGTATACCTACTTTTGCTTTAACCAAAAAGTGGTTGCTACCACAGTTTGCGTCTCGGTATACTCTTACGTCCTTCACTGTTCATTTTGTATTCTGTCTCAGAATAATATAGTCAGAATAATCAATTATAAATTTTAAACCTCTGGTTTCCTAGTGTCACGTAAATTTATGGATGGCTTTATGTTGGAAGTAGCCATTCATAATCCTCAAGTTGTATTGTGTACAGATGTCAATTAATCTTTCACCATTTCCATTTAGCACGTCCTCGCCGTATTTTCCAATTACTTGACAGTTGTTTCTTTGCCTAGTTCTTCCATTCATGTCACCCATGATGACAATTTCTCGTTGGTTTCCTATGTTGTTAAGGATGTCTTCAAATTTGTCAAAGTATTAGTTCTTTTCAGGCGTAAGTGAGTCCTCGTTTGGAGCATAAATTTTTATAATCACTATTTTGTAGTCGACGAGGTTCAGATTTACCATTACGATCCTTTCGTTTACAGTTTTCCAATTTGATATTTTGGCTTTATATCTTTGGCTTTACTCTTGATGAGGATTGACTCCTCTTGCTGCTTGGGCGTTCTATGCCCCTCCACTGTATATGTGAATATAGTCCTTAAACTCCTCTAATCTCGATCCTTTTTTTGTTTCAGATAACACAATCATGTCTAGATTAAGTTTTTTATCTCCTCGATATCCATTTTTCCTCTACAGTCCTGGACATTCCACGTTCAAGTCGTTCAGACCATATCGCTATTAATTAAGTAGTTTATCCACAATTTCATGTCAAGTAAATTTTCAATTAAGATATCTCAGGAACTATAACTGCAAAAAACCTAACAACATTTTTACAATATAAAGTGGATGCAAGCTTTTGATTGCGACCCTTTCGAAGATGATGGGTGCAGCCAATCTTGAGATCTCGAAATTTTGTACCCGAAAAGGTAAAATTTTTCTCTTTAAGACTTTCAGTCACTCACATACGTACATATAAAGCGAGTTTGTACCTCATAATATTATATATTCGCAACATTTACGATCGACAATAAAGGTATGTTCACACTCATAAAATATAATCAATCAGAGTTGTCCTTTAAGCAGCCATTTTGCTTACATTATTTAAAATTAGAAATAGCGAAATGATTAATACTATTAATTGTAACACATTACAAAGGTAACATAACAAAGGTTTACTTACAATAAAGATATATATGGAAGAAAACATACGTATAAAATACGTATGTTAGTGCAATTTTTTATTACTGGTAAAAATCTATCTGATAAACATTACAAACATAGTACGTCTAGTGAGCCTTAAAGGCTCAAAATAAATGTTAATCTATGACATTAAAAAAATCTAAAATTAATATATGATTTGATAAGAAAATGTAGTTGGTCTCGAAATGTGAAAAATGCATATATATTATATTTTTCGCAGAAAAAAATATATAATATATATAATTTGCTTTAATATTTGAATAAATTATATGCATGATATTTTGCGGTTACTTGTTTACAATTTCAACAAAAAGCAATGAAATCTTTATAAAAAAATACGCCAAATATATAACAAAATTCGATATTATATGCAAAGTTTTACATTGTATTTTATACATATATTATATTATATTATATATTATATAAAACGTCCTCAGAATATTCAAGATATTTGTAGATGATCCTATCTTATTTGTTTATTATTATTTGCTATTTTTGTTTATTATTAAAAATATTTTTTATTTATATACATGACTATTTTCAATTGTATTAGGCATTTTACTTGATTTAAAAATGTCTTATCCATAAATATCGTAATAAAATAAAAATATCCTATAAGTAAATATTGGAATATTCTACATGATAATTCGATATATTGTGTGTTACATTTATTCATAAAGCACTGAAACTACCGTATATGTATATTTTAGGAACGTTTCAACATTGTAAGTAGTTGTAATATTGTTATATTTAGCAATATTATAACTATTTTATGAACAATTATTTCCCTATTGAACTACTGTCAGTGAAATAATTGTGCATAATTCTTTTATTACAAATAAATATTTTTCTCGTTTTATTAAAATGTTAAATTTTTAACAGATTGTTTTTTATTTGCATAATATTTTTAATTTGCGAATGTTAATTATTTACATAATTATTTACATAATAAAACTGAATGTGAGAAATTGCAGCCAGAAGCTGTTAGCACATATGCTACTAGATAGAGGATACGTCTGCCTAAGTAATTGGATACTTTTTCGTTAGAAGAATACGCGGCGTAAGACTTTCTCGGAAAAAATAGCATCAGGTACAAATTAATATCTAGTGAAGACCCGTAAAGATCATACGTAAAAAGATTATTCACATTTTCTTTCGTGCTGGAAGGAGTTTTCTTGTATTCTATGAGTATAGAGATTTTAAAGAGGTCTTAAAAACTCTATTTATTTTGTAATAAATATAAATGTAGACATCTATATTTCTCCGCATGCGGAACGTGGTCGGTTGTTCTTCAACTCGATTCGACGCGGGTTCTCGCGTTCCAGAAAGACGTCCTGCGCCAATCGGTTCTGTAGGTTCCGTGCTCGTTTGGTACCCGCTCGGAACGTCTTTTTCTAATGGAAGGAGAATCTCGCAGATCCACTAAAATTCTAATTTACTATACCGAATGATCTAGTAAGTTACTAAGGATTCATGTGCTCCAGACTCCACAGGGATGGATTGATTCGAATTGTTTGTCATTATTAATTTTTGTTATTTGAATACAAAATTAAGTGAGGTCTTTCATCAATCAACCTGCAGAGTGAAATCACGAGTTAATATGCCGAAGGTCAGCCTGAAACAGTAGAGATGCTGCGGATTATTGCTATCGGCTACCCAGGGTAGCAAAAGTAAAATTGGAGCGAGTTTGTACCCTGAAAACTGACCCCGAGAAATGTGAATATACGATCACTGGGGGTTAGTGTGCTGAGAGTCAACCCGAAACAACAAGCTAATTGTTGTGAGTTAGTTTCCTGTCAGCCAACCTAGAGTAGCGAAAGTAAAAGTGAGACCCTAGAAGGTTCAATTTTTGAACGTAATCCCCAGAAATGTCAAAGCTCGCCAACCTCTTTCTAGCGTGAGCGAAACGCAATAAAGAGTAAAAATTTACTTACTATTTGCCGAAAATTTCAATTCATATTTGAGTGGCTCCCTAGGTAGGTTGGAGGTTTCGAATGTAGTTTATATGAGTAGTTTATACGCGCGTAGCGAGACTTGGCGAATGGCAGACTCTGGTCGAAACCGCTGTCTAAGATGGTTGGTGCACTAGATTTTCTTCTTCACTAACTCAAAGTTTAAGGTGTTAGACATATTAGACACTGATCGACTAGAGAGCGATAACACTAAAGAATACTTTTGAATAATACTGTACTGTATGTTGAATAATACTACTGAATAATACGTGTTGCTATGTCTTGCTATGTTCTGGTTTATTTAGGAATTCAGCCGAATGCGTAGGGATGACTTAAGATCATGACTAGTGGGATGTTCTATTCACGATGCTTATCGACATTTCGTTAGTGAATTCGGGAACGTTAAGCTAATAATTTCTAATTCTTGATAAACTAGATAATAAATCGCCGTTATGGCGTGATTTCCGGTGCCATTGACGAGCTCGATATTATATGTCTTCCTAGTTCTTGGATATCATACCAGCTATCACGCTTCCGTTGATAATGCGAATAGACTCAATTAAAGATCTGTTTTTTAGAGTGCTGGTTAGTTATTTCTCTAATGATTATTGTTTCTCAGAAGATTATTATTCGGATACACTCGGATGACACTTTTGAACCCAGGATCCTTTATTCATAAATTCACGTACCGCGTTTTATTAATTAAATTTGACTATTTGAAAGATCCGCTTTCTCTTGGGACTAGATCTTATCTTATTTATCACATTTTTGTTTCAAGTTTCACGAATTAATATCCACATAAATTAAAGTTGGCGATTTTTCTGCATTCCAGTGAAGTGGCAAATCGATGGCACGCAAATGATTTGCCAGACGATAAGCAATCTTTGTTTTTTAGCAAAATAATATGTGAATAATAATTGTTATGTTTTAACATGTTAAAGCATCGAATACTTTTTTAATATTTATTAATTTTCCCCAGATAATTTTCGATTTTGTAGGAATATCTCTAAGATAATTCATTATTTACGTTTAATAGACCAATATTTAGAACATAAGTTTATATGTTTTTTATAAAGGAAGTGACAAGTGAAATGTTCTACCTTTAACTTTTGATATTATTTGTTTTTGAGGTAATTTCTTGTTAATAACAGTTCCTAATTTAAGGACCGTTAGAAATATTTTAGTTCTCTCTATAAGAATTTTTTCAATTATTATATCATATTAAGAGAGAATATTACTTCAAGCATTATCTGCAAACAGATTATTTAAAATGTAATACGCAGGCATCAGACCTTGATGAAATTTTTGTTCACGAAATTTTCGTAATCATATGTATTAAGAACAAATTTTTGTGTTTGACATAAGCTATTAACTCTCTCCCTACTGGTCTATTTTTATTTGAATTTTGCTGACTTCAAAAGTATTTCTTTTATAGCAAAACCTCTCACATGATATGCAAACATATCGTGGCATGTCTTTGCCCTTAAGTATTAGTTAAAAGTTTTAAATGTTATGGTATTATATCATCGTTGCTCCAAACTGTGTTTGAGTTCCTTATAATACATATTTGCTTTTTCTTGTGCTAAAATAATAATTTCATTTAGTGTATCCAACTTATTGTCAAGTACAAGCTAAGGCCGAGATCTAGATTTAATGTTTCGAGAAAAATTATTAAGCTAAGTGCTATTTGTAAATTTGTAATTTTTTATTTCAATTCAATTTTAATTTTAATGTTTTAAAATAAATAAGTTTATTCCTCCAATCAGTCTTTTAGAATTGTATAATATGTATATAGGGTATAAGTATATAAACGTATATTAATGTATTTTATTCAACTCATACAACTTAAATTCCTTCTTCTTCTTCTGTCTGTGTTGTCATGTTGATATCATTCCCGTTGCACACACGCACATGACGACGCTTCGCTGAAAACAAAATCATGTCGATATAGCGGCAGTTTTAAAAATAGAACTAAAACTGTTACAATTTCAGCCAATTCTGATCTAGAGTTCGTCCTCGGACAAAAACCTCCGGTTAATACAAACATAAAAAATTTTTTTAAAGAATACATAAAATGTATTAATTGTAATGTATTAATACAATGTATTAATTAATAAATAACAAGAATCTTACAAGTGAATAATAGATAATTTAGAATAGTGGCGATTACGATATTTTCCATACTTTCTCTTATCATCTAACTTAATACTAAATGGTTAACATGTGACTTATAAACTGGACGGGATTTTAGTAAGACTTGGTCGCATATAAGAGGCTTTCCATACCGCACGATATAATTTATTCGTATTCTAGAATCCAGTTATGTCAGGTACAATATAACTATTATTTCGTAGCTCTATTATAATTGTTTATGATCGTTTAAATTTAGGAGTTTAGGAATTAGCTTTTTGAAAGCGTCTGGAGTCGATTCGAAATTATGTATCATTACTAAATCTCCCTTATGATATTGATGACTTTTCTTTCGTTTCTTATTAAATTGATCTCATCTTTTTTTATATTTTTCCATATTTTAGCTCTAGTTTCTTCTAAATTTCTATTACTATTATTTACATCTAATTAATTAGCAACTTTATCTTTTATTTTTCTGCTGTTTGATACCACAAAGTGACTTGAGACAAGAAGTTCAATGTTCGTGAAGCGATGTCCGACAAGATTAATGAAGGATATCAATCACCAACTATTTCCCGTTGTAAAAGTATACATATCAGTGGAGAATACTTATTGTTGAATAATGGTAGTCAATCTTATGTGTTTCAAAAAATAACAATATGAAACAGAAATAGACGATTAAAAACACATCTTCACTTGGTCTTGGTGTAAAAGAATAATGATCTTGATCCGTCCGGACATCACATCACATCCCCCTAATTACAGTATAGAGGGGGAACGGAAAATATAACTTCTCAATAACAATAAGAAGAGTAAGACAAGGACAAGATCTAATGTAATTTGGTAAAATCCAATAAGATATATGCTGCATTTAATAGCTCAGAGTCAGTGTGGGAGTTGATTCCATTTTTTTGCTATTTGATATGAATCATCTCCAAAAATTACATTAGGTCTTTTGTGTGTGTATTTGTGTACATAACAAAATATGACATAGCCATGCCTCTTAACTAAAAAATACTGTTCCCTAGTGTCGAAAATATAGGGTTACGCTGTGACGTCACGTCATTATCTGATGACGACGTTTTTTACTTAAAAATTTATTCGAATTTTTTCATCGCTATCTCGATTCGTAGAATACGGAGGAAAAAACTAAAAACATTTTTATTATATAACTTAAACCCTAGCCACCGATTGAGACTAGTTAGAACTCAAACACTTCAGCCATTGTTGAAATATGAAAATGAGCTTCGTTTATCTCGGTTCGCCTAAATAGAGCTACGGGCGTCTCGCCGCCGTTCTACTTCGCTGCGCATGAACTTAGCGCAAGACGCTACCGTGATACTCTTGATGTAATTTGACATACATGTAATAGAAATGTTATGTATGTTTTATCAGTCGGACACGTCAAGTTTTTATGCTTTGTTTCGGTTAGATTCATTTATATGACTTAAAATTTGCCTGAAATCACAAGAGTTACAGGAAAATAAGGAAAAAGTATTCATACTTTAGTAATTAAATTTATTCAAAACATTAATATGTAAGATTTAGAAAAGTATTATATTGTTTTTAATTTTTAAATTTTTGTTTCAGTATTTTCGAGTTATTAAATTTTTATTTATACATACATTTTTTAATATTTTTATACTTGACGTATACCTTTTTCTTTTTTAATAATCTCATTATTTTTCAAAATTTAAAAGAATATAATAGTAAGAAGAATATAATAATAATATAAAATATAATAATATATAATATTATTATATTATATATAAGGTATAATATTATACTACAATATTATATTATATTATTATACAAGGTATCTCTAAAATCCGACCCCACCCCTGGATCTCGGAAACGGCTTTAAAATGGAAAAATGTTTCAGACAAAAGTTACAGGATATTAAGGAGAACAGATGATGAAAAAATAGATTTTGACCTTGAGTGACCTGGCCTTTGTTAAGGCCAGGTCATGTGATCGATGTTTTTTTTAATGGAACCTCCCATTTTTTATTGCATATTCTTGTAGAGACCTTTTCAAAACACTACTTGCGTCTTTTGCGCAAGCCATTCCCAAGATATAAAGTTGACATACCGCCGGCATTCGTATTACCGCCCACTATTGCTTATTACCGCTCACTATCGTTCAAGCACATGAAGTGATCAAAGACGCACTACTACCTACACTACCTACGCAACTACCTACACTAATTGATTGCATTCAAAAGAAACTATCTTCAATTTTGAATGAAGAAATATTACAAATTTCCTCCAATTTTTGAAAAACCTACTGGAAAAGGTGTTTCCTTAAAAAAAATGCCGGCGTCAACTATGTCAAATCACTTTGAAGCTTCATATCTTGGGAATAGCTTACGCAAAAAACACAAGTAGATAGTGTTTTGACATCTCGACAAGAGCTACAAGAATATGCAATACAAAATGGGAGATTTTATTTAAGAAAACATCGACCACATTGATTTGGTCTTAATAAAGTCACTCAAAGTCAATTTTTTCATCAACTGTCCTCCTTAATATATATCCTACAATTTTTGTCCGAAACATTTTTCTATATTTAAAGCTGTTAAAGCAGAAATATATCTAGATAAAGAAATTGATTGAGTTCCTCGACGATGCAGTGCCATAGTCACACCGATATATCCGCCAATTTTCTCTTAAACTAATGTTGCAATTCTAAGAAAATATATAAATTAATAAAATTGTGTTTGTAAAATATATAAATTAATAAAATTGTGCTTACGAAGCGATCGTAAGAAGTTGAGTTACAGTCGTTACAGTTTTAACCGCAGTGTAAACTGCACCGTACTAGCATTTATACCTTTCATCGGTTATGATGAGTGACTAACGGCTTTTGCACACAGTCCTATGTGCAAGAGCTATAAGGGTCCAACAGATGTTGCAGAATATTTCCGTGCATCATATAGACTAATAAGAGTCTAGGATCTAAGAGTCTCTTTTAAATGTTCTGAAAGGTTTGGATCTTACCCTCATGAGCTGTCATTTGAAAGTTGTGAGTAACAGAAAGAAGTTTTAAAGTTAAACAATATCTTATTTGAAGTGCAACGTAACGATTATTTTAAACATGAGGTAGACACTATATATAATAAATTTGTAATTATAATATTTTTATTTATATTCGACTAATTTATATTTTTAAACATTTATCTTATTTATATAAAAATTCTTTATAATACTTACAATTTATATAAGAAGGAGGAATATAAAATAGATCTGAGAAATCTCTCACTTGTCTTCTTACGTGTAGTTTCTAAAAAAGTTAAAGTCAGTGATATGAAAGCTATTATATAATTTCTATATTATCTGTTGTATTCTTCTTTAATTAAACACCTAATATACCTATAATATGTTTTTTCGATTTATTATATAATAACACTGGAAATGTTAATAAAACTTATACAAATTGTAACTTTACTGACAATTTTTACTAGAGATTTATGAGTGACTGTACGACTTTACGCATATAGTTGCAGATCTACTCATAAGCTCTTATGAAATCAAATTAGAGTCTTACGATTCTGTTTAGAATTGTAGCATTAGTTATATAGAAGTTAAGTATACATTGATTGTACCGTAACATGGTAGTGTCGTACAATAATATGTAATGTATCGTAATTACTTGCAATTGCAGACTAGAGAACCCGGGCGAACCCGAATTTTTGATCTCGAATCGAACTCGAACCGAACTCAATATTAATTAAGTTCGCGAACTCAAATCGAATTCGAATTTTTTTTTTGTTAGGTTTCGAACTCGAACTCGAACCCGAATTAAAACTGAACCCGAACTCTTGAATTCAAATTAGCATATTTTAGTTTTATTTTAATATATTCAATTTTTTCTTATTTAATGAAGTTTTAAGCTAAAGATTTATAAATATTTCTAACTATTTAGAAGTAGCAGAAATCTTTGTGTTTGAAACATCATTAAAGAGAATTATATCGAAACAGATATTGTTGCATAATTTCTCATTTTTATTTACATAATATACTCAGATAATACAATAAACTAAATCAAAGACACAATATATGGAAACTTTTATAATATTATAAAATAAGAAAGCATGAAAAACCAAAAATAAGAGCAATAGCTAAATTTATGTATTGCTTACACAGATAAAATTTTATTAAAATTCAAACGTTCTTTTCAATCATATATTCATTTTTACTCAAAAGTAACTTTTCAAGTTCAATTCAAGATAGTTTACTAAAATTCCGAACAGATATCGAAAAAAACATTGAATTTAAGTATTTAAAGATAAAATATTTTCTGTAATTTTTAAGTGCATTAGAAATCTTGTGATTTTAGTTCATAATCTCGTTTGAAAAAAGATGTTCTATTCCACTTTTTATTTCGCTTTCGCCAGTGCGCCGGTAATTCAACGTAATGCGAAATTCACAAGATGTGGATTGCGTTCCATTTGATCACATTGCGAATGATCATAGTGATTGATCACATTGCAAAGATGGCGTTACAATTACACAGACCTGCGAGGTTCAGATACAAAAAGCAAAATAGTGATTTCCTATGTAATTTTGGTCGCTGAATCCGAATCCGTCAGCAAAAAATGTCCATCACGTCAGGTTTTTGAGAAAAATGGGGTAATATGGGCCAAAAACAGTAATTTTTGCCATTTTTAAGGCATTATTATGGCTGACTCAAATAAATTTTTTACATTCTGTTTGCGGTATCTTAAAGCGCCATATTTTGTCTTCAAATTGCGATTTTTTAAATTCTTGTACGATTTTTTTTCACCGAGTTATGAAGGTTTGAAGATGGCAACTTTTCGATGATAAGACTATGCACTGCCGAAATGGTTAAAAATCAACAATTCGGTGAATTACAAAGTAAATATTTAAAAAATTAGTATCCGTTGGTTATTTAGGTCGCTGAACACGAGTCTGACGTCAGAATTACAAAATTTAAAACGTTCGTAACTGTTTCTCCCCATTTTGCCGATGCTTACTTCATTTTCGCTTGCGCTTGTGCTTTCAGCACAGTAGAAACAGACTCGTGTTCAGCGACCTAAATAACCAACGGATACTAATTTTTTAAATATTTACTTTGTAATTCACCGAATTGTTGATTTTTTACCATTTCGGCAGGGCATAGTCTTATCATCGAAAAGTTGCCATCTTCAAACCTTCATAACTCGGCGAAAAAAAATCGTACAAGAATAAAACAAATCGCAATTTGAAGACAAAATATGGCGTTTTAAGATACCGCAGACAGAATGTAAAAAATTTATTTGAGTCAGCTATAATAACGCCTTAAAAATGGCAAAAATTACTGTTTTTGGCCCATATTACTCCATTTTTCTCAAAAACCTGAAGTGATGGACATTTTTTGCTGACGGATTCGGATTCAGCAACCAAAATTACGTAGGAAATCACTATTTTGCTTTTTGTATCTTTTAGGACCCTTGATTTCGCAGGCCTGTGTTATTTAATCAAGGAAAGATTATGATCAAACATAATATATTTAAATGGAAGAAAGAAAGAAAAAAGTTTGAATTAATTTTAATAAAATTTGAATAGTTCGAAAATTTGAACTTATTTATCTCGAACTCAAGTAGTTTAATTCGAGTTGAATAATTCACAGTATTTCGAATAGTTCTCGATTGCCGACTGTCTACGATTAAGCCCATGAACCTGACTTTAAAATGTTTCGATTCTATCTCAACGCTGATTATCTGTCATAGCGATCGTAGCGTCGCAAGAACGTAGAAGTTTGGATTTGACTGAACTCCTTCGACAGTCTGCGACAATCCCCTTGCGACGCTGCAATAACTGACTAATGTAGAACCGGCCGTACTTGGTGTAACGACGCTATCTATCTGTCGCTTGATTTTCACATTGACGTAAACCGTGTAGTGTAAAGCGGGGAGCACAGACTTTTGCATAATGCATAATACATATGCATAAGAAATTCGATTGGTCGAATTCCTCATGCACATGCTAATGGACCAATTAAATTTCTTATGCATATGCGTTATGCGTTATGCAATGGTCTGTGCTCAGGCCCTTATAGTGGCGAAAGAAGAACCGTTAAAGGTATAAAGAGTAATTATGCAGAATCGAGCCTTTCCCGAATTTTAAAATTTTTGGAATTTTCTTTTTTTTTTCAAACATGTATGGTATATTACCAACATTGATAATTCATAGAGAAAGCGCGAAAAATTACATTATTTTTATTATTACATTATTTTTTTATAGTGAAGACACGTTACACCGGACACCTTGTATGTGTGTATATATTGTATATATTATATATAGGGTGGACCATTTTAATCAATACACGCGAATATTTCGAAAAGGAGAAGTTTTTTCAAAAAATGTTTCAGATCAAAGTTGTAGGGTTTTAAGTGACGCATTACAGCAATATTACTATGACCTTGAAGAGCTGTCAAGGTCACTTTTAATTTCTTAAATGGAACCCCCTATTTTTCATTAAATATTCTTGTAGCTTATCTCGAGAGCTTTCCAAAACGTTATAATAAAGTATTTTTTCACAAAGTTTTGAAAAAAAATATGTTGCCAAGAACCAAGTATGTAATTTGCAACTTTTTTTTCAAATCAACCACGTGTGTTTTTTACACCAATTGTTTGATCTCATTATTCTGTGCAAAAAAGTATCAAGATAAGATTACCGAAAATTAAATGTTTCTCAAGATATTTTGTATTTTATGTCAAAATACTATATCTTTCAAACCTCATAACTCAAAAACTACTTAATGAAAAAAATACTTTTATAAATACTATTATAGTGTTTTGGAAAGCTCTCGACATAAGCTACAAGAATGTCTAATGAAACATAGGAAGTTCTATTTAAGAAATTGAAGGTGACCTTGACGTGACCTTCGCGTGACAACACTCTTCAAGGTCATAATATTGCTGTGTAATGCGTCACTTAAAACCCTACATCTTTGGTCTGAAACATTTTTTGAATTCCTGGTAAAGAGACGGGACTGGAAATTCCCTTTTTCGAAGGAAAAAGAGACGAGAGGGAGGAGGGGGGAGGGAGAGGGATGGGAATGGAAATAATGTAATTTTTTGTGCTCCCCCTATGAATTATCAATGTTGGTAATATACCATACATATTTGAAAAGAAAAAACTCCAAAAATTTCAAAATTCGGAAAAGGTCCGATTCTGCATAATTACCGTGTGAAGCAAGATTTAAAAGCATGAATTTGTTTTTTTTCAGATATCTGTTTAGCAGAAACGAAAAAGAACAAGGGAAGGAAACGCTAACAGTGATATATTCAAACGCACTTTGGTGCGTAGCAACGCCCTTCGGCGAGCGGTCGAGTGTAGAAAATCAGGCCGACGATGGCGACGACGGCCACGAGGTTGCGTGCCATCGGCATGTGCAACGAAAAAGCGCTGCCATTGTCACCATCATTGCTGCGGAACGGTTTAACCTCATGCGGCATCGAGACTACCGGCAAGATCAATGGTTATACGCTGACAAGTAATGGTCACGTAAGTAAGCAAAATGAGCCAGCATGCCGTACAGTGCAATTTCCTCATTTCCTTCGCCGCATCGCAGGTGTCCAGTAATCCAGGTATCCAGTTACATCGCGTCACCCTTTCCTTCGGTTTCATTGTCACGTTTATTCCCTCCTTTCTTTTTTTCAAGAAGGTACTCTTAACCGTTCTCGGGATGTAACGTGTAAGAAGACGATAAAAACTTTAGGATCGACCAAACTCTGATTATCTTAATCGATGTTTCTTGTCAGTGTTTTTTGTTTCAATCCAACTAATGAAATTTTTAACCCCAATCGTTTTCTATACATTAAAAACTAAGAAATTAATAATTCTATAATTATATATCTATAACAAAACAATAAATTTGCTTGATAAGTTGATCGTTGATTAAATTAATCCAATTTTGTTAAAATTATTCTTGGAGTAAAGGTTTCCAACCTAACCTACGCCCTATGAACTCGAGAAGGGAGGAAGAGAGAGAGAGAGAGAGATCTCAGCCCCGTTAAATTTTATAATTCTTGATTTCACCAAGAAACTTGAACGTTTTATATGTATTTCCAAAAAAGGTAAAAAGACCTCAAATGAGTAAGCTAGCAAGACTAAATTAAATTCAAAATTGAATTCGATCTGCAGTTGGTTATTTAATATCTATTTTGTACTATCCTGTGTCATCAAAAACAATTTTGTATCCTGTGCCATTTAAGAAAAAATCATGGCGTTGCTAATTTATTCTAGTATGAAGTTTAAAAAAAAAGTAATTAAAAAAATAAAGTAAGACAGATAATTAGTGCTCAATTTTTACTAATTTGTACCATTCAAAAAACAAATCAAAATATTTCTTTCATCTCCTTAAAATAACTATTTCAATTAGCCCCAAATTCTTCTCCAATTTCTATTTCAGCACTATTATATCTGGCTTGTTTTATTTTTTAAAATTACTTCTTATTTTGATTCTGCTAGCTTCATATTAAGTTAACACTGCCGTGATTTTTTCTTAAACAACATGAGGTGCAAAATTATTTTTGGTGTACAATAATAGTAAAAAGAATCTAAATAATCCACTAGGTCGCATTTTCAATTTTGCTGATTTAATCTTACTAACTTAAGAAAACTCATCAAGTTTAGGTCAATATAATATAAAAATTGTAATAAAAACAATGTTATTTTATATATATATATATATGTATATATATATACATACATATATATGTTTTGCATAAAATAATATTTTGATATAATAAGTTATTATATACAAAACTATTATTTTAATAATTTCATGTAAAAAATAATATGATGTCAAAAAGTTGTGCTAAAACTAAGAATGAAAATTGATGTTATAAGTTTTCTTATATTTCTTTATTTTAATATTTAAAGAAATGTTACATTTAAAAAATTGCAACATATTATAATTAAAATAAACGGACTTCAATTTTTCTTTCGACCTGTCAGGCCAATTTTATTATTAACTGTTAACACTACGTTTCGACCTCTGGTTTGCGTCTTCATTAAGCGTAAAGTTAACATATAATTATGCAGATGGACCGCATAATGATATCTGTCTCGTTAACATTGCGCCCAAACTACATCAATCGAAGAAGCTAATTAAAGTCGAGTAATGTCAGTAACAGATCGAAGTGTGTACAACTAAACGATTTCCAAAACTTACATATTCATTTGTGCATTGCAGAAAAGATTTAGTCATACTGAAGTAAAATTAAAGTAAAATTAAAATTAAAAGCAGCAACGTCTCTTCGTGTATGATACGTCACATTGTACTGACGTTTAGTAAGTGACTGTTATAACTACGTGAGATAGAACCAATGTCAGAACATACAACAGTAAATAATAAATCAATATATGTCATGTGTCAAATAATCATATAAACATTGTGTCGAACCAATGTGTCGAAAAGTAATAGCAATAATGATCGAATTATCAAATTAGTGCAGAAACTAAATAACGTCAATGACCTTATCGTACACTGCTGTGAATTTCTCCGTATTGCTTTGCAAGTTTATATTATCACGATATTTCTTTATAAAAAGCATTTCAGCAATCTCTCTCTTCTTATTGTTTGGTTTTTTATGCAAGATTTCCGGGTTTTTTCTAATCGAATTCGTGAGCATGTGCAATGCGATGCTTACTAACAACAGAAAGATCATCTCGACATCTTTTTATATCATTACAGTGGTGTTGATGTGTGTTTGAAAATGCCTCTTTGTCTGACCGATGTATGAAGCTTCACATTGAGTACAGTTCCAATCTGAATACAGATTAGAAAAAACCAAAAATCTTGCATAAAGAATCAAACAATAAGAAGAAAGAGATTGCTAAAATGTTTTTTATAATTAAAATATCGCGATACTATTAATTTGCAAAGTGACATGAAGAAACTCACTGCAGTGTATAATAAGGTCATCGACGTTATTTCTGCACTAATTTTAATATATCGAATTTTAATATTATTATTCTTGATGTCCATACAAGTATTATACTTTCCGCATCGGTTTTTATTATTTTGAATATCCTGTACTTCCAACTGTTATTACTTTTCGACACATTGGTAATGTTTATATGATTTTATTATTTGACATATGACATATATTGATATATTATTTACTGTTGTATGTTCTGACATTGGTTCTATTTCACGTAGTTATAACAGTCGCTTACTAAATGTCAGTATAATAACGTATCATACACGAAGAGACGTTGCTGCTTTTAATTTTAATTTTACTTCTATATATTCTATATATTTTAATTCTATATAATTATATAAATAAATATATAATGATTTTATATACAGGTTGGAACTTTTATTATTCAAAACAATCATTATTGGTTTCAAGACGTTTTTTCTTGTTGAAAAAAATTATCAATCCTCCTTTAAAAAAAAACTTAATGAACAAACTAACTTTAAGAATTTTAAAACAATAGGAGATATTAATATTTTATTATAGAATATTAAAATACTATTATTGATAAGATAAATAATTTTTTTGCACGCTTAAAATATTGCAATAAAAATCATGAAATTTTAAGAACTTTCTCTAATTAAAAATGAATATATTACTTTCGTAAATAAACATAACTAAAAAAGCGACACACGAACGCACGCACACAGCTTTTTAAGTTATATTTATACATATTGTTTTTATGTACATATTATTTCTATTAACTCGATTACCAGTTCGCGTTAACAGTGACGACTCAATTGAAAAACGGCTTAAATAAGAATCTCATTGCATATATCGATACAAAATAATATGTGACCGAATATACATATATATATATATATATTATATATATATATATATATGATATATATATATATTGACACGTCAAAAAGCAAATAAAAGTGTACGCTTTGCTTTTTATTTTAATAAGAAGAGAGAACGAAATATCTAAAATTGAAAAATTGCGTGTTGAACGTGAGAAACAATGAATCCGTAGTGAAATCTATTATTAACATATGCTCAATATATATGAGTCGCATGTGAATACTTATATAGGATGTAGTAGTATTAAGCATTATAGCGTTATAGCGGTTAAATAGCGATGCAAGCATCCTCGCGTGATATAATTTGTTTCCCATCAAAAGATATTGAATAACATAACCTACTAATTTATTGCTTTTTCAAACACAGCGCTTTAAGATGTGACTATGAGATATTATCGTTAGCCTGTCCGTGAAACATGATAAGTGATCCATCAATGAGTAATCTACTCGCTATCAGTGCTGTAATCAATTTCAGGGACTCTTACACTAAATATCTCAACTCTCGTTCCTCAGTTGATCAATAATACAATTGATTCGAAACGTGAAAAAATGTAAAAAAAACATACATTTTTCATATTTTTGCATCTTACAACTATCCCAGCTAATAGACATGTAATTAAATCGATAAACGAGATAAACGAGAGTAATATGAGAGTGAAAAGAAAAATAAGTATTACATATAGAAATAAGAAATAAGTATTACATATAGAAAAAAAGATTAGATATATTACGCTACCGGCCAAAAGTTTGAGACTGTTGGGCTAAGTTTTAAATAAACGTAGTTAAAAAAACACACAAAGTTTCAATATGAATTTATTAACGCAACACAAAAGTTGGCACCTCAGAAGAGAGCTATACAGAGAAGATATGAGTGCCAGAAAACATAAGAGTAATATTTATCGTACGACAAAGTTTTCAAGCGTATTAATTGGGTACAAAATAAAAAATTTTTAGATACTCGAGAATTTTTCTATCCTATAATCAATAACATGCTTTGAACAATTTATCATATAAATAAAATATTACTACCCTAAAAGTATGAGCTAGAGGTTTACGCTCGTTTCAGTAATATGTTTTACGCTCATTTCAGTAATACACGCTTATTCTATAAAAATAAACAACGTGATGATTTTAACAGAGACTACATATAAAATTTTAAATAATTTGAAAAAATTTCAGTGAAAACTACTACTTAAAAGTCCGATTCATGCCTTACTCATTATTTTTGGACGTTTTTATTATTATATAAGATATTGTGATAAATATCACCACATCTTAGTGGTCGAATTAATTAAGATATCCGCTCTAGATAGTCGGGAGATTCCAGGTTCGAATTCTGACTGAGATGATATAAATTCTTTACAATTATTTTAAATAAGATATTTATTAGCATCAAAAATTAAATCGATTTAAGTATGTGGATTTACCACACTTCAACGAAGTGTTGTGTTATAAGATCAACAAATAAATCGGTGCGGTGCAATATGTAATTGAGTTAATTTAATTATAATATTATTAATTAATTTCAATCATTAATAAATATGAAATAATTCTCGTATAGAAGTATTTTGGAAGAACCAGAACTCTTACTTTTCGGCCAGTACTTCCCACCTTGTTCAGTCATAATTGCTACTTTTCGGGCAGTATTAATTAAAAAAAAATAAAGCGAGTGTGTTAGTGCATAGAATTCTTTTGAAAATGCATAAGTACTCTTAGTTCTATACAAGAACTATTTTGGAAGAACTCTTACTTTTTGACCAGCGCCTTACCTTGTTCCGTCATAATCGTTACTTTTCGGGCAGTATTCATTAAAAAAAAAAATAAAGCAACTGTGCTAGTGCCTAGAATTTTTTAGTGAATGCATAAATGTTTAGAACTGTGCGAGAACTACCTTGGATGAGAACTCTGAAGAAATAATTAGCAGTGTCCTAGATACTTCTTATACTATGTTTATTTTTTCGTTATCATAATGGATGTTTTTTTGTTTTAAATGGCAGAACTCTTTATAGAACTCATCTAGAATTATAGATTTCGCATAATTTCATGGAGATATAGCGGTGGAACTTTTGTAGGACAAACTGAGATGCAGCGTAAACTTGGCGTCTCAGTTTGTTCGAACTAATTTTTTTGCTTTAACGGTTAGAATTATTTGTTTAATTGATACAGAACTTTAGAACTATTGAAAATAGAACCAGAACAGATATTGAGTTTCCACGAGATGAGACGCTAGCTTCACACACACCATCATGTTTATTTATTTATTTTAGCCGTACTTGATCTAGCAGCACTAAGTTTTAAACATCTTCTATGATCTTGGTAAAAAAATTTTTAATTTTTTAAACATTTTTTTAAACGTTGTATTTCTTTTTTTTTATTTGGTGCGATTTTTTTACTTCACTTTTTGAAAAATACAAGGTGTTGGGAAAAAAGGGTAAAATATTTTAAGGGGATTTAATATGCCCAAAAATAAGTCGAAAAGTCTTAATAAACATAGGTTCGCAAATAAGCCGTTTTTGAGATATTTTTATTTTTTTGTTTTTGATATTTTTATTTTTTTGTTTTTGATATTTTTATTTTTATTCTTTTTATTTCTTATTATTTTTTTTTTTATGTTTATATTTAAAATTTTTTTCTTATTCTAATATTTATAACGGCAAAAAATAACAGCTGGTGTTTTACCTTATCTTATTAGAGAATATACTTCTTCATTTATGTTGTAATTATTTTATATTTTTTATTGGATATTCTGATTAAATATATTAAAATGACCTTCCATACAAACCCTTGCATCTCTGCAAAAAAGAATCTCGTGTTGTTTCAAATACACCTGGATTCATTCTGATTGTGACGCAGGCTTCTTGTACATGATGTTGTAATTATTCCAAGTTATTGATTGGCTCTGAATACACCAGACTTTTTAAATAGCCCCAAATAATAAAATTTCAAAAAATAAAAATATCTCAGAAACGGCTTATTTGCGGACCCATGTTTATTAATATTTATTTTAAATTTTATTTGAAAGTGTTTTAGTTTTGTGAGAAAATTTAAATGAGATTATATAGAAAATCAGAAAATTTTTTTTGTAAAGGAATTTTTTCTAAGAAAATAAATATTTTGAACATTTGAATAAATATCTTGACCGATCAATATTTTCAAGTTGTGCAATATAGCGTTTACAAATTTATTGCAGTCTGTCCACGGTCCAAGAAAAACAGAAAAACCACCACGGTCGAAGGAATCCTTTGAAAAAGTTTCATTCATCACAGCGGCACTTGCACACCTCGGTTTCTATATTATCATGTTTCTGGGATTTATTAATCAGTTATTCTTTGATCCGAAGATTACCACCGAAAAAAATAGAGAAGTATGATGATAATTATTTATACTCTATTCAACCTTGATACAAACTTTAGTACACTTGTAAATGGAAAATGAAGAAAACCAGATAAAAACGTTAAATTTTAAGCTCATATACTTGGACATCAACACTAATAATAACATGAAGATTCCTATAAAGTTTAAATAAAAGCGTTGTATATCATTTTCGTATATACAGAGAAGTTACACAATTAGAAATATTTTATAGATTCTATAGATTCTATTTATCCCATATATATTCTATTCAAAATAATTTAATTAAAAAATAATTTTTGTTGCATGGAATCAGCATGTTGTATGGAATCAGCATCTTTGTTGTATGTTAAAAATTTTTAGATTTTATGTAACAAATATATCTTCTGCAATATTTATCAATTTTCTTCTGAATAATGATATTTTATTTTTCATGCAACATATATTTTATATTGAATATGTATTTTTAGGGGTACGCTTCGCTCTACGACAGTTTTGAGAAATTTTATTTCAAGTACGTCTACAGACGAGTCAGAGATTGTTGGAATAGACCGATATGTTCTGCTCCTGGTACAACGATCATATTAAAAGATTGGGTAACTCACGATTATGGGTGGACGTTTCAGTAAGTTTGACTGCAATGAAAGTCACGATTTACCATGTATCAATAGAATTTTAATCCTGAATTTTTTAATCCTCACAGATTTACTGGAACTGAAACACAATGTATAAATTTGGGCTCTTACAATTATTTAGGGTTTGCTGAAGCAGACGGTAAATGCGCCGATGAGAGCATCAAAACGCTCAAGAAGTTCGGTTGTGCCAGTTGCAGTACGCGTCTTGAATTAGGTAAATAATTTGAGAGAGCATTATTATATTTAAGCGTTCTCTCGAGAAAATAGATGGAAACATGTAGGATATATGAAATCGTCGATCAAGACTAAATTATATATTAATTATATATTACTACATAATTAAATAAGAAAATATAGCGATAGAAAATTTGTGGAAAATAGTTTACTTTTTTTTATTTGTCAATTAGTCAATTTTATTGATCAAATTTTTATTCGCTTGAAAACTTAGATGCAGTTGTAAGAATGTATGTGCCAAGCAGGCAAGCAGTAGCACAGTAGGATCATTGTTGACTACGAACTACGAATCTTGATACGCTTCTACCGTATCAAGATTCGTAGTTATTAAATCGATGCATTTTTTATATTTTTATGAAATAAATAATCAAATGAAGCAGAAAGCAGAAACATCGTGAAACAGTTAATATCTATTATATTTTATGAATATTTTATGTCTATCTATATCAAATGGAGAGAGGGCAAAATAATATAGTATTCGTAAAGATATGTGACTTCTTTAATAAATCACGATTCTACTAGTCAAGTTTATAAATTAATTTGTAGAAAATGACAAACTTTTATTCCTTTATTGCTTAAGAATTTATTTTGTTCCTTTTTATAGTAATAACTTGCCATGATTTATTAAACAAGTATCATATTTCTTTTTTTAATTAAGACTGTATACAATACAAAAGAAATTGAACAAATCATTTTTATTATATTAAGGAACTATGCCGATTCACGATGAACTAGAAAAGTTAACTGCAAAATTTTTGGGAGTGGAGGACGCTATAGTATTTGGGAATGGATTCGCTACAAACTCTTTAAACATACCTTCCTTGGTCAGCAAGGGTTGTCTAGTTCTTAGCGACGAGAAGAATCATTCGTCACTTATTCTTGGACTACGACTATCCAGCGCAGTGACACAGATCTTCAAGCATAATAGTACTCATATTACGCAATAGTCAACATATCTGCATAAATTATCTTCTGTTGAAAGTATAAAAAGGTCATGTTCACAGATGTGAAGCATTTGGAGGAATGTTTGAAGAAAGCTATCGTTTTCGGGCAACCGAAGACTGGCGAACCTTGGAAGAAAATAGTTATTATTGTTGAGGGTGTTTACTCCATGGAAGGTTCAATCGTTCATTTACCCGAAATATTAGAGTTAAAAAAGAAATACAAAGTTCGTAAAAACAGTTTTGATTACAATTATCAATTATTAAGTCCTTTTTTTAAATTCTTGTTACAATTAATATAATTTTTTTAATTACTGGACAGGCCTACCTTTATTTAGATGAGGCACATAGCGCGGGAGCCATGGGAAAACATGGGAGAGGAGTTTGCGATTACTACGGCATTGATCCACGTGAAGTAGATATGCTCATGGGAACATTTACAAAAAGCTTTGGCTCGGCGGGTGGATATATAGCCGGAACAAAAGTAATATTTTAACGATCTTTCAACACAATCTCAACATTATCTCAACATTTAATATATATTTTTAATCAAACGACATTGTTTCAGACATTAATAAATCATATAAGGATATATGGTCACGCACATACGTATGCGGCATCGATGTCCCCGCCTGTTACACAGCAAATTATCACGTCCATGCGAATTATTGCAGGGGAAGACGGCACTGATGCTGGTAAAAAACGTATTAAACAATTGGCCAAGAATACAAGATATTTTAGACGCAGATTAAATCAAATCGGAGTTGTAATTTACGGAAACGAGGACTCACCCGTTGTGCCTATGGTAGTTTATTTCTTCTCTAAGGTCGGGTGAGTTAAGATATCTCTAAAATCTGAATTTGCCATTTTATTCTCTTTTTCTCTATAATGTTCAATACAGCTCAGTGATCCGTACTTTGATGACTCGTAACATTGCAACTGTCGGCGTTTCATTCCCGGCAACGCCATTGATGGAAGGCAGAATTAGGTTTTGTCTTTCCGCTGCACACACAAAGGAACAATTAGATTATGTAAGTAATAGTTGGTAAATCGAAAAGCTTGTTATTTTAATCGCAATTCTATTGTATGTTCCAGGTATTGTCGAATATTGAGGAGATTGCGGATACGTTAGGATTAAGATACTCGAAGAAACCTCGCACTCCTACGAAAATAGAATATTCTGACTGCGAAGCGGAATGACCTACCTCGTAAAGTAATAAATAAAGTAAATATTATTAGATTTATTTCTATGACGGGTCAAAATAGGAGCTTTAAATATCACCATAGTAGCATCGTACAAAACATCAAATGAGAAAACTATATTAAAATTATTACAATAATAAGCTAACATAAATTTCCTACGAATACTATACGAGTATAATGATTTATATATGAAACTAAGAAATAACTGGAGGACATATAATCCGTGTAGAATGATTTTAGATAATTGTAAGGAAAGAAGGAACAAGATTAAAATATATTGCATTATACAGGGTGACCCATTTTAATCTATGGACCCCAATTCCTCCGAATGTATGCATGTACGAGAAAATGTTTTAGACAAAAGTTTTGTGACTTCGAGGGGGACATAAGATGGTGTCATTGGTTTGACCTTGAAGAATTATTTGAAAGTCACATGAAAGTCACCTCAATTTTTTTAAATGGCATCTCCTATTTTTTATTGCATATTCTTGTAGCTTATCTCGAGACCTTTCCAAAACACTATAAATAAATGTTTTTTCGTTAAATATTTTCCGAGTTATAAGGCTTGAAGTAATTTCTTAATTTTACATAAACTATAAAATATCTCGTAAAATATTCACTTTTCGATGATCTTACCTCAATACTTTTATGCACAGAATAATGAGAGGAATCAATTGGTGTAAAGAAAACACATAGTTGTTTTTAAGAAAAAATGTGCAATTTGTAATTAACAATTACATATATTTTCTTAAAAACAATTACTAAAGTACTAAATTTTTGTAACTTTGATCATCGCTCATATTTTATTGTGGAATCATTTAACATTTATTTTAATTTTATTTCGTACTGTATTGGGATATATAATTGATAAAGATTATGTATCAGAAAGTCTATATGTAATAGAATTAGTCTGGTATAATACATCATATATATTTCTTTTTTATTATGATGATTTTATGTGCGTGCGTGCGTGCGTGCGCGCGTGCGTGCGTGCGTGCGTGCGTGCGTGCGTGCGTGCGTGCGTGCGTGCGTGCGTGCGTGCATGCATGCGATGCATGCGTGCGTGCGTGCGTGCGTGCGTGCGTGCGTGCGTTGGGCGCGCGCGCGTATGTGTGTGTGTGTGAGATGCGCCGTGGATTTTGCTATTTACATTTTTGTATGCAAAAATTCTATTTCCAATTTTAACATTAGACTGGCACATTGTCAGACTATTAATGGCTAGCAAATTTGAGCATTTATGATGTCTATGAAGAAAAATAAATAAAGAAAAGTTATTTTTGTTTTATAGTTACTTTTGTTTTATATATTATAGAATCATTACAAAACATTTATAAACCCGTTTATGCATTAACATAAATTACATTAAAAAAATAAAAAATAAAATTTAATATCGTTACATAGTACCTATATCTATCATCCTACTTAGCCTGTCAAATAGAAATGACTTTGTATCTGAGAAGAGTTACATATTAGCAGTTTTGTTATAGCCAATACGTAATTGAAATGCAACAGTTGGAACAGTCCACTCACTGACCTGTATGTTTAAAGTAAAACAAATACAAATATATACTGTATTAAAAACTATAACAATTTAAACAAAATTCAAATCACTAAAATATCGAAATTATAATTTTTACAACACTTCTATTAAAATCGATATCAATTTTAAAGGCAATTTTTCTGCATTTCAATGGCGCAACAAATCTAGTCGACGGTACACAATTGGCCAGACGAGTCGAAACAATTTAAATTTGTTTATAATTTTTAGATAAAGATATAGAATTTAACTTCAGTTATTTAAATTTTTATATGCTATCAGAAAATATATTATCTAAATATATATTATCTAAATAATACAGTTAACTCTAATTTTTGTAGAATAACATGAAACATTATTTTGACACCAAATAGAAAAAATATGTTTTACAAAAAAGAATTAAATAATATGATTTTAATTTCAACAATACAAATTTGGATACTTCTTTCTGAGTATCACCTCTCTATTTAAACGTCGACATATTTATTCATACTTTCATTCATATTTAACATATCTATATTATGACAGAGATACAATAATTTAAAAAAAGATGATATTAATATAATAACTAATTATAAATAGCTGCCAATAATTACAATACATGATTGTATTTTTTTAAGTTATTTTATTATTTCAATCTTTTTATTATCTCACGAAATCATTTTCAAATCTGACTAAAATAAAAAGAAAATTAAAATAAAATTGGAAAGGCAAGGGCCAGTGATGTGTAATATAAAGCTCTCCTGGCCAAATGTCAGCCTCGCTTTCCAGCGATCACATTGCCATTAGCAGAAAATGGAGGAAGTCCCTGTTGGATGTCAGGAGCAGAAGGGACGCTGATATTGGGAGCGACCACTTTCTCATAACTGCATCATTCAGGATCAGAATTATAGCAAAGAGAGTGTTTGCAATTGAGATAGATCCGCGATGAAGCGCGAATAGAGCGAGAAGGGATTAGTTTGGAGAGGAATCGTCAAATTGAAAAGGCTTAAATTCAACAAGACTCGATAACAATTTAATAAAAAAAAAACAAAAGAAACAGTAACAGAAATAGTCTGATTTGCACGGCTGAATTCACAGAGCGATTGATTACTCGCGAGCAACGAGATTTTACAGACCGTCGAATTTTGCTAAGACACGTTGGAAAGCCTCGACGTTTCGCGGTAGTCTGAGCTCGCGACGTTGCGCGCGGAACTTTTGTAAGAGCGCCTCTTCTAGAAGGATCCCGATCGTTAGAACATTTCGAACGGCAGAAGGTTCCGTTACGTCGCACAATTAGACGGTTTATTGTTGCCAATTTCCTTCTAGAAGGACGCTCGTTACAAAATTCGGCTATTTGTTGATTCGACCGCAGTGCCTTTCTAACAAGAGGGGCGCGAGGCTTCGGTGATCTCGCGACCGACGATAAGCGAAAAATAACTTCGACGTTTCGTCGCTTGATCTTGAACAGAGAGAATAGATAAAGAAATTGAGTAGAAGATATGACATGAGAAAGCTAACAGGATCGGAGACTAAGGAAGAATTCAAGTTGCAACTCAGAATTAGATTCCAGACCTTAGGTGATATCTCTGAAAAAAAATGTGGAAGAGTGCTGGGGCAAGTCAAGAAAATATATTATACAATACAACAGCTGAAAAAGTCTTGGGATACAAGAATTATAATAGAAAAGAATAGTTGTCCGAAAACACTTGGAATCTGATTGAAGAAAGGAAGAGATTACATGACAGATTAATAAACAGTAAGACCAGGAGAAAGAAAGAAGAAACTCAGGCTGCATATGGAATAAAAAACAGAGAAGTGAAGTGAAGTGCAAAAACTGAAAGAAGATGGGTGAGTGATATGGCGGAGACAACAGAAAGTGCAATGAGAAAAGGAGACCTGAGATCACTGTATCACATCACTAGGATGCTATCTCAAAAGAAGACACTCAAAAACAGACCAGTGAGAAATAAGCAAGGAGACTTGCTCACCAACAAACAGAACATCCTGAAAGATGGGTGGAGCATTACAAGGAAGTTTTCGGTACGGAAATAGTAAGAAAAGAGGACACAGACAATCCAGAGGAAATAAACATGGAGAATCCGGAAATCAATTCTGAGGCACCGGCTAGAGAGAAGATAAGGAAGGAACTTAGCAGCTTAAAATTAGGGAAAGCACCTGGAAATTGACAATATCTTAGCTCAGATACTTAGAAAGTGGGAGGGGGGTGGAAAAGAGACCACAGTAGACATATTGTATACATAATTTGAAAAATTTTAAACGACACCAGGTACGAGGTACAATACCAGACGACTGGAAAAGAGGACTATTGGTAAATATACCAAAAAAGGGAGATTACACTAAATGCAAGAATTAGAGAGGAAAGATTACACTAAATGCAAGAATTAGAGAGGAATAATTCTGCTATTTGTCCCGGGGAAAGTATTGAACTGTATATTACTGGAAAGAATGCGTTACTCCCTCGATGAACGACTCCGCAGAGAACAGGCTGGATTTCGAAATGGAAGATCATGAATGGACCAAATCAATACACTCCGCATTATCATCGAGCATGGAATACGTGGTGAATACGTATATGCTATTTATTGACTTTGAAAGAGCCTTTAACTCGGTGAATAGGAGCAGGATGTGGAAAGGTTCTTAAGAAATATGGTATCCCTAACAACTTCGTCGGAATCGTAAAGAGGATGTACGAGAACTTTGCGTGCCAAGTAATACATAAAGACCTATTATCCAAAACTACAGTAACCAAAACTGGTGTAAGACAGGGATGTATCCTGTTTCTTATGCTTTTTCTGATTGTATTAAATGAGATAATGGAAAGAACAGTATCAGGAACCAGGAGGAGCATAGGATGGGGGCTTGTAGATCAACTGAATCAACTGGAGGATCTGGCTATTTGCATACCTACTGCCTACTATCCTACTGCCTACTATCGCATACCTTCATACAGATGAAAATGAAATTAGGTAAATTGGAGAAAGAAAGCAAACACTTCGACTTGAAATTAAATACGAGCAAAACAAAATCTATGCGCATCAATACAAGGAATCTAGAAACTTTTAGAATAGGCGGTGAGAATATCGGAGAAGTAGACAGCTTTACATATCTTGGCAGTATAGTCAATAAAAAAGGAAGCGCGGATGAAGATGTGAAGGCCCGTATCCGTAAGGCTAACGCTGCTTTTATACAGCTCTATCCGATTTGAAGAGCAAAGGATATATCTATTAAGACTAAACTAAGAATATTCAAAGGCAATGTCAAGTCTGTATTGCTCTATGCGTGTGAAACCTGGAGAGTCATCAAAATAATCACGAACAGCATCCAGACCTTTATTAACAGATGTCTCAGAAAAATACTGAAAATCTTCTGGACTAACGTTATTACCAACAGGGAACTATGGAAAAGGGCAGAGGAAAAACCGATCGAAATTCAAATAAAAAAGAGGAAATAAAAATGGATGGGACATTTTCCCTGGAAAAATGCCATCGAAAGACAGGTTATGAGAATAGGGACGCAGAAGGAGAGGGAGACCTAGAATAACATGGAAGAGCACAGAAAGAGAGGCACATGAGGCATCTGACAAGTCATGAACTGGACACATTGGCCCAAAATAGAATGAGATGGCAACATTTCACAGAAGCCCTATGCTCCTTAAAGAAGTGAAAGAAAGGAAAAGAAGAAAAAAATAAAATTGACTAAGATAATAAGAGATAAAAGAAATAGAAAAGATAGAAATTGAAAAAAGTGTATATTGTCAAATTATTTTATATCTTTCCATATATTTTATTAATTAATTTGACAACAAATTCGAGATATGAATTACAAATAAATGAGATATATCGATCAAAAAATACTAGGGTAGAAAGAAATAAATAATATAAATAATATATACAGGGTGTCCCATCGCACTTGTACTAACGCTCGTGAGCAGATAAGGCACAGTAAACTGAACAGAAAAGTCCTGCACCATTTTGCCAAATTCGCAATAATAAACGAAATATTTAATATTAAAGTTAGGCAAATAAGAGCACGCCAAGATACAAGGAGGCAAGCGCTCGAGCCATCCGAGCTAAAGAAAGAAAAATACATATCATTTTTTTTCTTAATTGTTATTGATGTTATCGATCTCGCGTTTGCGGTACAAATTAGCACAATTGTAGCACAATACGGCACAATAAAAAAAGTCAAAATTCGAAAAGTGCGGGGCTATCAAAAATTTTGTTCTTTTTTATTTTCTTGAATATGTTTTGAGTTACAGGATTGTGGTTTACGGCACAATATGGCACAAGCGTAGTACAATGCAGCACAATTCATAAAAATATAGAATTTGAAAAGTGCGGGGCCAACTTCACACACGTAAATACGCAGATCTTATCGAGTACGTACAACTGAATACTGACACGTCTCGACAAGCGTATTTCGATTAAAACAGACGATTATCGCTTTTCCCTTCCCCTTAAATCCTTACAACGAACTACCAAATTTAAAATATTGACATGATTTCAACTTTTACTATGGCAATACTACTTTTTATAACATATATAAAGTAATTTTTGTGACACCGTTGCTCAAACTATATTTTATAGTGGAAAGAGAGAGTTAAGTTTTACTATAATATGTAGTAAAAATTTACTCTATATGTTTTTTTATTTTTCTTTACAATACTAACTTATTAGGCAAATTTTTGTTTTGTAACACAATTTTTACTATGAGAAAATGTAAAAATTATGTTGCGTTATTGTTTTTAAAATAATAGTTATAGTATTTAAACTTATAATTTTTTGATGGTCTGCAGTTATTGCTACATTATAATAATTTTTAATAAAATTTTCTCCGTGAACACATAATACATCGAGACGATTGCCTCTGGTCGCTCGCGTTCAAACACATACATAAAATTGCTTGTTAAAATATGTTTATTTTCAAATACTACAGTGCCAAATCCAAAATAGATGAATGTATGCAAAGATTGGTTATTTTGGATTTGTTTTTTTTTTTATTTTAACCTTAAATTCATAACCAATGATCACAAAAAGCTATAAATGCATTATTCACACATAATTTACATACAATTTAAAATTATAAAAAATTCTATCTGTATGAGGCCGTGAAATATTACATATAATATCTCTAAATCAGTGTCATATTTTACATCTATATTTTACAGGGTGTCTGAAAAATTTTGGAAAAGCCGAAGTGTGCAGGTAGAACAAGTAAAATCAAGTAGAAAAGTCGTTTACCACTTTGTTGTTTTTGCAATAATTAACGAGAAATTAATTTAAAAAGATAAGCCAATCCGCGCAAGTAAAAGCGCGCGACGAGAAGAGACCTCCCCATTGATAGAAGTCGGTCGGCCATGCGGCAGGCGCGAGCTACAAAGGACAATTGCCGCAGCGAACACGGATCTTTATCCGGATAGGGTTTGACGCGAGGATCCGTGTTCGTCCTTTGTAGAGCGCTCCTCCCGTCGCTTCACCGCGCGACAGGCCGGCTCCTATCATCTTACAATGGGGAAGTCTCTTCTTGTCGCGCGCTTCTACTCGCGCGAATTGGCCTATCTTTTTAAATTAATTTCTCGTTAATTATTGCAAAAACAACAAAGTAAAAGACTTTTCTACTTGATTTTACCTGTTCTATCTGCACAATTCGACATTTCCAAAATTTTTCGGACACCCTGTATATATATATATATACAGAGTGTCCCATTATATATATATATATTTCTTATTTCTTCTTCATGTATTAGGCAGGGGGCCTGTTTTATCCACCACTTGTGCCTCCTCTTCGAAGTCACAATAATAGTTCTGTGAGCATTCCTCTTTTGTACAATAGGCAAATTGCTAGCTTCACCTATGAACCTCCCCCTTTTTTTATCCGGACTTAAAACCAGCAACACCATCGATAACAGGCGTAGGATAGAGAGGTGGCGACCGGACAGTCGAGTAAAATTCAACAGTTGCTCGGTTGGATTTAAACCTGGATTTTCGGCTCATTAGAACAACACATATCGCACGGTGCCACGGTCACCACATACACACACACACACGCACGCACGCACACGCACGCACGCACACGCGCACGCACGCACGCATCGCACGCACGTACGCACGCACGCACGCACGCACGCACACACGCACGCATTTTATATATTAATATACACACATATATATATATATATAATGCCATCAGATGGTGGTATATATATATCCCCCCCTTCAAGCCATAAAACTTTTATTTGAAATATTTTTTTAAAAACTTTTCCTTTCTGAAATTTTCGAGAAATATAACATAAAAAATTTAAAAGTATATCATTAAATAAAAGCTTAGCAGCTTAAAAATCAATATGAAAGTAATTAAATTAGTCAAGTACTGTTGTGAGATAAATCTCAAAAAATTTATCGTTGATAAATAAAAAAAGTATTTTTCAAGATACCATACATATTTAACCCTTGACTACGGCAGACTTTGAGGGAGTACGCACTGGCCGTACCATACGGCAGGAATTGAGTTACGATGTACGCCGAGAACGGCGAACTTTTGGGTAGGGATGCATTTTTGTGAAAACATATTTCAATAATAGAAGGAAAAGCCAAACTGCGTCGAGCGCCTTTAGGCGCCCTCCGTGTCAGAAAGCCAAACTGCGTCGAGCGTCTATAGATGCTCTCAGTGTCACAAACGCAAAATTTCTAAGCGCCTATAGGCGTCCACAGTAGCCTAGGGGTTAATTGCAGTGGCGTAACTAACGACCCCGCAGATCCTGCGGTGCGGGGGGGCGCACCAAAGGAGGGGGCGCCGGGCGCCCCTTTGTTGCAAACGGTAAAATATAAAGAGCCATTAAAAAAGGTCAAGTAAAATAGTGGTTTCAATCTCAAAGTATCATCGTCAAAAATTAACAACGAAATATTCATAATGTTTTCCGATTCAGGGGGCATACAATAACTTTGAAGTCTCGGGAGCGTAAAATGAAATTTACGCCCCAATGGCAAGAAATTGACATTTGACGCCCCGTAAGCCGAGTGGCGAAATGGCCATTGTTACCCTCGTTTAAATAAAAAAATTTTGTTTTCATCACAGGCGTTGAAATTTTACCTTTATTTTATGGGGCGACCTTCGTGCTAAAATTTCATTTAACGCCCTGAAAACTATACAATCACGAATTTAGTAA
Source organism: Crematogaster levior (assembly GCA_901521435.1). NCBI lineage: Eukaryota > Metazoa > Arthropoda > Insecta > Hymenoptera > Formicidae > Crematogaster > Crematogaster levior. The sequence continues at coordinate 105,868 of CABEGB010000933.1, read as the reverse complement.
ATGAACATAGTCAGCGCCATTGTAAAGAATATACTTGATCACTTACAGGAAAAATGTTTTTTTTTTTCAATTTTTTTAAAAAATAAAAATAGTTTTTAAACAAATCAAGTTGTGAGCAAAATCTTCGTGGTTTTCTTGTCGTTTACAAAAACTATATAAAATGAGGAGTATGATCGCATCTAGGTATCATAGTATTAACAAACAATTTTAATTTGTAATAAACTGTATCTGTCTATGGATAATTTCCGCGCAAAGAAGAATAGTCACTTAAATCTGTGATTGATTTTGTTTGAACTAGTTACCTACATGAAAATTCATTTTCGGTGCGCAGCCACACTTTACTTAGTGTTGACATTATTTAAACTGCATGTATATGATGGGCAGATATTTATTTTGATGCGTTAAGGTTAAGTAAAATGTCAGTTAACTAATGCATTCGGTCACTTTGATTGTTTTGCACGTGTACACGCACCGGCAGAAATGCTGTCCCTCGGCGCTCGGCGCGCGGCGCTACACACTCGTACCGAGGCGCACACGTACGTATTACTGGGAGCGCGGAGGAGGCGCGGAGCGCGGAGGGAGAGCACTTCTGCATCTCTGCCGGTGCGCGCACGTATCAAAACATTTGCCGCGCGGTAAGTGAAAAATCGTGTCGTGACGCGTTTTTGTTTCGATATTATTTCATATTTATTTACTTTCTCGCTGCATAATACACGTGGAACCCGCTCGCTCTAAAGAAATCAGAATAACTACATAATAATTAATAGTGCCACAATTTTTTATATGTTATCTTATTAACAATGAATAGTTCACATAAAAAGAAATCTGGCTGTGAAAATCGAAAAAGGAAGAAAGAAATGGAGGAAAAAGTGAAAAAGTTACAAAAAATGGATGCATTTTGTATTCCAATAAAACTAAAAACAGTGGAAAATGAAGTAAGTACCGTGATTATTATGATTTGTGTTTTTATCCGTTTATTTTTTTAGCGGTGATGTCGAAATAATTTCGAGGGTGATGGTTTTATCAAAAAATATTTCAGACGAAAGTTACTGGGTTTGAAGGGGGTCGTCCATCGGTGACCTTGACTTTGACCTTGAAGTCAAATTTGAAGGTTATTTCAGGATCAAATTGTGAATTTTAAATGGAAACCCCAATTTTTTATTCGGGATATCGAAAGAGCGGGAAATTTCACGTCCAAACACGTGGAACGTGGGGACCGTTGATGATATGTTGTGTGTGATTGATGTGTATATGTTGAATTAATTTTAGGATTTACTTGAGGAAGAATCTACACATCAAAGTAGCGAAAAATCTGCTGAACTCGAAGTTATATCAATATTAGAGCCAGAACAAGGTAACAATACTGTCTTAAATTCTGATAGGGGATTGTATCCGTGTGAAATTTCTGATGAATTGAAACGAACTATTTTATCACTGGAACCAAGCCGACCAAGAGGACCGTTTCCCAAAAATGTAAATAATAGATCTTTTAGCGAAAAGTATTATTTTGTTCTCACTAAATCAAATCAAAAAATTGAAAGATTTTGGTTATGCTACTCGCCAACGAATGATGCGGTTTATTGCGAACCATGTTGGTTATTTGCGGACAGACGAGATCCAAATTTTAAATCTGCTTGGTGCGAAGCAAAAATTAACGATTGGCAAGGATTAACTGCAAAAATTTCATTGCATGAGAACAGCAAAGTACATATAAATGCGTGCGTAAACTATTCTCAGCGGAAAAATCTACACGATATCGAAAGTCAAATGAGTATTTTAATGGATCGTTGGCAGGAAATTTTAAAACGAATACTGGATGTGATTGTAACGTTAGCACGTTGTAACGTAGCATTGAGAGGGCACCGTGAAAATTACACAGTAATAGACAGTCAATCGGGAAATTTTTTAAATATAATCGATCTATTGTCGCGATATGATCCTTTGTTAAGTAGTCATTTAGAAAATAAGAATTCTAAAATAAAATACTTGAGCCCGAAAATTCAAAATGAACTAATTTCGACAGCAGAAAAACATGTAATAAACCAAATCACAGACGAAATAGCGAAAGCTGCATTTTTTTCAATCATCGTTGATACGACACAAGATATTTCTAAAACTGATCAGCTTTCATTTATTATTCGATATGTTTCTGCGAATTTTGATAAGAATGTTTGTATAAAGGAATCTTTTTTAGGGTTTGTAGCCGTAAAAAAACATTCTGCCGCAGATTTACAGAACGAAGTAATTGAATTTTTGAGCAAACACAACATTCCGATACATAAATGTCGTGGACAAGGTTATGATGGGGCTGCAGTTTTGAGTGGAGAATATTCAGGTTTACAGTCGCGTATCAAAAAAATGTCTCCCAATGCTGAGTTTGTTCATTGCAGCTCCCATAATTTAAACTTGGTGTTACAAGATTCGGTTAAAACAATACCAGAACTTTCGAAATTTTACATGCAAGTTAACCACGTTTACGTATTTTTTAGTGAGAGTTTACCACGATGGGACGATTTAAATGATGATATTGCGCAAAATTCGAATTGTATTGTTAAAAAAACTTTGAAAAGAATGTGTCCTACTAGGTGGTCAAGTCAAAATGATTCAGTTAATGCTCTGAAATACAATTTTTCATCTGTAATGAATTGTTTATCAAAAATAATTCTTATATCGAAAAAAAAACATGAAATTGAAGAAGCAGCTAATATCCAAAAAAATATGAACTCCTTTGAGTTTGTATTATTGCTTGTATTTCAGAGCAAAGTATTGTCTTACATTAACTTGGCTTCAAAGACACTTCAAAGTCCCGATATCACTTTAGAGGAAGCTTGTGATTTGCTCGAAAGTGTTAGTTGTAATATGATGGCTCTTCGAAATGATTTTTCTTCTCTTTTACAAGAAGCTGAAGTCGTTGCTAAAAGCTGGCAGATAGATATATCGTTCGTTCAGAGCCGGCAACGTAAAGTCAAAAGATTTTATGACGAATTGTCAGAGGACTTTCGCTTCAATGAGCCTAGTGAAAAATTCCGTATTACTGTATTCAACGCGTCCTTAGATGTACAGATTAGTCAGTTGAAAACACGATTCGCGAGTATGCGGAAGATTAAGGATAATTTTTCATTTTTAAATCCTTCGACATTGATCGACTCAAGCGAACGAGAAATTGAAAAATCGGCTCGGCAATTATGCGATAAATACGAAAATGATTTATCTAACTGCCTAATTGAAGAAATTGCAAGTTTAAAGTGTACCGTTTCGAAAGTGATAACAAGTCGGAATCTTAAAACCATAAGTGATCTTGCGCAATTTTTATTCATAGATTACAAAATATTAGCCTCGAATTTACCAAATGTTTGTACAGCACTTATTTTGTATTTGACGTTACCGGTCACTTCTGCCTCAGCAGAGCGTTCGTTTTCGAAACTAAAGTTGATAAAAACTTATCTGCGTAGTACGATGTCCCAATCTCGCTTGAGCGGACTTGCAACTTTAAGCATAGAACACGAATTAGCTAGTAAACTCGATTTAGATAAAGTAATTAAGGAATTTGCTAGCGCAAAAAATCGCCGCGGTTTGCTGGCTTCGTAATTAGCAGATTTTGTAGATTTACGATATTTCGATTTGTATTAAACATTAATATTTAATCATACATTTACAAATAAATTAATGTATCCAATGTTTAATGTTTACTTTAACAACTTTCCATAAACATTTTTAATAGTTAAAACCAAAGTAGAAATCAGTCTTGGTTTTAGCCTGGATCCCGGATAGAAATATAATCCCAGATTGATTTCTGAGGGATAGCGTTTTCAAATACGCTAAACATTACTATGTCGACCCCGCGAAGACTAATACGTCTCTATTGCATTGTACGGGAAAAAATAGATCGTAGTATCCACCAACTCGTTAGTAGGAATTGCTATATATGACCCTTTAGTGTTTCTGAAAACTGCTCTTTTAGTTGTTGGTACTACTTTTGACAGCGATTAATAACTTATTTTATTCAGCGTGTCTTTTTATTGAGAATGTCAATGCTACGTATTAGACTTCGCGGCGGGTGAAAACTTAATGTTTACACCAAAAAATTTATTTTAACATATTTATGAAAAAACATTTTATTGCCTTACACTTCCGGGGAAGTTGAAAGTGACTACACTTTTTTCAAGGTTCAAATGCAAAAAATTAAGGCGAAAGAAAAGGGGGCGCCTAAATAAATTTGCGGGAGGGCGCACATAGGCTTAGTTACGCCACTGGTTAATTGATAAAATTCTATTTTATTTTTCTATAACTTTTGTGATTTTATGTTACGTGATGTTGGACTGTTTCTTCTCTAATTCACACGAACACATACTCGCAGATCTTCGTTAATTAATTTTTCATTAATTATTGTAAAATTCAAAACAAAAAAAACAGTAAAGAACTTTTCTGTTTAAACGTTTTATCTACCTAAGAGAAATGGCACAGTAATTACTCTGTATGTCACTCTGTATAATAAATATTTTATTTACTTCTCAACAACATCGTCTTCCACTTTGTTTCTTTTTTATTTTAATTAAAATCATCTTCTTTGCAATATCTCTGAATGTGAAAGCAATCGGTGAAGTATTCTCTGCATATTTAATTAAATTAAAATATAATAGAATATAATAAACGTTTATTATTATGAATTGTAACATACCGATTGGAGAAAAATATCCTTTATAATTTAATTTAAATTTCTAGAAATAAAGGAATTGTAAAAAATTCTGCCGATATCTTTACTAGTAGTTTCTTCAGTTCTGAGTTTTAAATTCGACAAGAAAATATATAAGCATTATAAAATAAACAATCAGATAGTAACATGTTGAACTTTTGATATAAAAGTTTCGGTTATTATTATTCGCAATTTAAAGTCATCTATAACTACATACATATTCAATATCAAATCAATTTATGTATGCGCAGTTTCTTTTATCGTCGTCGATAAATGAAAAAAAATCTCAATTTCATGGAGGTCATGGTTTTGACACTCGTTAAAGCAACACAGCATTTAATGCGACAAATTATTCTTATTTCTTTAGTGGGGCTATATTACTTGCTGACGTTTTTAACCTCTCATATGAATTGCATCATTTAGATTTCATAATTCTTTATTGAAGTATGTACTATTATCAAAATTATGTTTCTACTGCTTTTCACAAATTTTTATATATTTTTATGAACTGTTGCGTGCGTGCGTGCGTGTGCGTGCGTGCGTGCGTGCGTGCGTGCGTGTGTGTGTGTGTTTTAAATATATATTATTATATATTGTGAATTTAAGGTAGTTGTCTTGCTACAATATTAACAAAAGTTTTGAAACGTATGCGTAGTAAGAGCGGAAGAACTTGTAGCAAAATATAACAAAACTTTTGTTCAGGTCTGTACAATGTCTTTTGTTCGGTACAGTATTGCCGAGTTGTTTCTGTGCACAATTCTGGCACCTATATTTATTTAAAAAGTATCCAACTTTGCGGTGTTATATCTAAATAACGAGACGGTCAATAATTTTCACTTTTTTTTTTAAATATGCAAATTATCTCCCTTCATTCACAGCTAGTTATTATTTAAAGTTTTAACAGAAGGTTTTTTTATTAAAAATAAAAAACTGATACAAATAGTACCTAAAATGTGTACTCCCCATTGCTCCCTATGTTAAAATTTAGAACTTTGATTTTGAATATCTCGGGTTTGAAACGGTCAATCGACTTCAAATTTTAAAGGTATTTAGGTAATAATATCCTTAATAAGTATACAAAATTTCAGAAACTTCTTGAAAAATGATCTATAGCAAGACAACTACCTTAATTCTACTTTAATTTTTTATATACAATGTAACTAGAAGAGAACTAGAAAAAATATAACTAGAATAATCATATTATGAAGATTATATGTATATATATCCCACATATATAACATTTAAATATAATATGTACATACAAACACATACAAGTATATAAATATATTACTTTATAATGCGTACGTGCATGCGTGTGTACATAAACATATGAATCGACATATATATACGCGCGTGCGTATCGCATGTAATTAAAAAAGTTTACAATATATGTATAATAATGTACATTCAAGCAGTTTACAAAAATAACTTGCGAAAGTAAAAGTAATTTTGATAAAAGTATTTCGATAAAGAATTATGAGGAGGATTATGAAAGGATTATGAAATCCAAACGACGTAAAAAAACATCCATGTATCGAATTATATGGTAATTGAAGATAAAAAAGAACACGTGTCATATCTGGGTGGGGTTGAAAATATGTTTCTCTTAAGTACATGAATAATCGTGCCATGATCAGTCTCTATTCGACTACAGTTCGGTGCGTGTCGAGTATGTTTTTGCTACTGTGACTCTTCGTGAAGCAGTTTGAAAGAAAAAGGAATTAAAAAAGGTTTGAATATCCATTATCGTTCATTATAATCCACGAATATTTACAGAAAAATCAATTTTCGGAAAATAACTTCGATGATAACTAAGGATTGATATGTGATACAACTGAAAACAAAATATGATCCTATATTTTAAAAAATAAATTAAATTAACATAATTTGATTTAAAAAATCAAAAGAGTAATTACTTATTATAAATTTTTTTATATAAAATGATTTCAATCCTTAAGATGTGTGTGCTTTATCATCACACCTTTATAAAATTTAACATTAAAAAGAGAGAAATTATAAGGAAAGAAAAAAATTGTAGAAAATGATTTTCTAAAATAATCTATTGGTTTTTTAAATAATCTATTATCCTATAATTATTATAGTTTAAAAAATGTTATTTCTTTCAAAATTAAGTATTGTCGTAGAATTGTCTTCAAAAGAAATTCGTCAAAGATTAAGGTTAATATGATTTTCCTGAGTGAATTGGATCTATTACACTACAAGGAGGTACATATTAAGCCGTTTAAGATGATATGATTCATCTATTTTTACCGACGCAACTAATTTTCGGACAAAAAAAAATATTTTCATATTATCAAACTGATTGATTTAATATTTAAATATGTTAAATTCAATACACGGGAATCTAGAGCATGATACTACAGAAATTCCAAAATTCGAAAAAAAATTTACAGATTTAATGTTAAACTGTGCGCAATCTATAACACGAAAATAAATGTTTTAAATATCTCGATTCCAATAATACAAAATGTGAGCAACAATGAACACTTACATGATGCATTACAGAAAATTACGGACAGGAGTTTTGTCCGGAAAAAATGTTATTACCAATATTTAACTTAATTACCAATAATTTATTAACATTAAGAAATCAAGACTGGTTCTAAACAATAATCAAATAAATAATAATCCAATTCTAGTCAGACTTCTTAAATCAGCTAGATCTTATTGTTAGTGCAGAATAATTTTGTCCGTATGAATTTCTATGTATATTTCAAGCTTCTTGCGAATTAACGTACCGAAATAAACGGACAAACAAAATAGACCGGGAGGCAGCGACAAAAATGACTACGTCATCGAGTTAAGAGTAGTAGTTAAGTTAATTATGTAGAAATAGTTCATCAATAGTATGATAAAGAAATAGTGGCATATCTTGGTCAGTTGTGCGTATAACTGCAGGTCAGTTTGTTCGTTTGTAACGGTACGTTAATTCGCAAGGAACTTGAAATATACATAGAAATTCATACGGACAAAATTATTCTGCACTAACAATAAGATCTAGTCTGGACTAGAATTGGATTATTATTTATTTGATTATTGTTCAGAACCAGTCTTGATTTCTTAATGTTAATAAATTATTGGTAATTAAGTTAAATATTGGTAATAACATTTTTTCCAGACAAAACTCCTGTCCGTAATTTTCTGTAATTTTCTGCATCATGTAAGTGTTCAAAAACTCATGAGTTTTTGGTGCTCATTGGAGCTGTACTTTAACGTGATTGAGTTACGGCATGATTTTTTTTTATTTTGTAGATTTCGATTAGTATAACGTAAATGAATTAATCGGTTACGTATCTTAGAAGATAACACAGTCCGACTAAAAAGAAAGGGTAGATTATATTACAAGTCGACTTTTACGTCTTCGAGTTTCAGGTTAAATTTTATATGTATCAACTTAAGGTGAATTCACTTACTTAGCCCTTATGAAAGATTCACTTGAAACTTTGATAGGATGCAGAGATAGACGATAGAAATGAATCAGGATAGGTCATCGACCTAAATAAAGAGTAATCAATCGATGAAAACATTTAACATGGGATTACATAAGAGTTATGTTCATGATGGTGGTTATTAGTAAATATTATTGGTTATAAGCGACAGATATCATAGGAAAAAAGATCATGAGATAGAATTCGATCTGCTGAACATTATTTCATCGAAAAAATCGTATCGTTATCGACCAATGTTATCGATCTTACAAAAAAGATATTTAGTTGTAAATAGTAAATGTGACCGTATTACATAACAAAGATGCTGAGCGTGAAACTTGGCAAGGTTGCACTGTTCTACAATTTCCATTATCCCGCCAGGTTTAAAATCTATATCCGGATAAATAAAAAATAAATAAATAAATAATAAAACTAATTTTTGTAGCATTTTTTGCTATAATCGGATATTGGGTCATATTATCTAAATAATATGAATGCAATAGTTTTCCGACTAAGATTCTCTTTCAACAAACCCGTTCTCGACCTTTCGATTATCTCATCCCGATATTTTTTGTTTAAAATAAAAATTATAACAAACTCAGGTAAATATGGAGAAAAGGTACAACTTCACCAATGACCTTGATCTTGACATACGTTGTCAAGATCAGTATGCTGAGTGACCTTTGAAAGGATTTATTTGACGGTCACTGTTAGTTAAAAAGTTATGAAATGAAAAAAGTATACTGAACAGGGATGACGCAGATCAATGAAAACAAGATAAGCTAGCTACAATTTTTCACGCAAAACTAGATTCAACTCAAACCTATTATCAATGTTGATAATATATCATATATGTTTGAAAAGAAAAACTCTAGCTTCGCGTCGAAAATTGCAAACCCATGTGGAATCTCACTTCGCATTAAAAAGTGTACGCGTGGAGGTAGCGTGTTCCGTCTTCTCTCTACGAGGGGGGGGGGGGGGACTCCACTACCAAGAAACTAGACACATAGGTTTGAGTTAAACCTCGCTTTGCGTGGAAAGTTGTAAATCCGTGTGAGATCTAGCTTCATGAGGCAGCCCGGCGGTGTGGCGAGACACGGCAGCGATGATGCATGGGAAGTATTGCTCATATTTACGTTTGCTCCCAATTACTCAATTTATGTTTTTGAACGAAGATAAAAGTATTACATTTTTCGAGCTCTACCGATTTAATATTAATGTTAGTAACATACTAAACAGTAAGTTTAAAAAAAAAAACCATTAAAAAATTCAAAATTCGGAAAAGGAGTGATTCTACATAATTACCTATAACATAAAAACCTACTTTTTTCATTCATAACTTTTCATAACTAACAGTGACCGCCAAATAAATCTTTTTGAAGGTCACTCAGTACATTGACCTTGACAACATATGTTCAAGATCAAGGTCATTGGTGAGGTGTACCTTTTCTCCATATTTATCAAATAATTATGTAAAATTTATCGCGCAAACATAAAAAAATAAAATATAATATTTATATTATATTTATACGTATATAATTTTACATTTATAAAAAATTTGAATGGACTTATGTATATTTTAATATGTGATTCTAGAAACAAAATAATATTAACATTTTCGATTAAAATTTTATACTTAAAGTTAAGTTTGTGAATTTTTTATATTTTGCCTTTTTACAAGTTTTTGAATTACGCATCGATTACACAGGTCGACAAGGTTTTATCGCAGAAGCAGTGAGAAGTATTCCCGAAGAAATTTGGTGCGCTGAATCCAAATCTGACCTCAGAATTGCGCCACCACGTCAGAATTTTGAGATATTTTAACCTAAAAATGCAAAAATAGCTGTTTTTAAGTATATTCGAGGTATATTTCGTCGTTAAGTTGTGCCTTCAGAGAATTTTAAAGCCAAAAATTAATTAGACTGTCGTAAAGTACGATTCTTCTTCTTTAATTTCCGTTTTTGAACGTTTTTGATCGATATGATTTTTTTTCGCCGAGATATTGTAGACTGAAGTTCGTGCTACTTACATAAACTCAGATGAAATGATGCTGTACCTTCAATTGATGCATAAAGTTAATCAAGATAGTGCAATATCAGGTCATCGCTCTTTAGAGGATTTTCTGGTTTATTCGCATGAATTTCCACAAAATCCAAGAATCTCTTCGATCTCACATTCGCTAGATTGGAACCGCCACATTGAATTCCACGAATAAATGATAAATCTATAATTCAAAGATACAGAGAACTTCCGAAAGTTCCCGCAGTCAGCTAAGACGTTTCATTTTTTATTCATGACGTGCATCAATTGAAGGTACAGCATCATTTCATCTGGGTTTACGTAAGTAGCACGAACTTCAATCTACGATATCTCGGCGAAAAAAATCATATCGGGACGTTCGAGAACGAAAATTAAAGAAGAAGAATCGTGCTTTACAACAGTGTAATTAGTTTTAGTCGGTAAGATTCTCTGAAGGCACAACTTAACCTCAAAAATACCTAAAAACATTTTCGCACCTTTAGGTTAGAATATCTCAAAATTCTGACATGGCGGAATTCTGAGGTCAGATTCGGATTCAGCGCACCAAATTCCTTCGGGAATCAGTATTATATTCCCTGCGACATTAAATATCCTCTAATTTGTAGACCTGTGTTATTGTACAGTCTTTAAACGTAAATTTATGTCAAAGCCGCAAATGTAATATCAAATGTTATTAAATTAATAATCAAATTAATTTTATTGAAACAGTAATATTAAAATATAAATTTTATTTTAAAAAATATTTCAAACAAAGGTTGTAGGGTGTAAGAAGATCTATTTACTCGCCTCATGAGTTTGATCTTGGGTGTTCAAGATCAAGACAAAGTCACTTTAAATTTTTTAAATAAAATTCCCTATTTTTTATTGCATATTCTTATAATTATTCTTCAGACCTTTTCAAAGCGCTATAACTTTATGCACTTTAAATAAAGTTTCAAGGTTATCTTTTGATGTTAAGATGTCTAGCTCCGGACGGCAAGATCGATAATTATATTCAACTAAAGCAAGATTGTCCGCTACGCATTCTCTGGGCATATGAACTTCGGGTGAATGAACTAATAAATCGACGACCTGACTTGGGCTGTTGTGGTGCCTACTCATCTGCGACATTATACGACAATCCCGTATTTTGAATTGAGATTTTATTACGATTCGATTTTTACTTTTTAAGTTTATTTGATACTATTACTCATACAGTTTAGTGGATCATAAACTTGACTGAAATTCCTTTATTTCTTTCAATATTGTTAAGAAACAGTTTTAAACTGGTCTTCACTTGCATTTCATTCTGTATTCATTATTCTTCAGCATTGTCTTTAGTACTTAGAGTAATATATTTGAATTGATCCAAATATTAATTTATTCGGCTTGACTAATTCGAATCACTTCTGCTTATCAATATACTCTTCAGAATGAGAACGCATATCTCTTCTGATGATGAGAGAATAAAGTGATCAATTAAGGTCATATAATAATGTGCGGCTGTTTAATGAAACTTTTCGTAATCAAGATACTATTTCAAAATCTACCGTTGAAAGAACAAAGCATTTTGAGGAAACTGAAAATGTGAAAAATCAACTAAGTAGACCTGCATCAGCAAGAAATCCAGAAAAATGACTAGAAGTTCCACATCCTCCATTTCCTTCATGGAAAATCCATGATTCTACCCGCAAAATAGAACAGCAACATGACATAGATCAAAAGTTTGTGCTTAAAATATTGAAAATTAATAAATTTCCTTATAAAATCCTTGTAAAAGTTAAGTGATGATGATTTTGATAAGCACATTGAATTTTGTGAATTGATAATGGAAAGAATAGACGAAGATCCTATCTATCAAATGTCTTTTCAGATTAAGTAATATTTCAGTTTTAAATGACCATGATAATCGATATAATTGTAGGGATTCTGAATTCACACAAGAAGTATATATCCAGTATCCAGAAACATTGTTTACGCAAGTATTCTGAATAATATGAAGTCTCATAGATTCATTCTTTATTACAGAAAATCTAACTGCAATCAAATATGAAAGTATGCTAAGAAACGAAATAGTTCCAGCGATATAGCAATCATGACAACTTCGAGCATGATTTTATCAAGATAATGCTGCACCACATTACGGGAAGAACATCCGTAATTATCTGAACACAGTGTTTCCTTATCGATAGATAGAAGAAGAATACTTATAGAATAGACTCCTCGATTACCAGATTTATCAAATTTCGATTACTTTCTGTAGGGCTATTTGAAAGACAGAGTTTACAAAACAAATCCACAGAATATAGATGACTTACAAAATCGGATTTTTGATGAAGCTATTATCCTCATTGAGCCCACGAAGGGGTCTTCTGTGATTACATTCAAAATGTCATTTCATCTTTTTACAAGAGCTTTTTGTCAAACTTGATGATAGATATTTTAAACAATTGCTAAACCTTTTCTTGCCTTGGCTGGACAATTGCCGATCTTGCTTTCATGGACTAAACATCTTACCGTAAAAAGCTCGATAACTTTAAAACAGTTTAGCATTTAAAGCATAAAATTATAGTGCTTTGAAAAGGTGAAGAAGGGCTATAAGAATATGCAACAAAAAATAAAGGTTTCATTTTACAAATTCAACCGTGACCTTATCCTGATTTTGATGATGCCACCCAAGGTCAAACTCATAAGGCGAATAAATAGATCTCTTTACATCCTACAACTTTTGTCTGAAACATTTTTTCATAAAACTTATTTTTCGAAATATCTCGGGATTCCGGTATTTTTTCCTCACTCTCTCTGTGTCTGTGTGTGTGTTTTAATCATAAAATTTATTTCTTTTATCATACTTATAAAACTGATGCACTTGGTGCGTCTGGGTCTTATGGGAACCAAATAATAGAAAAATCAAGTAACGCACTTACTGCACACTAAGGGCTCTCACACACAAAATACATAGCGTAGCATAAACATAACATAAGACCGCTGGACCAATGCGCATCTTATGTAAATCAATATGGCGACTTTTTTCTAGATGTTTATTGGTCCAGCGGTCTTATATTATGTTTATGCAACGCTATGCATTTTGTGTGCGATAGCCCTAAGTAAGTAAGAGAAAGTTGCATAAATCGAATAGAACAGGGAACACTTAAGCTTGTGGAGTGGAATGGTACCATATCACTAATAATAAAGATTATCTACATGCGCAAAGACTTATGAGAAACAATAAAGAAACGATACGTATCGGTGAAAGTGAATTTTTTTGTTTAAAATCAGCTCTGAAAAATTGCGTGACCAATTCTTCCTGTCATTAAAGTGATTAATGCAAGTCAGAGATAAACAACACAAAAACTAAGTAGACCACCTTAAGTTACATTTATTTCTGTACTTAATCATAAGTTAATTTCATTCCTAACCTTAGTTAATAAATGTTATTTTGTTTCCTCATGTGTTGGACAAAATGGAACAGCAAAAGGTCTGAGAAAACAGTTGTTTTGTCCTTTTAACCTCTCGTGTGTGTGTGATTCGGTGGACGTTCGCTACGTAATGTCATAACTGTGTATAACCGAGAGGACTTATCGTGAAATCACTAACAAGTAAACCTACCTAAGTGTCAATCTCCGATTTTTCTGCACTTTGGATATGTTATAGAACATGAAAAACTAAGAGACACGTATTTTTTTATAGCTGCGGTAAAACACTTTTAGGGGGTGAAACAGCCCCCCCAAAATTGGGGCGAAAATGGAAAAATGGCGATATCTTTGAGGATAGTGAAGCGATTTGAATGATTTTTGGTAGAAAAGTGTCTTTCGGTAGAAGACGAATGTCGGCCTAGACATCTTGGAGGGGGAATGAAAATTAGGGGATACCCCCAAAATGACTATTTTTGTTATAAGAAAAATCAGTTTTCATCCGATCACAACAAAAGCTATTAAAACATGAAGAGGAAAGTTAATTATGGAACACGTATATTTTATTCTTTTGTTTATATAAATAATTTGGGGGGGGAGGTAATTACTAGTCCAGGGGCCAAGTATGGGTCAGTAGCCTTTTATATGTCTCCGACTAAATGAAGGTGTTTCTTATGTATTTTGAGCCCCTGAATCCGAATGTTTTTGGTAGAATGCCTGAAAGTGGTGCTGTTAATTTTTATTAACAAATTTTATTAACAATTTAAAAAGTTGGATTTTTCGGCCCGGAAAAATTTTTGTAAATTTCTTTGGGTGATTCTTTGGGTGATTTTGGACAAAAAAAGTCTTATGTAAATTTTTCGTAAAATGCATATTTTCGGAGATAAAAATTGTCAAAGTTACAAAAAATGCCATTTTTCAAAACTTTGACAATGTTTCTACCAAAAATCATTCAAATCGCTTCACTATCCTCAAAGATATCGCCATTTTTCCATTTTCGCCCCAATTTTGGGGGGGCTGTTTCACCCCCTAAAAGTGTTTTACCGCAGCTATAAAAAAATACGTGTCTCTTAGTTTTTCATGTTCTATAACATATCCAAAGTGCAGAAAAATCGGAGATTGACACTTAGGTAGGTTTACTTGTAAGTTACTTTTGTGTAATGCTTCTGTCAAAGTATTATTGCATACAATGTTCTATTTAGTTTTAATAAATGCATTTGAGGGTTATCATACGAAGAAGTTAACTTATTAATCTTTATTTCCACTCTTTCTCATTTTCAATAATCTAGCAAATCAAAATAATTTATTATCTATAATTATTAAGTTTTAAAAATTTTCTATTTTAGAAAAAAGGGCTACATACTCGTCGGTTTTAATTATTTCGGGTTTTCCAAGTTATATTTTTCATGTATGTTAAGCATTTTTAATTCGAAAAAATAAATAAATAAAAAATTTTTATGTATACCTGCTCTATTTCTCTTGCTTTTACTCTGTTCATAAATTTCCTAAATTACACTGTATATAGGTTTTCTACCACTAAAAAATAAGAAGAAACAGACAATTTTTCATTGATCTAATTGATCTAATGAATAAGTATTTTCTCTTATCTTATCAGTTGGACAAAATAGAATATATAATTTATCTTTTTTCACAAAAATTATTATTCCCGAAAAACTATTACCAATAAAGAGATTATTTTTATTATAGATTGTAGTAATAACTACTGAAAATAATTACGGTAAAAAAAAACTTTATTTAGGTGACTCACTAAAAGCCATCAAGTTCAAGATACCCCATTTTGTCTAACTTTTCCCTATGTTAGTTTTATGAGTATGATAAAAGAATTAAATTAAATTTTATGATACATGATATTATAGATACATGCATAAACTGATGCTGAGTTGACGCAATATTTTATTCGTACGAGCAAAATAATTTTAAAAATAATTGCATTTTTTTTATATTGCATTGTTTTTTATACAAAATAACGTGGCGATCGTGGCGCAAAAAAGATGTGCGCTGATCTAATGAGCCGAAAACCCGAGTTCAAATACGATTAAAAATTATCGGTTTTTACTCAGTTACTACCTCTCAGAAGGAAGTAGCAACCCACCGAAAATATCGTGCTACGAACATCCCCTATAAAGCCGTTACTCATGGAGTAAAGTGATTACGACCACTTTCAAAATCAAGCATGATGCGATAAGCTATCACCTATCCGCTTTAAATCCTACGATTTCGAAAACTTCTACAGGTAAAAGCAGGCTAAAGAAACTCATTATTATGATTTTTAGGTGAATTTCTCACTTTTCATATTATCATTTCACGATTTCAATCAATTAATTTGACTTTGGTCATTAATTTTCACTGTATTACATTTTCACTCAATTACTGTCGAGTGAAAATGTGAAATAATTAGGTACTTCTGGTATAGTGATCTCATATTTTCATGACGCAGATCTGCCGATAGTGTTATAATAAAAAAGTAAGGTGGAAGTACTAAAAATTTGTCAGTTATTTAAAAAAGAATACAAGAAAATAAAATGAACATTATAGAAAAACAGAAAAGAATCTTATTAAATTATAGAAGAAATACAAATGATTTTTGCAAGAAGCCGATACAATCAGAAAATATTAGTAAGTATAAGTATACTATAGCCAGAGAACATTATGATGTCTTAAGATGTCTTCAGACATAACATTTTTTAGACGATTTTTAGACATGTGTGTTATTTGGGTATACTATAAAAATATAGACATTCGCTTTCCGGAAATACTAAACAGGTCTAAAGCATCTCGTAATCTTCTTCATATTTTCAATATTGTATTTTCTCGATGTTACAAAAATATTACGATCATTAACTTATTTATATATCATTATATACGGAAACATAAGATAATGACATAAGATGTCATGACTCAGAAAGATGTACGTTGGTTTAATGAGCTGAAGATCCCGAGTTCAAATCCGACCACAAATCGTCGATTTTTATTTGATCGCCACCTCTCGCAAGACAACGGCAAACCACCGAGAGTATCTTGCCAAAAAAAAACAGTTTTTCAAATTGACGAGCTATATGCGGAAGGCAACGGAAAACCACCGCATTATTCTTTCCCAGGATAATCATGGATAATACCATGATCGCCAACGATCGGATACGGTTACAGCACTAGAAGAAGATATACGGAAAACAGTCATTTCTCTTCGTCACTGTTGTTTAATTTCACCTTCACGTCACGTGAAATTTCGTGTCGAGCTCGCAAATAATTTCGCACTTCCAAAAAATGAAATCAAACAAACAATTATAATTTCGCACTTCCAAAAAATGAAATCACACAAACAATTATAATTAGATGAGTTGTTTACTTCTGTCATTTTTACCCAACCCAAGAAACGTAATAAATCTGTAGTTTTGGATTGTAGCGCCATTGATTTATTTTTCTTTATGTTAAAGTTTGAAAAAATGAGAAAAAATTGTTCATATAAAACTCATATACAGGATGTTCTACGGAAGTTGCTAAAATTAATTAGATCTTATTCTGTAACATATACGGATATCGGAAGAATAAAATTGTATTTAAGGGGTTACATACTTCTAAAATTTTCGATTATTTTGTTTCGATTATTTTGTTTTTATTCTTTATACTTTTAAAAATATAATAAAAAAGAATTATTGAAAAATTGTTACGGAGATATAACGATAAATGTGACCGCGTGTCAGGAGACCGACCGCGGTGCAGGTAAGTATTATATATACCAATTGGAGTCGATCGATGTCTTTGTTCATTAAATATCTAAGGATAGCTGCATCTTGGTAGTCTATTTATGTGGAATAATATACCTTAACCGTTAGCTACTTTCTTAGATTGCAAAGTTTTACTGATTTTAATTTTAATTGACTGTCGTCGTTCAAAGTATACAGTTGTGATTTCTTTTGCTGATTTTAACTCTAATTCCAACCAGGGTATTTCATGTCCAGTTTTTCACTATGTTAATAGTTTCAAAGAATTTCACAAAAATGTTTATAATCTCTTTATACCTTTGACTAAAAATCAATGTAAAGAAAATTTGAAAATTATTTGTTTAAATATTTTTTTATAACAATTATTTGTTGAAAAACGTACATTACAACTAACGACTGTTAGAAATGGGAGGACTTAAACGACCCTGGTTGGAGGCAGGGGGGTTAAAAATATTGAAACGCTGTATTGACAGAAAAGGTTCTAGAGATCAACGAAATGTGCGTCCAAAAAAGAAGAGACCTCCAAGATTAGATAGAATGTGAAACAACGTATGAGCTCGGCCGCGAAAAAAACTTGTCAAAAGATCAATGTTGACTGATGTTTCATTCGATTCTAGTTTTTCTTATTCTACAATTTATCACAATTCTATAATTTACTACAACTTACTATTTTTTCAGGAATTGCCAAGTGTGTGATGTGTAGAAAATGTGGCGGTGACATAAAATTTTTGAAAAGTATTGATGAGCTTTGATTTAAGTTGCATGTTTTTTGTACGAAGTATGATGACAATATAGTGTGTTTCTCTTCTGATAAACTCGATATATAAAATAAATAGACGTTTTACATTTGCCATGTATCTTGTTGGAAAAAAAACTGAAAACAGTGCAACTTTTTTGTGGCATCATGGATCGCACAAAAATTGATGTAATACTGACAAATATTGAAGAAGCTATGAGAGCTGTAACTACTGCTCTCTAAAGACTACAGTTCAAGAAAAATTGCAAGAGGCTGAGAAATAAGATACGAGTAAAATACAATTTTCTGCTCCAAATAAAATCATTATATCTAAAGACGGATTATATCTAAAGATGGATAGATGAAGAAAGAATTTTCTTCGTCCTTTGGTGTGGCAACGCTCATTGGACATTTCACTGACAAAGTTATTGACTCGTGGGTTAAATCTGCTTATTGTAAAGAATGTGAGATTCCCAAAAGTAAACAATACGACAAATGGCTAGCAAACCATAAAGTTGCTTCGTAAACCACAAAGGAAGTGCTAGGAAAATACAATCTGATGCTACAATCAAAATGTTTAAAAGATCAGTGAAACTGCATGATACAAAATATGAGGTTTATGTCGGAGAGGGAGACTCAAAAACTTTTTCAGCGATCACGAAGTGTTAGTCATATGATGACTTGGAAGTTCAGAAAAAGGAATGTATCGCCATGTGCAGAAACATATGGCGAAAAATTGTAAGTGATTACAAAACATTTAAAGCACTGAAAGATGAATCAGCAAGATCTGAATAATCTGAAAAAGAAAGCAAAAGTAAAAAATCAAAGTCGTTATAAAATAAGCTAGGAACTTCAAACAGACTAAACAAGAAAGTCTTGATGGAAATTAACTGATAACAATCGATAAATTAACACTTTATTACGGATTAGCCATTCAGAAGGAACATTGATTCGTTGGAGAATATGAAGAAAGCTGTTTGACCACTTTCATCGATATTTATCGTATATCATAATATACGCACGAGGAACCCATTTCTATTGTCCTTTAGGTTGGTGATTGGTAAAAAGCAAAAGCTGAAGAATCTCTCAATACATATAAACATAAGCTTGCTTTACCTGAGATAGTGCAGACGGTAATAAACTTGTGTACGAAGCCTTAAGTGAGAATGATTTACTAAAAAGGTGTGTCCGAGTGAATTTACACAGAATTATAATAAAAATCTAAATGCAAAAATATGGAAAAGCACCTAAATATACATCTGGGAGCCGTAGAATTTTTGCCTCTGCTACATTCAATAGAAGTCCAAATTTATTTGCAAATAATGCAATTATTCGGAATTGTAATTGGATATAAATCATATAATTATTGCGACAGAGAAGACGCTAACCAACTGAAGCACCCTAGGATTAGTGGGGTAGGCTACCAAAAAAGTTCGAACAACCCACAGATTGCAGAAAACTCTACAGAATACCAAAAATCTGGAGAAAGAAGACACATGAAATATGAAATTGAAATGGAAAATTAAGTTTACTAGAAAAATAAATATTCACAAGATTTTTACTTCTCAAACTTTAAATGCATTCTTCTTGAAATCAATTTTTTTGACACTGTCAGCAATAACTCGAAGAGTTTTCAATATTTTTTCAAACTTTTTTTCAAATCTTCGTAATCGTTTTCTCTATAATCTGTCGATTTTTTGATATTTTGTTTAATACAATTTTTATAAACAATTAAAGAATGAAATTCTTCAAAAAGTGAAAAAAATTGTTTAACTTTCATATGACATAAACTGTTTTTTTTTTTTTTTTTTTTTTTTTTTATAAAATCTGGCTCGAGACAGACTATAACTACAACATTACTTTACAAAAAAATTCTTGCATTTTTCAAATCCATCAACATGACAACTAGATATTATGCCGACACTGAGAGGTCATTTTTTCAGTAGTGGTTCAATCAACGCCATAAAACTTAATTTATTTAACATTAAAAAATTGATTACTACTTATTTTTTTATACTTAAAGAATCAATAAATCATATACTATTCATATATAATTTTTTACTTTATTATTTAAAATATACTCCCTAAAAAATTTCTCCAAAACATCCATTTGCGTCGCCATTGGATGCATATAACCTCTTTAAGATAGAAGACATTTAGCAGTTTTATTTCTTATACTATTACATATATAAAACTGCCAAATATCTTCTATTAAACACAATTTTATTTTTCTCGATATTCACTTGTGTTACAGGATAAGAACTAATTAGTTTCAGCAACTTCTCATGAAACACCCTAACATTATGTATAGGTATAGAGTCCATATATAAATATATTTTTACGTTATCATGTAACAAATAAATAACATAATAATTGTTTATAAAATAATCGTTTGTAAAATTGTATTATTGTTTTTTTACGAGAAATAAAACTGTGATTAAATTATACAATATTCTATATATAATTATAAAACATTCACAGTTTTACTTGTAAAAAGACAATGTAAAAATAATTTTTCTGATTATTTTTAAATTATTCTTTTCAACTATTTATTCTTTTTATTATTTCGCCTATATATGAACAAGAATCATATAAGACAAAGAAAAAATGTAAAAACATATATATGAAAAATATATATGTTATATATAATTATATGTATATATTTATGTATTTTTTATATAGAAAATTTTTATCGGGTATTATCATAGAATCATATTATTCAAATTAAATTGAAGAAATTAAATGCTATATATCTTTAGACAGATAAAAATTTGAGAAATAATAAAATTTATGATTTATTGTTTATTATCGTAAACGTGAACAATCGAACAAACTCCAATGTCAAAGACAAGAAATCTGATAATATTTTTGTATGACATTTAAATTCTGAAATATATTTTTTACTGTATTTTTACTCTAGTTTCATTCAAAATTCTTGTATGAACATATTTTCTGGTATGTTTAACTATTTCGTTTGTATCATTGTTGATCCTCTAAATCTAGAGAAACAACTATGAGAACATACACAAACTTTTCTGTCTTTAGTTTCGGAACGTACCGCTTATTTTTAAAAATTTAATATGTATGTATATTTTTACTGTATATTTTTACAATGATTCAAATTAACATAATAATTTTTATTTTCAAAATATTTGTATTATGTTGACTTTAATTACTCATTCATATTACCGGTTCTTTAATATACTTGTAATTGCGTATAATCTAATCACCTGAACCGTTTACTATCTTGATTCGCATTAGTTTTATTTTTGCATTCATATAAAACTATACTCTTTTGTAAAGATGTTAAATAATGTGATCCAAAACAATTAATAAAAACAATTAATAAAAACAAAATTATAATTGTTGAGTTAAAGAACTTACATAATTTTTTAAATCTTATTTCTCTCGACTCAACTACGAACTCTACGATTTATTTTCCATATTTTACATAAGAAATTATGTACCGAAGATAAATGTAAATGCAAGAATATAAATAGCTGTGTCATAAAAAGAGAAATGACAAAAGAAAAAAAACGCTCAAGTCAAGCGACACGGTAGCGACGCCAAGCACATAAAAACATTCAGATAATTCAGACTTCATCACTACCAAGTAGTTTATTCGAAATTCTCTTGATATGAATTTTCTGTCAAAATATTTTTAGAATTAATCAATAATCACACAGACACACACGCACACACGCTCGCACGCACGCACTTACATAAAAATCTAACGACACTTATATAATGTCGGCATCCATATAATGTCAATACAAGTTTTCGATTGATCATTCCGAAGTTGATTCGTATAACCAATCCTAAAAACTCGAAATTTCATATCCGAAAAAATAAAATTTCTTTTGTTTAAGATTTTGAGTTATTCACTTATGCACGTACATACGCAAAACGAGTTAATAAAACTTTAAAATTAAAAAAAAATTGAAAAAGAGAAATGCCAAGCGGATTATAAATTTTATATATTTTTAATATGAGAGTTATAACTAGGAAACGATTTATTTCCGGATCTATGTTTAGATAGCTTTTTTCCCTTCTTTTTGGGTCCTGAATTACTTCCCAAACTGCGGGTGACTTTTCGGACACTCTGTATATACAAAGGGTGTCCCATTTTAAAAGTTGCACTGAAATATATCTTCAGGGAAACATTTTCAGAAAAAACTTTTCAGACAAAAGTTGTTTGGTTGCCAAACACCAAGTATGTAACTTGCAACCTAACCTAATCTAACCTAACCAGATTAAAAAAACATAAATATAATTTGAGACAGGATGCATCTAAACATTCGGTTGTTACGGAGCATATTTTGCAATGTGATCATTCTTTCGATTGGGATGATGTAAAGATTCTTGACATTGAATCCAATTACCAAAAGAAATTAATATCAGAAATGATACATATCAGATCTCAAAAGAAAAGCATCAATTTGCAAAAGGATTCTGAGCACCTAAATGAAATCTATTTGGATGTGATATCGGAGCTTGCCAAATAATAAATTTTCACCGTTGCTTAATTCTATCTATTGAAGAATACAAATAAAATATTTCTATGTTCGCCCTTCCTGTGTCATGACATTAAATGTTAGTGTAGTGATGACTTGCTTTTATCATATTTTCACAGTCGTTCTTTACCTGTCATAATAAGTAAGACGTTTTCTCTCTCTTTTATCGTTTATATCTTCAAGACTGTTTTAAAAAAAGGTACTGATCAAACATCTCATCACTCAATATAATTGAAGTTTCTTTCACCATTTATCACAAAGAAATACATACATTATACTGTCATAAATAGTGCAATTTAATTAAAATGTAGCTGTTTCACTTTGTATAACAGAGAATATGATTGACGGTCATCACTCCACCGAATTTACCAATATGGAGGATCTTAGGACATTTGATTTTTTTACATAACATGACTACAGTATCCTCATAGCAAAGAGGATGCAGTTCTACATATCAATTTTTTATAAGAGAATATGTGTCGTTACGTCACTGAAAAGGACTCTGTGAGTTCGAAACGCGTATGACAATCGATTGATATTTATGTATTCTATGTATAATTTCTTTTAATATACAAACTTAATTATTATAATTATTTTATTGTTATCGTTGTAAATGTCCGGCTCTTAAAAGACTTATGTGTTTATTTATATCTGTTTTGTATATTGATAAATGTTAATACTATTACTATTATACTGTTTAAATATTTAGTTACTTATTTTAACTTGTTTATTAGATATATAAATATAATATTTTATTTTATAATTTTCGACAAAATTGACAAATTATAAACAAGAACTTTGCTGTTGAAATTTTTTTCAATTAAAGCTGCGTTCCAAAATTCACTGCCAGTATTGAAAATCTATAGTTCATGTTACGTATACTATAGAATTCCTGTACTGGCAATGCATTTCGGAATACAGCCTAAGTATAAAATTCATATAAAAAGCGAATCAAAATAGTATCGAATTGATATCGAAATGATGAAATATCGATATTTTACTAAAAATCATAAAATTTGCTTATTTAAGATCTTGATGATGAATACGTATCACAAATAATATTTATCTTTAAAAAATGTCATAAAACATACACTTTGAAATAAACTTTAAATTTCGATCAATGAAATATCGATGATTTCGACATCGATTTGATGTCGATTCGATGGGTCATTTCCCGCTGGGTATATAACAATCAATCACTAATATACAAATATACGAATCATGTCTCTAATGTGCAGTAGAATTCTATAATGAAAGAAGCGAAGATCTTGTTCCTACTTCCTGATTGGTCGATTGTAGCCTCCATATTAGGTCCACAAGGTGACAATCGTTTTCCATGTGATCCATGTTGTGTTGTTTATATACAATATAAATAAATGCACAGTTGTAATCACGGTAAGAAATGTTTTTTTTCTGTTAAATAACAGCAGGGGATTTCATACTTATATTGTGAGATCCTTATTTGTGTTTAATAATACACATATATGCAACCTAATCTCTTCTTGATTATAGAACTGTTAAGCACGACATGCGGATTTACGGGCCTAAGATGGCGGCGGTGGGGGTAGGGTTTCGCGCTTCTCTGATTATAGGACTTTAATGTGCAGGAGCACCCTATCACAATCAACGTAAAAGATATCGAGAATTAAAATTCCCTATACAACAGACTAATCGAATCCACATAGGTGTCCACATTGACTCTCGTGTTTTTGTTCTTTCGATTTCCTTTATTTATTAATTAGTTTCATACATTCCTTGTATTATACAAGTTTAGTTCCTAATACTTTTATGTCTGCAATTTTATTAATATGACAAGCAGACAAGAGTTTATTTTGACATATGAAACATATGAGTGCATGTGTTGGTTTCTTATAGTTTTTTCTTTTGTACAATATTTTTTTACTTTTTATTCAATTATTGTAATTCTAATGTTTGAGTTGAATTGTTGGCACAATTTCATTAGCTTACAATGGTTTCTACAATAACCACTTCAAATTCAGATTATTATTTGAGAGAACCTGAATGCAAGGTCGAAAAGTTGTAACTTTTTACTCGAATAAAATTTGCCAGTTAGGTCGACGAAGAAGTCTTACTTTGTTATATCAATAAGAAAATTTGTTAATTTGCTAATTAATAAACCCTAAAAAGTTCTTAAATCAAATTTTGATGAATAAATTAAAAATATATTTCCTTTTCATTATTAGAGACTTTATAACGTTTCTATAATCTTTTAAAAATTAAAACCGACTGAGGAAAATAATTTCATCATCTTTTTTCCCAAACACCTTAAAAATTGTTTATTAAATATCATACGATGTTATGGTACAAAAGAACAGATTTGCACTGTATACTTAAATTCTGACAATTGTTTCGCAAAATTTTTCCACATATCATAGATAAGAACCAAACAAAATAATCTAAATTTAGATTTTTATATGCAATAAATGTTAATTTACTCCTTTAACTCAAAAACGGTTCTTAAAAATAACAAATTAATAATCTTCTTATTAATGTAAAAAATGCATTAATTTTCTTTAGAAAAAAATGATAAAAATCCATAAATATTTTCATATAATATTTATAAGCAACGTTAGGTAAATAGAATGCACGATTCAGAATTAAATGTAGAAAAAAAAGAATATTTCTAAAAGGAAAAATTCCCCCGCATAACATAACGGATTTGTACTTTTCGGTTTTCATAGGATACACAACAAATGCGAGGGGAAAGATATCTTGACAATCGATATAATACATACAGATCGATATAATATAATAGAAGGCAATCTCGATTCGGGATATCAACCAAATGGGACGATTACCAGTTACAAAAAAATAAAATTAGCAATAATACTATAATATTTATATAAAATTTCAGTTGTTCGTTATAGAAGTATATATAATCTCTATTTATAATCTCTAGTCTTTAAAAAGAATTAATCTGTTATTGTCATTAGAAGAATATTAACATGTATAACCTGATACGATTCTAATTTCACGACTGTTATTTTTACCGATATCTGTAATTATTATTAATCGTTTCGTAACTGGCTAAAATTTGCAGTTAGTGCACTGATCATCATCAATT
Organism: Crematogaster levior; assembly: GCA_901521435.1. Classification (NCBI taxonomy): domain Eukaryota; kingdom Metazoa; phylum Arthropoda; class Insecta; order Hymenoptera; family Formicidae; genus Crematogaster; species Crematogaster levior. Next base: position 80,216 of record CABEGB010000933.1, on the reverse strand, counting down.
TTCTGTACATCGACGCTCCCTGTAAAATGCATTGTTCCTTGGTTATTAAGTAGAGCGTGACATTATGTAAAGAAAAAAGTACGCACAGGTTATAGCTATTTTAATCGTGCACACAAAAGGTAGCTGAACAAGTATCACATCGATAGCAGCAGAGTCGCAACTAGAAACTTTGACGCCCAGAGCAAGAATCTGATTTTGCGTCCTTAAATAAAATCATAAAAAATTTTAAATAGTAATACTACAGATATAATTAAATACAGATATAATTAATACTACAGGTGTAATTAAAGCACACATTTAGATTAATACCATGGGTAGGCATAATTTAAATATATATGTATGCAACGTAATATAAGTGCAAAAAATTAAATTGCATAAAAAAAATAGTGCGAGTTTGACACGATGTATTACATTCAAATGCAATATCTGTGTGTAACACTGAACTGATGAAAAAGCGGCGAATGTATTTTGTGCGCATGTTGACAATCGACAGTCGGCATGGCACGAGAATACACTGCAGCGATTTCTATGTAGATTAAGCACTGAAGTACATCAATCGCATAACTATTTCTTTAGTTTTTCATATATTGTTTCCTATATGTCTGCCTAAGGTGAAATACCTAGGAATCAAATATTGGTCATTAATTTCATCTCCCGCGACTTACGGTCCCTGACGTAGACCTGCTCTAACTACGACGTTGGATTTCGTAGATGCTGTAACCAGGCGGAAGTATTTCCATGTGTATCTAGGGTACGGCAAGTGTACCCTGAGCGCCACTTGAAGGAGGACGTCGTTTCTTATTTCTATTAACTCAATACGGCACAACGTTCTATCTCAAGGACATTAATGTATATAAAAACTAAAGCAGCAACCGAATTTAATATCTAAATTTTTGCAAGAGGTTTAATTTTCTTTGCTAAAACAATAAATTATTATTATCAAATATTTAATTTAGTAGTTATGCGACAGTCTCGAACTCAGGTAGAAATTTGTCAACAAATTGATACCAAAAAGCAAGGTTTGCGCGACATAGTTTATTAAGAATTTCGCAAACTGCGCACAAATTTTGGCACTAGCTTTTTGACAACAATTTGGCATCAAACTATATCACACAACTCTTGCTCGATTTTTAGTGTCAATTTGACATCTAATTATCGACAATTTGCTGTTACGGTATGCGAATTTCATTACTATTTCTGCTGACAATTTGTCAACACTGTCTAATATAACAAAGTTTATATCATATATACGAGAAAAACATTTGCACACAAAAAATCGAGTAAAAGGAGAAAGTCTCTTGAGTCCTGATATCATATTGAGTAAAATGAGACCATAAGTTGTTGTTTTTACATTTAGCCTCTAGAAATATATATAAATATTATACAAGAAATATACATACATATACACATATGTATGTATACAAGTGTCCCAAAAAACCCGGATTTCTTTTTACTGACATATTCTGCGTAACATTCTAAGACAAAAACTCTAAAGTTAAAATATCAGGGCTATAATAGTTTTTAAATGAGAAGCACTTAAAGTTAATCATTTACTTTGCGGAAATTTGGCGCGTTCAGTATTATACATTAGGTGTGAAGGTGTCCTATAACTCACTTTTTAGGTATTGATATAATTCTGCATGAAATTATGAGATAATTACTTTAAAGTCTTTTTTATCTCTGTGATTGTTTAATTTACTATACATAAAAATTAATGTCAGTATAATTACGCAATATCAATCAATACGTACATCGAACTGTCAAATTTATCAAATGAAGTGTATCATAAGTTGGTACTTTCATACCTAATGTACAATACTGAGCGCCAAATCTCCGCAAAGTAAACAGTCAACTTTAAGTGCTTCTCATTTAAAAACTATTATAGCCTCGACATTTTAACATCAGAGTTTTTGTCTTAGAATGTTACACAGAATCTGTCAGTAAAAGGAAATCCGTGTTTTTGGGACACCCTGTATATATATTATATGTATACGTATGTATATATGTGCGTGTATACGTATATGCGTGCGTGCGTGCGTGCGTGCGTGCGTGCGTGCGTGCGTGCGTGCGTGCGTGCGTGCGTGCGTGCGTGCGTATAATGAATAATAATTAATTAGTCAAGTTTATATTTTTCTTATTTTTCCTTGTATTTTTGGGCTTATAACATTTTTATGATTCATTTTATGACTCTTGATATAGAAAGTAATTACTAGAAAATAATTTTTGTAGTTATAGCTGTTCTTTAAAAAAGACGATAATAAAATATCTTTAGCTGTCTGACTGCGGACGTTGTTTGCTTGAGCAGTACCAAACTTACGGTAGAATAAAATGTATAATACGCGAAATCTTTCTATTTAATAAATAAATATAATAAGCAGTTTTTATTTTATTTTATTAAGACGTTATACATCAAGAATTACATATGTTAAAAATTGAATGCTTTTTAAAGAAATAATACATAAATTGTCACATTTTTAATAAATAAATAAAATGATAAATCTTGAATAAAGTGAAGAGATCATGCTCATCGCAGTTTTAGGAATAAGAGAAATGCGATCGCGTTCCTCCACAGTCAAGTGGTTAACCCAATGATAAATTTTTTACTTTTTCGTTTAAAATGAAATCGTTTATCAGAAAGAAGAAGAAAAGTGGAACTGAAGAATGGAAGAAATGAAAGGAAACAGAGATAGTAAAAAAGTCCAACAAGTTTTTCATGCTCTTCTTTTAACGAAAGCAAGTTGTTCCATGTCATCTGCACCTGCTATAAATTTGTTAAAATTCAAAAGTGAATTAATTATAAATACATCACAAATCGAAGAAGTCAAGTAGATAAAGATAAGAAGTAGATAAATCCGAATTTGAGGAGATTAAGAGTGAAGCTGTCAAAGAAAATATGGGCATGAAAGAAAGACAATGGTGGTGATAGTGAGGTTGAGTTTATTGGTAAGATTTTATTTGACAAAATTGGGTCTCTAACAACATTGAATCTAATAAACTGATGTCGAAAAGATCGAACTCATACCAGATTAAACAGTATGATATTGGCCTTCTGAATTTTGACAAGAATACTGGAAAAACAATTCTGTTTGACGTGTTAAGAAAAGAAATAAAGTTAGATTTCCAGAACAGAAATATTTCCAGAACAGGGCTTTTCCTACGAACAAATAACCGTTCAATGAACAAACTTGGTTTAAGAGGAAATTAGGAAATAGTCATGATGAGAAAGTGACTAGCTTATTCCCCTTCTAAAAGGTCTGTATTTTGTATCTGTTGTTTTCTCTTTTCCCGATCAGACCATCAATCCATATTGAAACAGGGAAATGGATTCAACCAGTGGAAAGCACCTGAATGAGAATCCTTCACTGCATAAAATTTCTTGCGATTCAAAACTCTGCGAGGACACAGAGAGTCATTTCAGCTAGACGATGACTCCAATGGGAGCCATTTTCTTGGCTTACTAAAACTACTCATTATCTTTGTCCCTAATATGGTCAGTAAAAACATCTCACTCATGTGGAAAGTCTTGTGAAAGATCCACGTCTTATCTTCCATTTGATGACATTCACTGTTCGCCAGAGTTCACTAAAAGACATTCATAAACTTAAGTACTGGTCTTATGTTGACGCTGAATATCGGAAGGGAATACTTTCTGCAACTCATATCTTAGCCATGGACGTGAAGAATCTCTTAGATGTAAGCGACTCTATTCATCATCCATACGTGGACAGATTTGCCAAAGGTGTCAGACATCAAGAGCGATGCTGTTAACAGAACGCGAGAATCTTCACCCGAAAATCGTATTCGTTCAAGTGAAATACGTGGAAATTAATTGAGCGAAAAACAGACCATATTAGTAATTTTTTGCTATGTTTTAAGCTAGAATAATACTAAGAGATTAAATAAAAATATCTTGAAACAGTTATAAAAAGATGAAGCTATGGAACATACAATACAAGATAAAAGAACATACTACAAGATTATCAGCCACAATGTTATGACACTGCTGTGATGGCTGGACACAGAAGTGATATTTCTCAAAGAATAAATGAGAAACACAACTTGGCAGTATTTGTGAATTATGACAATCATTCACTCAATTTGATGTAGCAACAATAATAGTCATCGTAAAACGTTTTTTGAAACTGTTAAAATCCTCTATGTGTTCTTTCTTCTCTCGTTCAACACAATACTGGGAAAACTCTATGCCCATAGTTGTTAAGTCGTGGTTCGAAACCAGATGGAGTGCAAGAACAAAAACAGTGAAGCCAATAAGTATCTTGAAAAGATTCTTCATATTCTTCAGGACATGATGAAAATGAAACATGAAGTGACAAGGCTGTACAATTACATGTTAAGTTACGATTTTTTTTTTAACTTTGCTAGAATTTTAGAACAAAGTTTGCATTGGTCGCTTTCAAAAGAGCAGCAAAATCCTAGTATAAACTTTTATAATGTTGATTTCATAGTCTTCCGAGATTATTTGAATGACCAAAAAGAAGTATGTCAGTAGGCCACTCGAACAAAGACTCGATCTGACGGCCATATTGGTTCATCATGTTTGAGCATATTGTATATTATGTTCTATATATGATCTTGATCTATTTACACGCCGTTAATATGATGGGGCCTACGGGACTTTAGTCATTTTAGCCAGCTGCTGTATTCTGTTCTGTGCGTTTTGCGGGTTCTGTGTGCTGCGTGTGGCTCGCCTTACACTCACAACCAATTATGTACTTCGAAATCGATCAAAGATGAAATGTTGAAATTGAAAGATGTCAGAAATAAAAGAGACGAACGGTTGATGAGAATTCGAGAGACGCTAAGTTAAATAACAGCAAAGAAGAAAATGGAAAAAGTTATTAAATGAACATTGTCTCGACTTTCTTCACAGAGAAATGAACGAAAAACTCGTTTGCACTGACGCTAAGTTTGGATTCCTTTTCGATGTCGAGGGACTGTATTACAATGCCAACAATAATGATCTGTCTAACGAAAGATAAAGTACGAAAATTTGACCGAATTCTGTAGTTGTAATGTTAATCGACAACAGCTGTATGAAGAAATTTTGGATTGCAGAATGTTGCTATCAAGTCAAACCAATATGAGAAAATACCAAAACGTGAAAAGCTTCTCAAATTTATTTTTCAATACGAAGATGAGAGTATTTTTCCCGCTCGCATTCCTATTCAGATAATGCTAACCACTCGTAATTTCCATCGCCAGCTGTGAGGGATCTTTCAGTAAATTAACTAATACTTTTGTATTTGTGAGCCTCCTGGGTCAAAGAAGACTGTGTGACCTTGCTCTGTTGAGTGTAGAAAGAGAAGAAACTAAAAAACTGACTTTGAGTACATTATAGACCAATTTTCATCAGTAAAAGCAAGGAAGATGCGGTTGTAATTTTCATGTAGTGCTATAATGTGTTAAGTAAAAGATCGATCTTGACTTGTATTTTTGAGCTGATATTATAGTAAAGTTATCTAAAAAAAAAATAGTATTAAATATTTGATAGAAGGCACACAATTTCAGTGCTTGCTATATTCTGTAGATATGCCTCTGCTTCAAGACATAGTCAAGTTTTCAGTCGTCAGCCATTACATTAACATATTTTCGTCAAGACTTTTGGTTCAAGAATATTATATATACACGTACCCAGAATTCCGTTATGCGGAATTCCGTTCGAATGTTTGCTGTTGCTTCTTCCAAATTCGTTTTTGCAAGTTATTCAGAATAAAATTTGATTTTTCCCTCGATCTTTATGGTAATCTGTAAGACTGTTAGTTTAATTTGCATTCAACTTCATTATTATATATAATATTATATAACCATCTTTTCCAGTTTAATTTTCTTGGAGCCGAATAATTAAAAAAGGTTTGACATATACAATCAGATTAAAATCAAATATGGATTAGAATTATTTGACATTCTATATACTTAATATAAAAGTATCAATATCGATATTATTAAATTGGTAATCAGTTCTAGGCAAGTAAGCATTTCTAGTTTTGACCTGAGATTGTGTTTCAAAGCCAAAAATAATAGCGCGTAGTTTGCTAAGATGGGAAATGTACATAAATTCACACGAATAATAATATTAGGATTATAGGAATTAATTATAGGAATAATAATATTAAAAATCTAGCTTGACTATAAATTCACATGTTATTTACTTATTAATTTTTTACTATAAACAATCGTGACTTTCTTAATGTGTGTGTAATATATAACTTATTAATATTATACTTGTGAGCTGAGAAAAAAGCAACCTTCTATGGCGAAATTCTTTAATTTCGCAAAGAATTGATGATTAAGAATAGATAAATAAGTTACATGCAAGAACAGTCGCCTTCAAACAAGAGATTCGAAGTTCGATTCTCTAATTAACATGTGTGTATGATATTAGGAACTTTGAATATGAAAATATTCTCCACTGTAATCAAGGCAAGATCCGAGCATGATCCAACCAGTCATAGTAAGCATGTCGGAGCATGTAAAATAAGACTATCGGAAACTGAATATTTTACAAGATATTTTGTATTTTATGTCAAAATACTACAACTTTACTTTATTGTATACTTTATTGTAGTGTTTTGGGAAGCTCTTGAGGTAAGCTACAAGAATATACAATAATATATCGGTCCCATTTAAAAAATTCAAGATGACCTTGGTCTGACCTTGGTGACGCCATCCAAAGTCAACCTGATAGGTTCAGTAAATAGACCGTTTTAAATCTTACAACTTTTGTCTGAAACATTTTTTGATAAAACTTATATTTTTCGAAATATTCAAGGGTTCCGACCTTTTTCGGACACCCTCTATACATGTGTATATTTATATATACGGACGCAACTACGTATAATATATGTAAATATATTATAGATATAATATATGTAAATAATGTTTTATCGAATTTGCAATTGATTTTACGACACAAATTCAGTAAGTAAAATGCAGTAAGTAATGTTGATTGTTTACTGCATGCTATCTTGTCTCTCAGCATTTTCATCCTGTATGTATTACATTTCATTTTGTTTAATAATAGTACTTTATGTTATAGTTATGTGCATTATTTGGTTTGGAATCGCTGAAAGAAGATAACACAGAAAAGATTCGAGATGTTGTATCATCCTAAAAAACCAAACTTGCATTTGCAATGGACCATCTTTGAGAAAAATGATACACCATCTCGAATATTTTTTGTGTTATCTTCTTTCAGCGATTCCAAACCAAATAGTGAACATAATTATAACATAAAGTACTATTATTAAAGGAAATGAAATGTAATACATACATGAAAAAGCTGAGAGACAAGATAGAATGCAGTAAGCAATCAACATTACTTACCGCATTGTTTTTTGCTACGCAACTATTTTCATATCTTGTATATAAAAGAAACCATTTTTATGTCCTGTAAATAAAAGAAGATATTAAAATAATAAAATAATAAACTATAAAATTGAATACCTCTTTGCTTACCTCACAATTTTAATTATACTTTTTGAATTATAAAATACTATTATTAAACATTTTAAAATGAAATGTAATGCATACGGGATGAAGATACTGAGAGACAAGATAGAATGCAGTAAGCAATCAACATTACTTATCGCATTGTTTCTTGCTACGCAACCATTTTCATATCTTATATAGTATTTATAGGATGATACACCATCTCGAATATACATCTCAAATCTTTTCTGTATTATTTCCTTTCAGCAATTACAAACTACAAAAAATAAAAATCATTCTTATTATATAGCACAATTTTAATAATATAAAATACTATTATTAAATATTTTAAAATCAAAATGAAATATAATGCATACAGGGTGAAAATGCTGAGAGACAAGATAGAATGCAAGAAACAATCAACATTAGTTTCCGCATTGTTTCTTGTTATTATGTATTTATCATATGTGGTAGTACGTTATCAATATTCTCTAATATATATATAGTGGCAGCTTTCTCAAAGTTAGCCTGATCTTTTTCAAAGATGACCCATTGCAAATACAAGTTTGGTTTTTTAGGATGGTACACCATCTCGAATCTTTTCTATGTTATCTTCTTTCAGCGATTCCAAACCAAATAGTGCACATAACTATAACATAAGTACTATTATTAAACAAAATGAAATGTAATACGTACAGGATGAAAATGCTGAGAGATAAGATAGGATACAGTAAGCAATCAACATTACTTACTGCATTATTTTTTGCTACGCAACTATTTTCATCGTGCATATAAAAGAAACCATTTTTATATCCTGTACATAAAAGAAGATATTAAAATAATAAAATAATAAACTATAAAATTGAATACTTCTTTGCTTACCTCATTTCTTAAGTCGCTATTTTTCACTATCGTCGCCGCTAATAACTTAACTTGATAAAACGGAAAAGCTCAAGAAGAGTAATGTCATTTACAAAAAAGAGTGATATCTCTATAAAAATTACCTTTTTAAAAAAAGGTAAAAAAAAGGTGCTAAGTCCGCGTCAAAAGTATCTTTGCAAAATAGTATAGTATTATTAACTCTAAAAAACTATTTAAAAACCTATTTCCAAAAGAGTGTGATTTTAATCTACACACATAAGTTATTTTAATCTAAACAAAATGGTTTATTTTAAACCATAAAAAAACTATAATTTATTTAATTATACATTCTACAAAAATAATGATATCAACAAATTGTGCTAAGTAAAAATAAAAATTTAAAAAAATATTTAAATAAAAAATGATACAAAATAATGTAAAAATAATTTTAATTTTTTAAATTATATCCTACTAAAATACTGATATCGAGAAATTATGCTATTTAAAAATAAAAATTTAATATTTTAACAAAAAATTATACATAATTGTTTTAATTTTAAAAAAAATTATGGTATTACAATTATGGTAGTGCCCCAACTTAATAAAACTTTTTGAAATAAAATATAAAAAAATATAATATAATATAAATAGTTTAAAAGTTTAATTTAAAAAGAAAAACAAATAATGTAAAAATATAAAATTAAAAATTATTTACAAAAAATTAAAAATTAAAAATTAATGGAAAAATATAAAAATGTATATAAAAATTAAAAATTAATATAAAAATAAAAAATTTAATTAAAAGACTTAGCGCTGCTAATTTTTAAAATAGCATATTTTGTAGCAGAGCTAAGTCTTTTAATTAAATTTTTTATTTTTATATTAATTTTTAATTTTTATATACATTTTTATATTTTTCCATTAATTTTTAATTTTTATTTTTTGTAAATAATTTTTAATTTTAATTTTTACATTTTTGTTTTTTTTTTTAACTTTCAAACTATACTATATTATATTAAATTTTTTTAAATATATTTTATTTCAAAATGTTTTATTAAGTTGGGGCAATACCATAATTGTAATACCATAATTTTTTTTAAATTAAAACAATTATGTATAATTTTTTGTTAAAATATTAAATTTTTATTTTTAAATAGCATAATTTCTCGATATCAGTATTTTAGTAGGATATAATTTAAAAAATTAAAATTATTTTTTACATTATTTTGTATCATTTTTTATTTAAATATTTTTTTAAATTTTTATTTTTACTTAGCACAATTTGTTGATATCATTATTTTTGTAGAATGTATAATTAAATAAATTATAGTTTTTTTATGGTTTAAAATAAACCATTTTGTTTAGATTAAAATAACTTATGTGTGTAGATTAAAATCACACTTTTTTGGAAATAGGTTTTTAAATAGTTTTTTAGAGTTAATAATACTATACTATTTTTGCAAAGATAATATATACACTACTAAAAAAGAAATAGGGAACATTTTTCATAGCCTAAAAATTGGGCTATTTTCAAATCACTGATACGCGGCAAAAAATCGTCATAGAAAGAAAACTAAAAAAGCATTTTAAAGCTTGAAACATTATCTTTAACGTATTGTAATTTTTTTCGGTGATTTTTTTTTAATGTCCTATTTTCTTTGTTCTGTGCTTCAAAGAAGGAGGCAATGTTTTGTTGCTGAAAATTATGTTTGATACTTTACAACTCGAAAAGAAAATTTTTCCCGAAAAATTCATTTCAATACTCATAAACTACAACATTTTCTCTACAAAACGCCTAGGAGAGAAAAAACCCGGATATTCGGTTCCTTAGAGCAGTGCACACATTTCTCTACGCCACCGATATAAATAATTACAACAATGAATATTGTGTTACAATAATTTAATATGCAAACATTTTTTTCACTTTTGCTACTAACATTCTTCTAGTTCAATTTTTATCTTGTTTTTTTATTTTTGACTCACTATAACACTTTTTAACGTCTTTGTTTACAGTAAATAGCTCTGAAATATTGCGACTTTGGACTTGTTATTTTTTGTTAATGCTACTGAAATGAAACAGAGTGACATTTATTATTTTATCGGCAAGAAAAATGTACATTAATCATAAACAAATTAAATAACAGATGATATTTCCTATAATATATGTAATATGTAATAACTATTGCTAGTTTTTTACTAATTATAAATGCAATTGTCAAATATATATATTATCGAATGTAATATAATCTTTATACAACTTTTATTAATTAAGAATGAATTATACATTATATAATAAAAAAAAATAAGTGATAAAATAAGTGATTTTTGTTAAACATATTTCTACATAAATTATGATATAAATACGTAATTAATACTAACCTTTATATAATAATATTAACCTTTCAAGAGTCGCTTATTAGAAAGTATAATTATTAAAAAATATACTTATTATTAGATAAGGATAACACATTCATAAATATATTTCTCTATTATTATTATATGATTTTTTTAGTGTTGTAATTATTCCATTAAAATTGTTTATCATAATGCTAGTGTTTTGTTTAAATACTGTTCAGAAATAAATTGTACTATTAATATTTATATTAATATCTAAAATTAATACTTTATAAAATCAAAATTTTTAAACATGTTTTTCAATTTAAGGATAATTAAAAATTTTTAAATTAGAAATTTTATTCAAATTTTGATATAATTTTATATTTAAATGTATACTATTCACAGTATTATTAATGTTTTACTAAATTAATAATTATATAATTTTTTTTTAATCTTCGAAGCTTCGAATGTCGAAGCCTTCGAAGAAAATCACCAGTCTTGTTGTTAATAGACTTCACGAACAAAAAACGAGACAGATGATACCAGATCTGTTGTGATGTCTACGCAAATCTACTGCCAATTTGTTGCTAAATAATTATCCGCAATATATTTCTAGAATTTATTACAATAACAATAGAGATCTAAAACTCAGTTTACATAATGTGTTAAGCCTCGGCGGGCTTTGGCGAGCTACACCAAGGTAAAAAAAAAGAGAGAATTCGTAAGGCAAACTTATTGAAAAAAAGCAAGTCATGACGAGCCACGCCATGTAAACTCAGTTTTACAAGGACATTATTTTTAAACATAGTCTCCTTGCTTTTTAATGCATTCCGTCGTAACACAAGCTTCTCTATGCCCTTAGAAGGAACTGTTTTCGACTGAGAGACGAACTATGCTTTCTTCAGTTTTTAGTCAGTAGTAAAATGACGGCCTCTTAATGCATCTTTTAGTGAACTAAACAGGTGATAACTTGAAGGGGCAAAAACAAGACGCTGAAAATTACTGGCGAAAGTGGAGTGTTGCACAACGCCCGTCCTCATACTGCTGTCCGCACTGAAACCCTCCAAAGAAACTCAAATTTGAGATATTGGAACATCCTCTCCGCGCGCGTATAGTCTTGATTTTACATACATCTTATAAATTAGCAAAACAAAATTAGCGGAGTCAATTCTAATCACTATTTTTGTGTGTTGTTCAATTGTTGCTAAAAAATTGCAAAAAAAAATTTATTGCTCTATAAAATCCTTTAAAAAATAAAGTTCTGCTAAAGGAAGATTAAGTTAGTAAAACAATATATCATATATATAACATATATAATAACAAAATTAATAATAATAATAATAATAGAATTAGTTGATAATTTGTTGCTCTCAAAATATCCATGTTTCAAATCTTCTTGCTTTCAAAATAAATAATAGTGGAAATAATGGTTTAAATAATAGTGGAAATTTTGCATGCAAAGTTACAAGACTAAAACACAAGAAAAAAAATTGTTGCTTGCAAAATAAGTATAAACAACAGTGGAAAACTTCTCAGTGTGCAAAGTTATAAAAGTGAACTAGAAAATGTGTTACTTGTTTTTAAATTTGGTACTGGGATATTGTCTGAATTTATTACTTTCGTGATATGCAAGTTCCGAACTTGTTGTTTGCAAAATAAGTTTAAACAAAATGAAAAAACAACTTCCCAACAGGTAAAATTACAATAAGACATAAATACAATGTAATGATCTAAGAGGAAAAAAACTCAAGTACTTATTATAAAAAACAAATCCTCCAAATTATTAATATATGTTTTGGTGAATTAAATGTGTAAAATATAAAATTGAATAAAATATAAATTCTAATAACTTTTTACCACACATATTTCTTTGTATTTTATTCTAGGGAAATACAATGCTAATTTTTAGTTATTTTGCATGTTGAGAGGTTTTCTGTTGTATAAGCTTATTTTGCAAGCACACAAATTAGTAACAAATTCGCAACTTGGATATTTCGAGAGCAACAAATTAGCAAATAATTCTAATAATTTTCATTATTATCATAATTTTGTTGTTGTGTGTGTGTGTGTGTTTTCACATCAATATTTCAAAATTTTACGTGATTGTTTGCACAGGACTTTTCAGTTCAATTTAATGAGATGTACCTGTATACGAGTGGACATCTCATACGGGGCTATATATAATATTAATCCTTGATTTCAACTAGTCTCCTTTAATTTGAATATTAATCCTGTTCTGCTAACTTAATCTTCCTTTAGTGAAAATATCATTCATTAACGAAACTTACACAGCAACAAATTTCTTTTTTTGTACAACAAATATAAAACAACTTTTTAGTAACAAATGAGCAACAAGTAAAAATATTAATTAGAATTTGTTTTATTTTGCTCCGATATACTGATAAGACATCCTGTTTCTTCAGATTACCATTTTAATCCATTCAAAAACGCATTAAAAGGCCGTCATTTTGCCACGGATTAAGAACTGATGGAAGCGGTTCGTTTCTCAACTGAAAACATTTCCTTTTAAAGGCATAAAGAAGCTTATCCACTATGATGGGCAAAGTGAATTGAAAAGTAAGAGGACTATGTTTAAAAATAATACTCTTACTAAGATTGTTATTAATTTATTATGTAATAAATTTTAGAAATATATGTGTATATTGCCGATAATTATTGACTCATTCTCGTATATTTGAGATTGATTTTCACAAGTAGTTTCTCGATTGCTTCAGCCTTACGTGACGATTTATCGTCGAAACGAAACAAAACAGGAAGATTGTGCAGTACTCACCCAATCCCATATCTCTGAATATCTCCTTCGGCGCGATTTCGATTTCCTGCTTCTCTTTGTCGATCGGGCGAGAGGAGATGTGATCGGCTTCCTTGGATTTCGATGTTTCACGCCGTTTATTGATACTTTCGTGTTTCGAGCCGGCGATAGTCTGCTGAGGCAGCAGTGGTGACGGTTTGACGGTCTCCGCGGCTAAGAAGTCACTCGATGTTTCGTACACATCCTGGCGTGTCTTCTCCGGGAGTTGCTCCTCCCTAGGTAACGGAGGCAGCGGTTTCGTAGGTGGCTCGAACAGTCTGGCCTGTTCCCGCTTTAGGTCTGTTCTCTCCACCACGTTCCACGAGTCATCGTCTGTGATATTCTTAACTTACCCTCCCTCGGAGATGACTCACCGTCATCTCCGAGGAAATCTATCAGTGGTGATTTCTCTGGCGTCGGCAGCATCGACGATCTGATGTTCTGCATAAAATTCTTATCAACATTAGTGCTGCCCAGCTGAGTGACATCACGCTCATCTCGTTTTCCATAATCAATAAGCAATGCTGCGAGATTCTCGCGTTCCTCGATCGGTTGCATCTCGCTATCGATGGCAGCTTTCGTCGACAATGGCAGAAGGTCGCTGTCAACGTGAATGGTGGTCGCGGTCGTGGCTGGTAACAACGGCGGCTGAAGATTTATTTCTTCCTCTTCGTTGTCATTGTCGTCGTCGTCGTTGTCGTTGTCGTCGTCGTCGACGTCGTCGTCGTCATCATGAAACTGGTGGCGGTAAGCCTGTTCGGTCTTGACGAATGCCATGCTGGCCAGCTTGGGATCGACCGGGTTCAGCGGCTGCTGGAACGGATCCGACGACTGCGCCATGGCTGCACACTTGTCGAAGTCTGCGGAAGGCGGCGGTGTCGCCGGCACGGGCTTCGTTTCGGTGTCAAGAAGCGCGCTGGGCAATACGGAGTCCTGGAAGGAGTCGCCGATATGCAACAAATCTTCGACATGTGGCGCGTTGGTCGGCCGCGGTGATGACTGTTGATGCTGCTGCTGTTGCTCCGGACGGTCATCCGGAGAGCCGTCGTGACCGAGATGCTCGAAATCGTCAACGGAGTCGTGATCCCTCTTGAGGAGAACATCGTTGAGGGCATCCTGGATCCGCGAATCCATGACGGAATCAACAGCAATTCGTCTGAAGATTAACGATGATGACTCACCGGATTTACCGCAGATTACTCACGCGTATTTGGCGTTAAAGCTTCGATCCCCGCACGATGTCGGTTGCGCGGAATATTGCGCGACGCTCCCTACTCTCATAAAAGTCAGGTACGAGAAGCAACACTACTCCCACCTGCCACCGCTGTCGTTGCTGCTGTCCACTCCTCAGTGGAGCACATCCGACGTCCTTACCGCCCTGACTCACCACCGCCTTTAGCTACGCTCTCTTTTCACTTCGTTAGAGAGCCACGAGCTATAACTGCTTGTCACACGCCATTCGCGAGCGGCTGACACGGAACTGGCAATCACGAATGGATGATTCACGGATGAAGAAGGCTAGCAGTGTGAGAAACAAAAAAAATTAGACTGCGGAGCGCGGAACGACAAATCCAAATTCACTAAATAGAATTGTATTCGATTGTATACGACTGTGTCGAATACATAGACGTAGATTCAGCCGTCATCAGATGTACTCCCCTCGCGCGAAAGGTTACCCTCTCCCGTTGCTCCAAGTAACGCAAGCCAATCGCACGATCGCTACCGTCCCCACTACCGCTTACCACGCCGAAGTAAGCAGCGGCCGTCGTGTTCGATTATTACCGTTCGCTTCGCCAGGATTAAACGGAAAATCGGTATTGCGATTTAAATCTTTGCAAACAAAAAATCACCAATCTTAACTATAGTTGACAAAAAAAAAAACAGGAAAACTAGAAGCAAATATACATGTACTTAGAGCATTATATAATAAAATCAACGGATATTTCACAGATTTTCCAGTTCCACAGTTTTGGAATCAGTTTTGTCTTAGGAATTGTCCAAGAAAATCACAATTTGTCACAATTTTCGACAATTTTGTATTTGTGTGTGTATATATATATATTCCGGTATTTATGCTATTATGCTTATATACATATACATATATATATATATACATATATATATATATATATATATATATATATAATAACTTTATAACTAACAATAAGATTTTCTTATTAAAATTCTATTGAATTTCACTTAATTGTATTAATTGTATTAAAAAATGTTGATTTATTATTCATTTGATTTTTCAAAGTTCATAAATTGTCTTTTTTCAATTATTTTTAAATTTATCAAAATATTTGCAATGTTATTTGATTTGTAGAAATTCCATGATAAACCACATTTGATATATAGCGTTGATATATTGTAACGTGCAAGTTATATTGCAAATTATAAAACAAATTTTTAACAAACATTTTTAAATCTCAACTCGACTTTTTAATGAATATCCCAAATACTTTTTAAAGACTCTTTCGATAATCTGTAGAAAAATTAATAATTTGGTTTTTATATTTTTAATTTTTATTCTGTTATGTACTCAGATTAAAATAAATTGAAAACTGACCTGATTTATCTTATAAAAATAGATCTCGATTAATCGATTTAAAATATGGCTTTACTGTTCAAACAAAGTGTGTTTAAAACCGATAAATCGTGCAGTCTATCGAATTGAGAAAAATATACAATATTTACCAAACTAATGTTACTAACAATAAGCTATACCAAAATCTTAACACAAATCAAAATAGCATATAAAAAGAGACCTGTTCATTTTACAATATTTTTTTATGTTTTCTTTTATTCTTTCTATAAATTATTCATTTTTTAAGATATATATAAAATATTTTTTAAACACAGTTTTTATTATTTTGGTTTTGATTGTTTTATGATTTGTATACATACAAGGTGATTTATTTTAATAGCATTTTAATAGCAAGATTTAAAAAAAATAATTTTTAAAAAATCATTTCAAATAAAAGTTGCTTGGTTTTGTAGGGGACATTTAATAATGATCTTGATTTGATCTTGGATGAAGATCATGAGGTTATTTCAAGATCATCTTTATTTTTAAAATGCAAATACCTATTTTTTATAGTTTTTCAAATTTTTGGTTAAAAAAAAGAAACTTTTTGTTTCAGACTTGATAGACCACTTATTTTTTTTATAACTCATTTTTCTACCTATTGTAAAGAATAGTTCCCAAAAGAATGGTCACACAATACAAGTCACATATCGCCGATATCGATACCTTAAAGGTCCTTTTATATCTATATGCGTACCATATCCGTATCGTACCGGCAAAATCGGTACATATATCCGGATCGTATCCGTGAATTATTTAAAACAACTAACGTCAGTCTTGAGATGTACGTAATTCTATGATTATGACAAATCTTTCAGAAAATAAATTAGCATTAATTTTGGATGAAGAAAAACTTCTCTAAAAAAAGAAAACGAAATTTATAGGTCCACACAGCATGGACAAAACGCAAAACGGAGGATGAATTTTTCACACCTTTTTTTGTATATTTTTCATCGAAATATTTTGGATGAGAAAGATCGTAATTCTTTGCGAAATATTTTGGATGAGAAAGATCGTAATTCTTTGCGTTATCTACTAATTCAATTAATTTTTCATCGTCCAATCTTAAATAGTAATATTTTAGATGCTTTCGATATCGCAAAATAAAACTGACAAATCTAGGTACAAAAGGAACATTATAGTAGAGAGCGTTTATACTTATCCGAATATATCGATACTTGTACGTTCAGTTTCTGTTTCGCAAAAATATCGTCGCCAACGATATCAGCAATGTTGGTACGGATACGGAATAGTGTAAATACTCGCATTTAATCATATGGAATCCATTCTAGCACCCGTGCATGGACGTATAGATATGGAAAGGAAAAATATGAATAGATTTTTAATGAACTTTAATTTCATATTTAACAAATAATACGTGCACAAACACTGCCTCTTATCTCACGCGTTTCATATAAGAATACTGACGTAAACGGTATCCTTCAAAGCCACTAATCGCACGACGCCGACTTATTTATTACATTTTAGAAACATAATCTGGGGTGTCCATCTTATTGTTAAAAGCAGTTTGCTTTGCCGCTAGTTTTCAAATTGAAATAAAATCCGCACTAACTTGAATTTACCTGTTATAATCAATTAAGCAGTAGCACATGACAATGCCAATAAATGCATACATAAAAGATTTTCAGATGTACTGATATGTGACTATGGTACTGTATCGTTGACACTACCATATATAGCTTTATCTGAAGCGATTCTCGCTGTGTCAAATTTTTACATTTTAATTAAATTCTTACATTCTTAGAAATCTTAAAAATTGTAATAAAAAATTAATATTTTTATCTTATATTGTCGATACGAACTTTCGATTACGCTCAGAATAAAATTGATGCAGTCAATACTGAGATCTTAAAATCGATTTACAATTAGTGAAAAATGTGACTTGTGACTTCTTCAAATATATACGCCAAATATACATAAAAATATTTAAAAATGTAATATGCGACATTCATAGATTTCAAGACGGCATTCGATAAAGTAAACAGAGTAAAACTATGGGAAAAAGTAAGGAAAATAGATATAGAAGAAAAATTTGTAGAAATAATGAAAGAGATATATAGAAAAACGTGGAATGAGATACTAATAGGAGAGAAAACAACAAAAAGGTTCTCACGAAGAAAGAACTGAGACAAGGATGTCCACTGAGCTCTATTTTATTTAACATATTTATAAATGATCTAGAGGAGCAACTTTGAAGGAAAGGAGAGGGAGGAACAGCAGTGGGATCAAGATAAAAAATATATAATATATGCACTTATGTATGCAAATGACCTAGCAATGATAGCGGAAGATGGGGAAAGAATAGGACAAATCTTGAGAGTTCTAAAATGGTGGTCAGAAACGACATGAAAGTGAATGTGGAGAAGACAAAGAGCATGGTCTTTAAGAAAGGAAAAGAGAAAGAAAAAAGAGAAACGGGAGTACAAAGGTGAAGAGGTAGAGGTAGTGAATGAGTTTAAATATCTAGGATACTGGTTCACAATCAAGAATCAGTACAATACGCACGTACGAAAAGTGGCGAGAAAAACTCAACACCTAATAGACAAGGCCTGGAGCGAATGCAAGAGAGCTGGGATAAAAGATTTATATAAAAAACTATTCTACATGGACTCCATAGTATTATAAAAGAGGGAGCGATGTGGAAATATGAGGGTGAACAAGAAGGAAAAAGTAGAAAAAGTACAGAGCAGATTCCTAACAGCTAGTATGGGACTGCCAAGAAATACTCCAACATTTGGAAAATGGAATCGGAAAGAAGAGACGTGGAAACAAAAACCATGAGTAGAGCAGGAAGATTCATCATGAAATTGGCGGTGGTGTCTACCAAAAGATGAACAAGGAAGTGTTTAATAAAGGAATTGAGAGGAATATAGAACCGGAACCCTTCGAGATGTGGGTAAGATCTCGAAAAAGCAATTCAGAAAACGGAATAGAGAATAACTGGAAATGATAAGAAAAGGAGAATTAGAAAAAGCAAGAAACAGATATAAAGAAATAATAAAGAGAAAAGAATAACAAGAAATACAAAGAGACTGAACAAAAATAGACCAGTCCAGGTACTTTAATTATTATAAAAATGTAAAAGACAAACCAGAAATGGAGAGATATGGAGAAGACTTAGTGAGGAACAAAAAAATAATGTGCAAGATAGAAATGTAGAACAACAATAAAGAAAGAAAAAAAGGATATAAGGACAAGGCTTACAGGGGTTGCAGGGAGAAAATCGAGACGATGGAGCATATGGGAAGCGCTGTTGGACAAATTGAGCAAAGAAGAAAGCCAATGGTGAAAAGAATGGAGGGGAAAGGAAGACGAGCTGGAGGACAAGACTGATACTAGAACTATGGCAAAAGGAATTATGCAGAAGACTGAACAAAATAGACAAAGTTTTGCAAAAGAAAAAAAGTCCAACAAAGATAAAAAAACTATAAATATATACATATAAGATGTAATGCATAATTGTATTTAAAAGAAATTAATAATAATAATAATATTTAAAAGTGTATACATAATTAAATAAAACTTAACAGTTTAAAAATATATATGAAATTAATTAATTTAATTAGCCAAGTACTACTGCAACAAATTTAAATCTCAAAATAATAACAATAAAAGATCTAAGATGCTCGTTATAAATAATAACAAAAAAAGAGGATAAAAAGGTCAATATTGTAATGAACGAGTCAATATTGGATGACGAAAAAATAAACAAAGACTTTATTACATATAATAACGAAAGTGAACAGTTTCAACCTCACAGGTTTTTCATCAGTACGCCGAAAAGATACGGAATCAAGATAATTTTAATATATATTGTTACATAGTGATAAAAATTATTTCGTATCAATTCGATGGCATAATTAAAATAAAAGAATTGAAAAATCCACGTAGACTCAGTAGCAGTCAGGAACACAACCATAATAATCATACTCCGATCACCTTACAAATAAAAACCGTGGTCAATATAAAACCAATATAAAGATTATTACTCGTTGGATAGTGAGACTATGTTGGTGGACACGCAGGTGGACCTTAAGATCAAGTTAGAGAACGTCAAATTAAAAGTCCAATGGTCTGAGATGTCGAATGTGATCAGTGATGAAAAAAATCTTTATACGTTGAAAAAGTCAAAAATTGAAAGTATGGTTTGACGATAATTACGCAACGAACAAACTGTATATTAAAAACCTTATCTCTTGATGGTCCTTATCTCAGATACTCTGTATGCTAAAACTTGTCTCTTAATGGTCAGGATTGATGTTCTCTAACTTGACCTCAAGATAAACCTATTATTTTAATTATGCTATCGAGTTGATAACGAAATAATTTTGATTATTATAACAATATGTGTATTTAAATTATGTTGATCCGATATCTTTTCGACATGCTGATGAAGACCTCGTGAAGTCGAAATGGTTCACTTTTATTATTATATGTAATAAAGCCTTTATTTACTTTTTTATGTCATCCAATATTAGTTCATTCATTACATATTGCCCTTTTTATCTTCTCTTTTTGTTAAATCTCAAAAGATGATGTTTTTCAAAATATTATCTTGAAATATATTATCATATATTTAATTAATAATATTTTTTTTATGTCTGTGACTCTTTTGTGATTTCGAGGAAATTCTAACAATAAATCATATAAAACGAACTTAAAACCAAAATAAAGTATAAAAACTTGGCGTGCGAGTCACAGTTAGCAAAGACAAAAAATTATTATATATAATATTTACTATAAATTAATAAGTAAGAGAGGATTAATAACATATCATTAATATTTAATAAAATTAGAGTACTAATCTATAAAAATTAAAATAATTTACGAGTATATTTAAATATTATAAAACATACGTAATATTTATATTGTGCTAAATTATATTAAAATATATAATTATATATCAATCAATCCATTAATCAATACTTCATTCACTTCAACAAGTCAAGAAGTGGAACTTGATTTACACACAATATAACTGAAACTGCACATTCATCCATTCTTCTCATTTTTTTATCTTCCTAAAACATACCTTTGTCTCCTACTTATTACTTCTTGCGGCTTCTTGTTATCTTTTTTTTACCATCTTTCTTAATTTTCGCTACTTTTCATTACCCTTTCAATAGTCCTATCTCTTTATTTTCTACATTTACATTGCATTTTTCTTTTTTTGCCTTTTCTATCTTTTCTACCCTGAGTGTAATTTGTCTTTTCCTGTTTTGCTTAATTCCTTGGTTCCTCTTTTTCTTTTTTCTTTTTGCCTACCTTCTAAGACCTGCATCAATTAATACTTTATTCACTTCAGTATACAACCAAACAGTAGGCCCCGGTTCGCGATCAAAATTTAATCGTAACCGCACCTTCATACATTCCTCAAATTCTTTTCTACTTTCCTAAAATGCGCCTCTGTATCCTACATATCTTTTTCACGGCCCTGTTTCCACAATCTTTTATCACCTACTCTTTTGTCCTATCTCTTTATTTTTTATACTACAAATCCACTTCTCCCTATTCATTTAATCCCTTGGTTCCTCTTTTTCCTCTTGCCTCTTTCTTTAAGCTTTTCCTTCTGCTGCCTTGCCTTCTGCTATTATTTCCTTTCTTCTGAATATTCTTCTTTCCTAAACGTGCAATAAACCTCTTCTTTCTTGCTCATTTTCAAATTCCTTGGTTCCTCTTTCTTTTCATTTTTGTTTTCATTCTGAGACCAACACAATTTTCTTTCCTTCTGATGCATTTTTGTACTAATTTTCATTCTCCTTTACTTCCTGTATATTCTGTATACACAGTGTGTCCCAAAAGTTCCCGGACTGAATTTTTTAAATTAATATCAGTGGCGCGATCTCTCTGAAACTTGGGAAAGTTATTGGGAAAGTTACGATAACCTTCCTCGCGTACGAAGTTTCATGTTGCTAGGTTACTTAGCGGCTGTAAACGAACGTTTTGCGCAAACTGTCGTTTTGACTCGTTTCACTATTTTAAAATGAATGTGAATTTGGAGCAACGAGTGAGGATAAAATTTTGTTTTAAAGCCAGTATCTTTGCGACAAAAACGCTGGAAATGTTCCAGAAGGCTTACGGGATGCTACACGATGGAAGGCTACACGATTTTGTTTCAAAGTCGCAAGTCTATTGAAGACAACATGTGAAGTGGCTGTCCTTCATTGATTCACACGACCCATAACGTGGCCCTGGTTACCATCATGTTGTCTGAAGATTGTTTTTAGCTCGTCACAGTGTTTCACCGCTTGATCATTCCCCCTATTCACCAGATTTCCCCCATAGCAAAAAAAGTCACAGTAATATCACATTGATGTTGTTCTGTGACGATCAAATATGTCATAATGAAATCACAACGATGTCATGGTGACGTGCGAATGTCCGCTTTGTCACAAGTGTGATATCGTTATGATATCGTTATGACATCCAGTGTGATAATAAATTAAATGTTATAATAACGTAATTTGTATATCACAAAGGCTTATATATATATATATATATATATATATATGTATATATATACACGTTTTTTTCTTTAAAATTTAATTTATTCTTTACAATTTAATTGTAATTTACATGTTTTTATTTTTAAAACATATATATGTATACATATTGTAAGACTTATAATAGAAAGAAAAAGAAAAAACTTATAAACTATATATATAATATATATAATAACTATATATATCACATCAAAAATGATTTTAATCGCTTAAATAAACATTAAAATTACAATAAATGAAATTTCAACAAAAATAAATTTTGTGTTATATATAATCTCTAAAAAAATTACCTTTTTAAAAAAAGGTAAAAAAAAGGTGCTAAGTCCGCGTCAAAAAGTATCTTTGCAAAATAGTATAGTATTATTAACTCTAAAAAACTATTAAAAAACCTATTTCCAAAAGAGTGTGATATTAATCTACACACATAAGTTATTTTAATCCAAACAAAATGGTTTATTTTAAACCATAAAAAAACTATAAGTTATTTAATTATACATTCTATAAAAATAATGATATCAACAAAATTGTGCTAAGTAAAAATAAAAATTAAAAAGAAATATTTTAAAAAAGTTACAAAATAATAAAAAAATAGTTTTAATTTTTTTTAGTATATCCTACTAAAATACTGATATCGAGAAATAAAAAAAAAAAAAAAAAACAAATAATGTAAAAATATAAAATTAAAAATTATTTACAAAAAAATAAAAATTAAAAATTAATGAAAAAATATAAAAATGTATATAAAAATTGAAAATTAATATAAAAATAAAAAATTTAATTAAAAGACTTAGCTCTGCTACAAAATATGTTATTTTAAAAATTAGCAGCGCTAAGTCTTTTAATTAAATTTTTTATTTTTATATTAATTTTCAATTTTTATATACATTTTTATATTTTTTCATTAATTTTTAATTTTTATTTTTTTGTAAATAATTTTTAATTTTATATTTTTACATTATTTGTTTTTTGTTTTTTTTTAATTTTTATTTCTCGATATCAGTATTTTAGTAGGATATACTAAAAAAAATTAAAACTATTTTTTTATTATTTTGTAACTTTTTTAAAAATATTTTTTTAAATTTTTATTTTTACTTAGCACAATTTTGTTGATATCATTATTTTTATAGAATGTATAATTAAATAACTTATAGTTTTTTTATGGTTTAAAATAAACCATTTTGTTTGGATTAAAATAACTTATGTGTGTAGATTAATATCACACTCTTTTGGAAATAGGTTTTTTAATAGTTTTTTAGAGTTAATAATACTATACTATTTTGCAAAGATACTTTTTGACGCGGACTTAGCACCTTTTTTTTACCTTTTTTTAAAAAGGTAATTTTTTTAGAGATATCACTCTTTTTTGTACATCAGTTCGATTTTTTGTGTATATATAATATACACATGTGTATATGTGTATTTATAATATACACATATAATTTTTCTACTTATACTTTATTCTATTTTTTATACTTATACTTTTTTCTATTGAATACACAATATTTATTCATACTTATTTATACTATTTATTATATTTTATTATAATCATTATCATATATTTGTGCATGGTGTAAGGAGATCCTTTTAAGAAGTAAAACTGTACTTTAGCTGGATGTGATTTACAAGGTCTAACGAAAATACGCTTGAATAACTTTATTTATTTATTTTTTTTAACATATTTTTATTGAGAACACGTATATTTTTATTGCGAACATTTATATTTGTACTTTTATAGTGTATAAAATAGAAAAAAGTATAAGTATAAGAAATAGAATAAAGTATAAGTAGAAAAAATACATGTTTATATTATATATACTTTACTCGAAATTTTATAACTAATCGGTCTGATAAGTGAAAAATTAGAGAATAAGTAATGAGTGAAAGAGAGAGAGTGAATGCGTGATAACGCGAGCAAACGAAAATTTGTGTAATTGCATGTGCAAATACAATAATAATGTCTCGTCGCCGCTAATAACCTAGCTTACTTTTATCAACGTCACTTACTGTCGATCGATTATCGACATCACTTACTGTCGATTATCGATCATACTACGTTATAGTAAACGTGTCCTAAAAACGACGTCCTGTATAACACATTTCTTCACCCCTCACCGCTGCTCCCCTTGCCAACACTTTAGCACATTTCTTCGTCCCTGACCGCGGCCCCCCTTGCCGACACTTTAACACATTTCTTCGCCCCTCACCGCAGCCCCTCTTGCCAACATTTCCAGAGCGTCACTAGCGCGATCTGATACAACGATCGAATGCCACAACAGTAAAATCTGAGCGGTCGACGACGACCAAGACGACGACGTTTCTTAAATGATATTTTTCACATTTGGATTTTGCGTCGTAATAGCTCGATTTATAGAGCATGTAACCCAAAAATAAAAACACTTTTATTATATAATTCGACCCCGCTCTATCGATTGAGACTACTTAGAAGTCGATCCGTTGAGCGGATATATGAAAACCAGAAATATTGAGTGCTCTCAACTGACCGACTCGCGTAATAAGACACGGTAGTGTCTTGTGCTTGCGCGGACTTAGCACAAGACACTACCGTGTCTCTTGACATGCAAACTTGTTGCGTTAATATAAAAATAAAAATATATTTTAATGAAGTTTGTCGTGTGATTATAAAAATGAAAAAAAAAAATTATTTTGGTGAAGCTTATGACGTAAATATAAAAATTAAAAAAACTATTTTGGTAAAAAGCTTGTTGCGTAAATCTAAAGATAAAAAAAAAACATTTTACTGGAACTTGTTGCGTAAATATAAAAATAAAAATAAAACATTTTTATGATATATCCGTATTGAATTATTACAGCAGTTTGTTCTAAGTAACAAAAATACATAAATCATGTTTTAAATGAATCAAATTAAACTTAATCAAATTTTAATTGATTTAGCAAAAATTTTCTTATTATTATTACATGTAATCATTTTGTGATATACTTGTTATATCATTGTGACATTTTATTTCATATTATGGTAATATCACACCAGCCATGATTAATGATATCACTGTGACCTTTTAATAATCTCACAGTGATATCACAATTTTTCTGTGACATTGTGACTCTATTGTGAGTGTACTGTAATGTCACTGTGACATTTTTTGCTATGGGGGTTAAGTCCTCCGGACTATTTTTCATCCCCCAAGTTGAAATTGGAGTTAAAAGGAGACCGATTCGATACGATTGAGCAAATCCAAGAGGCAGTGACCGACAAGCTAAAACTGATTTTCGAAGACGAATTGTCATAAGGCTTACAGGGGTTAAAATCTCGTGCTCGCCAGTGCATAGAGGTCAGGGGGCGAGCTATTTTGAATAATGTAACATGTAAATGTGGATAAATTTTGTAGGGCGATCTGTAGTATTTCAGTCCGGGAACTTTTGAAACACTGTGTACCTGCCTCTTCTTTCTTATTTCAAATTTCTTGGAATCTCTTCTTTTGTATTTCCTGTATATTCAACGTACCTCCCTTTTCCTTCTTTTGTTTCATTTTCAAATTCCTTAACTTCTTTTTCTTCTTCCTTCGCTTTCCTTGTGAGATCTTCAATATTTTCTTTCCTATATTCTACTCCACTGATTTTCTCACTCCACATACATCTTGTATGTATCTCCCTCTTCTCTTTTATTTATTTTCTCAATTTCTGAGTTCTTTTCTCCTCTCTCCTCTTACTTGCTTTTCTTCCAAAATTATTTCCTTCACTATTTTCATCATCTTCTGTGTGTTCCTTGTTCATTCCTTGTTATCTTCTCTCTCCTTTTCTTCCTGTCCTGTTTACCTCCTTCTTCTTTCTTACATGACATTCTTTCTTTATCTATATTTTCTTTTACTCTGCTATTTCTGTTTTCTTTATCCATGGTCAAAGGCATATTCAAAATCACTCTTTCTTCTAATCATCTTATTACCTCATTTTTCTACAACATATATACGCGCGAACTTGTACAATTTTATCTCCTCATAAATCTCCATTACTTCTTGTCTTAATTCTACAATAATTTCTGTCATTTAACCTCTTTCCTACATTATCTCTTTTTCTATTACCGCATTGATCATTGCTCTCTATAACACAATTACATATCTCTACAAATATTTTCGTTAACCTGTATATTCTATTTTCCCCGTTATTTCCATCTTTAACTTCTTTCCTATGCCTTCCTAATTTATTAATTTTATTTTTCTTTCTTATTTTCTTCCTTTCCTCTTCCTCCTTTCCTCTTTCCTATACTACTTTTCCCGCACGTCACCATAACCTCAAACCCACTCTCTCTTACTTTTGCCTTATCCTATTTATTCTTCAGAGTTACATTTCAAAACGTCTTATTTGAGGAAAATTTTACTCAATTTCTATAGTATATGTGACGTGAGCTATAGAGTATTGAGAAAATTTTCCTCAAATAAGACGTTTTGGAATGCAACCCTAGAACTTTTCTCGTACTACCTCCACTTATGCTTTTTCTACTCTTTTTACGTCATCTTTCTATCAACTTTTCGGTCTTCTAAACTTCTCTATTTATTATATCGCAGTCTCTAAGTCGCACGCCAGTACACCACCATATTTATTCATCCACACTACCTAACAAGGCCTAAGTACAGAGTGGACCCAAACATTTCAACCAGACTCATAGATTTTATAGAAGATTTAATTCTGAACAAAAAGTTTCCTATAAACATGGTCGAATAACATGGGTCAAAAAATACTTTCTTAAAAAGTTAGCGCCCAAAACTTCTGAAATCACGGTTATTTTATACATTTTTACAAATATCAAAGAAAATATGTTTTTTTAACAAGTACCGAACAAAAGTTGTAGAGATTTTAATTATTTTTTAAATGAGATTAAAATGATTGTAGTACGTTTCACAAGTTTTGAGATAACCAGTTTCAAGAGTACAAAAGAATGTTTTTGTCGGCTATCGACCGTTTTTTTTTTAATACTCTTCATTTATGTTAGTTATGGCCTTAGCTAATTTTAATGTTTATCTTTCTTGTTAGTTATTCTGTTGAAAAAATTTTACACAATTCGATTGTTCCTGATCTTGTCGTGAAGGCTGATGTCTGTTCGATTTGTCCTTAATTTTTATTCTGGTTGCTGTATAAGTAAGAATAGGTCTACAGGTATTTATGATCTACATGTATTTATGGTCTACATGTATTAATGTGGATTCACCTACTTAGTCCTCATAAAGGATTCATTTAAAACTTTAATAGGATGCAGGGATGAGTGATAGAAATGAATGCTCAAAATTTCAAGGTAGATCATCGACCTAAATAAAGAGTAATCAATCGATGAAAATCAACAATTAACACGGGATTACATATGTCATGTTCATAACGGTGGTCATTAGTGAATATTATTAGTTATAAGCGACAAATATCATCGGAAAAGAGTTACAATATAAAATTTCATCTGCTGAACATTATTTCGTCGAAAAAATCGCATGTTATCGACCTCGCAAAAAATATATTCAGTTGCAAATAGTAAATGTGACCGTATTACATAACAAAATGTAATTTGGCAACGTTGCACTCCTCTACGATTTCCATCTAGGTTTAAAATCTATATCCAGATAAATAAAAAAATAAATAAATAATTTAAAAAAAAAAATATTTTTTTGTAACATTTTTTGCTATAATCGGATATTGGGTCTTTTATAATCTAAATAGCATGAATGCAATAATTTTCCGACTAAGGTCCGAATTTATAGTCGTTTCTCAAATCTTGAGACGTAAGAATTTCTCAAATTTCAAGTTGTTTCTTTACATTGTGAGAGCTGATCTTGTCTACTTTATAATCTATGGTTCAAGAGAGAAAAGGAAGGGCACATAAAATCTTATGTACTCTTCCTTTTCTCTCTTGAACCATAGATTATAAAGTAGACAAGATCAGCTCTCACAATGTAAAGAAACAACTTGAGATTTGAGAAATTCTTACGTCTCAAGATTTGAGAAACGATTATAAATTCGGACCTTAGATTCTCTTTCTATGATCAAAAAACTAAGAACCCTGTTGCGGGGCCCCCGCTAGGTACGGCCCGCCGTGGTGAATCCACCTTAAATGTATGCATGTATAAATATTCATTTTGGGTGCTTACGAAGAAGCGCTCGGAGTCGGATTTTGATCGGAGGTGCGTACGCCTCTCAATGATCCAAGTATTTCATGGTTTGCCCAGATTGTCTCAAATAGTGACCCAGGTCACCCGGCGCGAAGAATTGAAGAGAGCATTGGTTTTTACGTGTTTAGACCGGTAAGTAAATTTAGACTTGATTTTAACGTAGACTCAAGTCCAAATTTACATACTAAGTGTAATTAATTAACACCTAACGTAACACAACGTGTTACGAATGTTTCTGTACTCAATCTAAACATTTCTTAATTTATTGTCAGGGCCTGAGCATAACCTACTTGTAATTTTAAGACAATTTTATGCTTTAAGTTTTTGTCTCGAGTTGTAGTAACAAATTTTTTATTTCCTTATTTCCTGTTTCTACTGCCTGTTGTCATTTCTGGAACTTCAAGGACCATAATATTTTTGATCTTATTTTGCATTAACTATAAATTGATTATGTTTTATTTAAGATTTATATTTCTATCTAACAATAATATATGAAAGATAGTTTTATAACATTTACCAGTTTTAGAAAAATGTTTTATTCATTAATCTTATTCTTAAATTTTAGATGGATAATATAGGTAACGAAAGGGAAAGAGAGAGAATTATGGCTGATTGCGGTAAGTAAAAAGTAAATTGTGAATAAGTGAAAAGTAACATTTATTTATTTATTTATTTTTATTTATTTAGTAACATTTTTTTTTTTACATTTATTTATTTATTTTTTTTTGTTATTGTTAACTTTTAAAAATATATTTTATTTTTATTGCAGATAATAGAATAGATAAAATTTCTTGGAACGAGGCAATGACAAAGTTGCTCATACAAGAAGTTGGTACGCACATGCATTTATTTGGTGTTCAACAATGTAAAACAATTTGGAAATCCATTGCAACTGCTATCAATATGAAAGGATACAATCTAAATCCTGAACAATGTAACAACAAATGGAAAAATTTGAAAAAAAGATACAAAACAGTAAAAGATAATAACAACAAATCAGGTGCTGGCGTGCAGTATTGGATTCATTTCGATGAAATTAATGAAATTTTAAGACAACATCCAGAAATTAGTCCATTATCCATAGCCTCAAGCACTGGTGGTTTTCGAATAAATGACACTTCAGATGAAGAGAGTAATATGAATGAGAATACTTCTGGAACGTCATCAAGCGATAATTGTTTGAAAACATCCAGACTTCGTAACATAAAAAAGATTAGGCAGGCAAAGGAACCATATTGGGCAACTCAATTAAGATTACAACGCGAGAAACATCATAAAGAAAATATGGAGCTAAAAGAAAGATTTTTAAAATTCTTAGAAAAACAAAATGATTAAATATTTTAACGTATTATAACATATTTGCTTAATTTTAATAACATGTTCGAAGTTACTTATAGAGATATTTCCTAAATTATATATTTTTTGTTTTTATTTAGAGTTTTTTAAATATAATATAATATAATCTTTATTTTAATATAATATAAAAAAGTCACTTACGTAATAAGGAAATAGTATATAAGAAATTATATGATTGTTGTTTAATATTTTTTCGTTATTGATTTAAACAATAATTACTTATAAAAACATATTGCGTTATAAAAAAATGCTGTGATATTATTTTATGTGTCGCATTATTACATATTAAATATTTTGTTTTTATTTAGTTTCTTTCATATAATATAAAAAAGTTACTTATGTAATAAGGAAATAGTATATAAGGAATTATATGATTGTTGTGTAATGTTTAAGTGGTGTATATCTCTTAACAATACAAATTATGTATTTTCTAAAAATACAAATATATGTGTTTACATAGTTATTCAATAAATGCATTTCTTTATTTCATTATAGTATTTTGTCCAATATATAAACAACCTATATAGCACGTAATATAACAGCAATATTATAGTAATATTATTTTTCCATTGCAATATTACACTGAAATATAGCATAAATATTTCTGTAATATTTTATTGTAATATGTAATATTCTTAATATATTGCAATTATTCTGCAATATTTCTGTAATATTATGTACTATGTGGGAAGGCAATATATTTATAACATAAATATAACAAATGTGTCAAAATAAATACAAATCTGTTTTTCATAAACCTAGAGCCCGTATTCAAAACTTTTAGCAATAAATGTACGTTATTATAGTTTACGTTACATACTATAAAGTCTTAGAAATACATGTGTATTTATAAAGTCTTAGAAATACATGTATATTTATTAATAAAAGTGCGTTCTAAATACGGACCTATGTATACGGGCCTATGTATTTCTAAGACTTTATAGTATGTAACGTAAACTATAATAACGTACATTTATTGCTAAAAGTTTTGAATACGGGCTCTAGGTTTATGAGAAACAGATTTGTATTTATTTTGACACATTTGTTATATTTATATTATAAATATATTGCCTTGTTTATATATTGGACAAAATACTTTAATAAAATAAAGAAATGCATTTATTGAATAACTATGTAAACACATATATTTGTATTTTTAGAAAATACATAATTTGTATTGTTAAGAGATATACACCACTTAAATATTACACAACAATCATATAATTCCTTATATACTATTTCCTTATTACATAAGTAATTTTTTTATATTGCATACTTGTCTGTCCAATGTGTTACATATTATATAACATATGCGCAATAATATCTCTTTTTACACCTCCTTCTAAATCGGCACCAAGTGCAAACTCATCAATGTTTACATGTTCAGGTTCAATTACTATTTCGTCATTATTATCAATGCAAATATTATGTAAAATACAGCAAGCAAGAATTATGAGAGGTATAAATTCTGTATTATATGCGTAAACATATTTTAATTTTCGAAATCTGTTTAATAACATACCAAACGCACGTTCTATAACTACACGAGTTTTGGAATGTTTAGTATTATAAAGTATTTGCCATTGTTCAAGATGGCCGTTGTCGCGATAGGGTGTGAGCATACGATTAGTTAATGGATATGCTGCATCAGCAATTAGATAATAAGAATTTTGGAAGTATCTATGATCATTTTCTGTTATTAAAAATTTAATATCGCTCAGGTTCCAAACTCTGGAATCATGAACACTTCCACAAATACCGGTAAAAACATGTATAAATTTTAAACAAGGTTCCAAACTCTGGAATCATGAACACTTCCACAAATACCGGTAAAAACATGTATAAATTTTAAACAAGTATCACAAATTCCTTGTAAAAGAATAGAATGATACCCTTTCCTGTTTATATAACAATGTGCATTTTCTGTGGGAGCACTAATCTGGATGTGACATCCATCGATAGCACCAATCACACCTGGTAAACCAGCTATATTTGCAAACTTTTGTTGAGAGTTTTCCATTTGAAACGGGTTAGGCCATTTAATATAATTATGCACGTTAGTGGATAAAACGTCTGATACTTTTAATACAGTTCTCCATACAGTATCTTTAGACACACCAAATCGGTCTGCTATACTTCTGAAATTAATTGGAGTAATATTTAAAAAAGTGATTATATAATATAATTTATATATAATTATTATTTATATATTATTATATATAAATGTATAGTTGTGTAATTACTCACCTATAAACTTCCTGATTACCATAAAACCATAATGATATTGCAATTTCTTTGTCGGGGGATATTATGTTAGGACCTCGATTGGAATATAATAATGGTCCTATATCTTGAACTAGCAGTTCAAATGTTGCTTTTTCTACACGAAAATGTGTTTTAAAATCTGAAAAATAAATTTAGTATAATATATACATTTTATTGATATGTTTAACAGTTTTACGTAAAATTATTTCAAGAATATTAATATTTTGTATTGAATTTAATTACTTTCGTAAAATTTTATTTTTAACTTGTAACAAGAAATATAAGTAAAATAAATTATTATTACAATCTTATTATCAAAGTAAATAATTATAAAATAATGTCATATAAATAACAGTTTTCCCTATACAATTAGGATCATACTGTTTAAATAATATAATATAATATAATAATTCAAAGTAATCTCATTACCATTTAACGAATATACTCCGACAATATCCTCATAAAAATTGTGAACTTTTATATGCCACTCTCGAATTAATGCAAAATATTCTTCGTCATCTTCATATTGTTCATAAAAAAATAAATCCCATATACCTTGTACATGATCCATTTTTCCTTTCTGTACAAGTAGGTTATGCTCAGGCCCTGACAATAAATTAAGAAATGTTTAGATTGAGTACAGAAACATTCGTAACACGTTGTGTTACGTTAGGTGTTAATTAATTACACTTAGTATGTAAATTTGGACTTGAGTCTACGTTAAAATCAAGTCTAAATTTACTTACCGGTCTAAACACGTAAAAACCAATGCTCTCTTCAATTCTTCGCGCCGGGTGACCTGGGTCACTATTTGAGACAATCTGGGCAAACCATGAAATACTTGGATCATTGAGAGGCGTACGCACCTCCGATCAAAATCCGACTCCGAGCGCTTCTTCGTAAGCACCCTTTGGCTTTGATGGATAAGTGCCATATTATGTAGAGCCATATTATTACACAGATACTTCGATACTACTACAGCTTTTGATAGAGCGTGAACTCATTAGGTTTCTGTCATAAGTTGTGTTGATTCTTAGATATCTGAATTTCATAACCTGTTCTCATTTTATCGTCCAACGTTAGTTTTGCAGATCATCATTGTTTTTTACTATCAGCATCATTGTTTCTTACTATCGCATTAGCATATTTAACATAGTATTTAGACTACACATCCATTTTGTATCCTATAATTGTTTCAGATTTTCAAACTTATTTACATATTTATGAAATTTTGTTTTACACTCATTTGCTGATAACCTAGATAGCATGTCCTATGGACGTCCATTTTATGTCCATTTTAAATTCACACATCCATGTATTGGGAGGGTATAAGTAAAGTTTGCGGCACACGATACGATTTTTTGTACTGGATAGCTTACAAGAGCCAATTAGGATTAAGCTTTAAATCACTTGATCTAAAATTCTGCATCTTTATTAACTCTCGTAAGCAAACCAGTACGAAAAATCGTACCGTGTGCCGCAGGCTTAAGTTTTAAAGGATTTACAAGAGAGAGCGTAACTAGTATTAAATCGCATCGGACCATAATAGTCCAAGAGCCCATGACATGAATTTGGGTAGGTGTTTTAGGCAACTTGAAATTATAAAAAAAAGTAAATTTGAATGTGTGCGATTACGGAATGAAGAGTCTGGCAAAAAGTTTGCGGTTATTTTGCAACTGCGCAGCCTAGTACATTTAAAAAAAAAAAGCCTCAAAAAATATACTTTTGGCAAAATAAAATTTAGTTATTTTTTAACTTTAGCACCTATAGAAATAAAAAATCAAAATGCCAGACGTTTTGAATGGTTCTGAAATATAGCCAGATTGCCCCAAAGATGATTTTTTAATAAACGCAAAAAATATACTTTAGGCAATCTGAAATTTTTATAGGACGTTTATTAATTAAAATAAAAAATATTTATTAAGAAGCCAGACAAATCACGGTTTTAAATATTTGACATACGCGTTTAAAGTTTTTGCATGAGAGCGACGAAAAAGTCTTATGCGTGGGCATACGTTTGAGAGAGAAAGTTTATCAGCAGTCCCTCGCAGTACCGGGAGCCCTTCGCTTGCCGAATTCTGATTGGTTGATGAGGGGTCACGTGACTTGTGAGTTTAGTGTCGTGGCGATCTTTGGGGCAATCTGGCTATATTTCAGAACCATTCAAAACGTCTGGCATTTTGATTTTTTATTTCTATAGGTGCTAAAGTTAAAAAATAACTAAATTTTATTTTGCCAAAAGTATATTTTTTGAGGCTTTTTTTTTTTAAATGTACTAGGCTGCGCAGTTGCAAAATAACCGCAAACTTTTTGCCAGACTCTTCATTCCGTAATCGCACACATTCAAATTTACTTTTTTTTATAATTTCAAGTTGCCTAAAACACCTACCCAAATTCATGTCATGGGCTCTTGGACTATAACCTAACCACCTTCATACTAAAGCGTCATCATTAGGCTTTAGTTTTCAGCATGTGTCATTTTGTCGAAGTGTAACAACATAGTTTTTTTGAACTCCAAATATGTCGATTTTTGTGCCAGCGAAACGCAATTTGCGGAAAGCTTTACTTTTCTGCTTCCATTTGAAGAAAAAAGCAGCTGAAGGTCATCGATTGCTGTGTGAAGCTTATAGGGACAATACTCCATCAATTTCAATTTGTGAGTACTGGTTTAGATGGTTCAAAAGTGGTGATTTTGACTTGGAGGTTAAGAAACGTGAAGGAAGGCCAGAAACGTTTGAAGATACAGAATTGGAGGCATTATTAAACGAAGACTCATGTCAAATGCAAGAAGAACTTGCAGAATCTTTGGGAGTGATTCAACAAGCAATTTCATTACGCCTCAAAGCCACGGGAATAATCCAAAAGTAAAGAAATTGGATGACATACGATAAAGTCAAGAAACGTTGAAAGGAGATTTTTCACCTGCGAACAGCTGCTCCAAAGGCAAAAACGGAAGGGTTTTTTGCATCGAATCGTAACTAGTGATGCAAAGTGGATTTATTACGACAATCCATAAGCGTAAGAAATCGTGGGATAAGCCTGACCATGCATCAACATCAACGGCGAAGCCAAATATTCATGAATCATCAAAGCTCATGTTCTGCATTTGGCGGGATTAGCTGGTGTAGTATATTATGAGCTAAAACCAAATGAAACCATCACGGGGGATCGCTACCGACTACAATTGATGCGTTTGAGCCGAGCATTGAAGGAGAAACGGCCGGAATATGAACAGAGAAAGTGATTTTGCAGCACGACAATGCTCAACCACATGTTGCAGTGCCAGTCAAAAACTATTTGGTAACACTCAAATGGGATATCCTACCCCACCCGCCGTATTCTCCAAACATTGTTCCTTCCGACTACTTGTTTCGACCAATGACTCATGGCCTGTCTGAGCAGTACTTCCGTTCTTACGAGGAATGCAAAAAATGGGTCGATTCTTGGATTGCCTTTAAAGATCAGTTGTTCTATCAACACGAAATTCGTATGCTGCCAGAAAGATGGGAAAAAGTAGTGGCTAGCGATGGACAATACTTTGAGTAATCAAATTACCATTTTTGCAAAATAAAGCCCCAATTTTCACAAAAAATCCTTTAAAACTTACTTGTACCCCCATATTTGGACGTCCATAGGATGTCCGATTTTGGACGTCAATAGTCGTTTTTCAGCAAGAAACTATATTACATAAAGCTATTTTATTGCCTACAGATTATTTTAGAAGATAACTTAGATATTATAGAAAAACAAGCAATATTTCTCTCATTTCTCACTTTCTCATCTTTTGTCTCTTAACTATCATTTGATCTTTTTTGTAGGTACATTACTAAATTGGTGCAATAAATTAAAATGAGACAAATATATTAGTCTCACTCTAACTTATTGCACTAGTGCCCTAATAACACAAGACCTCCTGGGGATGTTCCAGAGACGTCCTGAGGAAGAACAAACGTCCCAAGGTCATTCTTAGGATGTAGTCTGGACATTTCCTGCACATCTGTGCTGTTAGGGGTGTACAGTCTTGGACTAAATGTTGTCCGTAATTTTTGAAATGAGTTTGTGAAACTCTCCGTTTTGTCCAATGGGAGAATTCGTTTACTCATCATAAAACGATCCTATTGGTCATGACAGAAGAGTTTTTTTATATATGTATAGTTGCTACCTTATAAGGTTTCATATTCACCTTGTTTGTTCTTGAAAAGTGTATCTGAAATATTGATTATTTTGTTACATGTGACACGTTGCTTACGTTTTACGGATATTTTTGTAATATTTTTGTCATGTTTTCTTATCAGAATTTATTTATTTTTATATTTTTATTATTTGATATAGTGTTCCTTATTTTTTAATATGATGTAGACTTATAGATACAGATAGGAATTTGAAACAAAGTGATATTATAATGTGCATTATTATAATTAGAAATGTTTAGAAATGTATTTATATCTAGTTTCAAATTTCATTTGTATCTATATTATAATTATCTGTGATAATATCATAAATACATATTTCATAAGTTTAAATCCTATTTACAGAAAAACTGTAACTTAAAGTATTCTTATCATATGAAATTTATAAATTAATTTTGTGCTTTAGATTTATTATTACAATATTAATAAACCTCTCCTTTATATACTTTGGAATATTTATTTCGGTATATATATGTAATAATTACAAATACTAGAGTACTGGAAATGATGTCCATTTTAGTTCCTTCTTTGTATTCTATGGACGTACGGAGTAGTGAAAAACGGATGTTCTATGGACATCTTATGAACGTCCATCGGATTTTATTCGGATGTCTTATGGATGTTCGATATCCAAACTCGAACGTCCGATGAACGTCCATAGGACGTCCATGTGCTAGGAAGATGATCACCGATTATCAAATAAAATTATTGATGATGTGATTACTATATTATTGAATATGGTAGATAAGAATAAAAATGCCAGAGAATGTTCTGAGTCGTTCGCTATTCAAATCGTCACATCCCAATATTAAATCTCATGCAAAGAGGTCATAAGAGATGACATGACAAAAAAATTCCTAAATAATGCTTTAAATGTAACAATTTTAGGAATGATTATGATGAATTCGTCGGCCAAAGGAGATTTGCATGTGATTATAAAGAACTACTTCCTATTAGCACGTCTTAGCCTCTGCCCTTCTAACTCCTACTCAAAACCTCTGGTGGCCGATGGAAACTCGAGCAACCTGGTGAAAAGATGGGTACCCAATCCCAGCGAGAAACCAAGTCGAGGCTAATTTTGAGAGGGGAACCGCAGTGTCTGACTACATAGAACAAACACCCATCAAACTAGGTAGCAGGAAGCTTACAATCTCCTATACTGAAATAAGATTGTAAAAGAAACTGAAACAAGCTTCGGAAATGGACGGAAAAACCGAATGACGACTTTTGGTTAAAAAATTGGGACACGATTTGGAGCTTAAGACACGATTTGGAACGTAAGAACGATGTTGAAACCAATCACGCTGACTCAATTGACCAAAGAATTTCGCAAATATAAACTGCAGGGGCTGAGCGAGACTGGATGGGAAGACAATGGTAAAAGAAGAACATTGACGGGAGAGTTCGTACTATAATATACTCGGGGAAACCGAAGGGCAAAGTAGCGGAGTCAGTTTCTTGCTAACAAAAGACAAAGGGATATCTCATGGACTTCCGATTTCGAATAGGGTCATTAAAGCGCGTTTCAAGACGAATTCGCGCGACCTGTCCATAATCCAAGCATATGCACCGACGATGCAAGCTAGCAAGGAAAAGAAAAATGCCTTCTATGAGCAGCTGGGAAACACCTTCCGAGAAATAAAGAAAACTGATATCAAAATAATAATGGGGGACTTTAATGCGAAGGTGAGTGACAAAAATACAAACTGGCAGGAAATAATGAGCAAGCATGATGAATGAAAACGGGGAATTACTTGCGGACCTCTGCGTAACACACGACCTGTTCATCGGCGGTACGTTGTTTCCTCATAAGAATATCCATAAAACAACATGGACCTCACCAGACAACCAAACCAGACAGAGCACATATGTAAGTAGAAAGTGGAGATCCTCTTTGCTGGCTGTTTGCAAGAATGCCGACGTGTACACTGATCACCACTTGCTCTGCAGTTGCATACACATTAAACTCCTCTCAAACACAAGACGACAAAATGCCATTAAAAGGAAATTAAACACTGAAATGCCACAGGATAAAAGATTCCTAGCAGAACTGAATAACCAGACAAAAGGAAACTTTTTTTGAACGAAGTAGAGAACAACGGCGAAAAATGGATAAAACTCGTCGATTCTATATCAGCAGCAGGAGAAATCCTAGGCTAGACAAAAACAAAGAATGGAAGGAATGGATTTCTGCAGAAACCTGGAATCTGATCACAGAACACAGAAATCTAAAGCAACAAATAAACTTAACGCATGGAGAGGAAAGACAACAGCTACTCAAAGCTTACCACGAAAGTGACAAGAAGATGAAAAGAAGCGCAAGGAAGTATAAAAGAAAATAGATGGCATCGCAATCTAGACACAACAAGCTGCAGATAGCAGAAATAAGAAAGAGTACCGTCTTGCGCGGAAGCTCAGAAACAAGGGCTTCTCTTCAGAAAGACCAATTCGCTCAGCGGAAGGAAAATTGTGTACATCCGAACCATAGCAGACAGATAGGTCGAAATATTTCAAAGATTTACTAAACAAATCTACTCAGGATATGAGTGGGTCGAAGCTCTTTAACACCAAGAGTAAATCGCGGGTTTAAAAAGGAATCCAAGTCAAAGAGATAAAGACTGCGATTAAAAAACTAAAAGGAGATAAATCTGATTCAGATAACTTACACCCAGAGATGTTTAAGATAGAGACAAATAGAAACGCCGAGGTTCTCTCATTGTCCGAAAAACATGAAAGAAAGAAGAATCCCGGAAACCGAAGGAAGGCTTGATCATTAAATTACCTAAAAAGGGTGATCTAAGTATATGTGCGAACTGGAGGAGTATCACTCTTTTGAACACCATTAATAAAATCATAGCAAGCATTCACGGACGGATTGCGAAAGTGCTGGAACCAATTCTCCGAAAGGAACAGGCTGGGTTCAGATCAGGGTACTTATGCATTGACCAAATTAACACCTTAAGGATTATAGTGGAGCAGTCGGTGGAATGGCAATCGTCATTATACCTACTGTTCATTGACTTCAAGCAAGCCTTTGATAGTCTGGACCGGAACATCATGTGGAAAATCTTGGCCAGCTATGGAATACCCACGAAATACTTATATAATATAAATATTACAAAAGCAATGTATACCAAGGCCAGATGCATGGTGGTTTATCGAGGAAAAATGGGTCAACCTTTTACGGTCCATTCTGGAGTAAAGCAGGGATGTATTCTATCTCCACTCCTATTTATTTGGTTCTTAACTGGGTAAAAAGGAAGGCAAACATGAACGCCAGGGGTATCCGATGGATGTTGACCAGATATCTGGAAGACTTTGATTTTGCCGATGACAAAAAATTGTATACGTGTCGACTATATTAAGTTTTCATCAGCAATTAAAATAACGAGTATTTAATATTTAAAAAACTCAGTCATATAAAAATGAAATACACATTTGAAACAAAATTAATATAAAGCACAAAGTAAATTATAAATTAAAAATAACGAATCAAACATTGAATCGAAAAGAAGACATAACAAAATCAGATATATTGTTGAAAAAATATAAAATAAAAAGTTAGATAATCTAAAAAAATTTTTTTAATAGTTAATAAAATTATAAATTTATTAAATGTTGAAATACTTTTTAGACTATGTCTTCTAAGTCAAAGCTATGTCCATTCTGGTTATTTATTAAAAAGTCCATTAGATTAAGTGATTCAGTGTGATAACCAATAATATAAATAAACATTTTGTGGTTTTGTATTAAAACGTAAAATTGAAAATTTTTTTAAGAAAATTTTTTTTATTTAAAATTTAAAAATCAAGAAAATGAGAAGTTTTTGAAAAAAAAACAAGAACCACTTACAAAGTCTGATAAAATACAAGCAGTAAGAATTGACAAGTGTCTAACAAATTGTCACCTCTTATTAGTATTAGGACTTGTGAGATTGCAATTAGTCATCATGCATAAAGATTAATAAATCGATCGATGATGTAAAACGGTTAAGAAACGTCGTTATCAGGCTTTCCAGCAATGGAACATTGGCTAGTATTCATAGTCGAGTCTTATAATTAAGACCGTCTTAAGTTCATCTTCAGATACTCCATAGCCAATGAACTGATTCGTACAGCATCTAAAGATAAACTTAAGACGATCTTAAATTTAAGATTCGACTATGAATACCGGCCATTGTGTCATCACTGTGTAACAGTGTTAGGCGGGGAGCACAGACCATTGCATAACGCATAACGCATATGCATAAGAAATTTGATTGGTCCGTTAGCATGTGCATAAGGAATTCGACCAATCGAATTTCTTATGCATATGTATTATGCATTATGCAAAAGTCTGTGTTTCCCGTTTTAGACCTAATCTACAATAAGTGTAGAAAATCTTAAGCCATAAGAAATTGACTAATCACAGTCGAATATGAAAAAAATAATTGATTGTGATTGTCAGTTCCTTACGACTTAATGGTTCGCTTGCCGCGTCCTGTGTGCAGGAGCCATAAGGCTTACTATAATACTCTTTGACTGTTGTATATAACCCTAAACTGCCAGTTAAGCGGGAAACACAGACTTTTGCATAATGCATAATACATATGCATAAGAAATTCGATTGGTCGAATTCCTTATGCACATGCTAACGGACCAATCAAATTTCTTATGCATATGCGTTATGCGTTATGCAATGGTCTGTGCTTCCCGCCTTACCCTTACTTTGCCTATTTTCACAATGCTTCGCCCGTGTAATTAACATCACGCGTGCTGCTATAGGTTAAATGGCAGAAAATCGAAACACGAAGTCAGATTTCAATGGTAAAACAAGAAGGAAGACAAAGCATGGACCTATAATATACGGACTGCTCATTCCCTATCTACGGAATTTCGTGTTTCCGCCAGAACTGAGAGAGATGCAAAATAACTTCACAGTTTCCTACTAGAGAATGCGCACAACGTCTGCGCCGTGACAAAACAGAAAAAAAGTGGGGGCAATAGATGACAAGTTTCGACATGGCGCAGACATGTGCGCATTCTCGGAGGAGAACTGTGAAGTTATTTTGCATCTCTCACTTCTGACGGAGATACATTTTTCTCTCTCTCATGAGCATGAGACCCATTATAGGTCCGTGAGACAGAAATGGAATATAACTTACTTCGCTTTATATAGAATCTATGTATATATATTATAAATAGTTTTGGACTCTGCTAAACGTGTATACGTGCAAAAAATAAATAATAATAACGTAAATATAAACATACGAAGATTATATATATAAATAATTTGTATTTAATTTATAATTATTTTATATATAATAATTGAATATGTAGATATAATTAATTGTGTGAAAATGACAGATTTTCTAGCCTTACAAAACTTTGCTTAAAAAATTTATTAATTTTCCCATAATAGATAAACAATTACTTCAATTACATTTTAATTATACCAGTCAAATATTTAATATTTAATTAAGCTTGAATCTTGAAATCTCCAGAAATCTTGTAACTAAAATATTAATCCATATAAGATAATCTGCACGTGTGAGGTCAAAACAAGTAGCACTCTTATGATTGGAACACATAGAGCACCTCGCTAAACAGCATGTAGTAAATTAATTTTATGATTTTTCACCAATTAATTTTTATATCTATATTTCTTTCTTTTACAATAAAAAGGATAGGAATATAATCATATTTATATTGTAATTTCACCTGTTCGAAGGAGGTCATAAAGTCTACTTCTATGTTTTAATTGTTTCTTTCCTACTATGAAACTTACATCTTTCATGAGCAACATGACAAGACGAGAAAATCCAAAACGACATTTACAACTTTATTTACGTCTTATTTTCTTAGAAAGAAGACAATAATATCATTAAGTATGGGCAGGGTTGGGCAAAAGTCCGGAAACGGTCAATTATCTCGAAAAGGATCAACTATAGCGAAAAATATGTAAGAAGCAAAGTTGTAGGGCTTAATAAAATGTACCCAATGATGGCTAAAAATTTGACTTTGGGTGGAGGACGAAGATCATATGAAGATCAAATTGAATTTTTTAAATGGAACTGCCTACTTTTTATTGCATATTCTTGTAGCTTATCTCGAGAGCTTTCCAAAACACTATAATAAAGTATTTTTTCATGAAGTATTTTCCGAGTTATAAAGCTTGAAATAATTTCATAATTTTACTTAAACTGTAAAATATCTCGTAAAATATTTACTTTTCGATGACCTTACCTCAATACTTTTATGCACAGAATAATGAGAGGGATCAATTGGTGTCAAGAAAACACATAGTTGTTTTTAAGAAAAAATATGTAATTGTTAGTTACAAATTACACATTTTTTCTTAAAAATAACTATGTGTTTTCTTGACACCAATTGATCCCTCTCATTATTCTGTGCATAAAAGTATTGAGGTAAGATCATCGAAAAGTGAATATTTTACGAGATATTTTATAGTTTATGTAAAATTAAGAAATTATTTCAAGTCTTATAACTTGGAAAATACTTAATAAAAAATACTTTATTATAGTGTTTTGGAAAGCTCTCGAGATAAGCTACAAGAATATGCAATAAAAAGTAGGCAGTTCCATTTAAAAAATTCAATTTGACCTTCATATGATCTTCGTCCTCCACCCAAAGTCAAATTTTTAGCCATCATTAGGTACATTTTATTAAGCCTTACAACTTTGCTACTTACATATTTTTCGCTATAGTTGATCCTTTTCGAAATATTTGGCCGTTTCCGGACTTTTGCCCAACCCTGTATGGCACTGATGTATATTGACACTTTTGTACAATAATGGAAATATGTTGTTTTAGTACCCAAGGAGAACAGAAAAGTCAAAATAATATCAATATGATGTCATACTGATTGAATTTACGTCATTTTTTGGTCTTAATAAAAATCTCGATCTCAAATGACTTAAAAATGACTTTATATTGACTTCTTTTTTATTGTGCCTTTTTTGATTTTTGAAAATGTGATGTTTTTTCAACATAAAAAAGTATGATATAAGAATATTCAGAAAAATATGTGTATGACCATTCAGATATAAGAGTTAACTTATTGAGAAAGAAACCTTGCAAAAAGTGTCATTCTGATTTTAATGAAATTTTATATACAGATATAGATTACGTAAATAGAATTTAGAAATAAATATTTAATTTTAATATTAAATTTGTGCCTTGTGCACAGCATTTAGCCTTGTAGAAAAATTAATTTTCTACAAAGCTCAACGCACTACCATCCGTGTTTAGCTCGTATATGCCGATTATTTAGATTTGTGACTTTGATCTTACGAGCCTTACTCTAAATTTGTTTGAATAAATATTTAGTTAGAGTCAAAATAAA
This sequence comes from Crematogaster levior, assembly GCA_901521435.1. Taxonomy (NCBI): domain Eukaryota; kingdom Metazoa; phylum Arthropoda; class Insecta; order Hymenoptera; family Formicidae; genus Crematogaster; species Crematogaster levior. The sequence continues at coordinate 36,363 of CABEGB010000933.1, read as the reverse complement.
CAATTTTAAAAACTATCGTTATTTAATTGTATCGCGATGTTTGCGATGTTAATGTAGAGCGACCTTTATGTTAAGAGTGCAACATGAGCATTCATGATCATGCATCTTATTTGCAAAACACAGTTAACAGAGCAGTGAGCAGCATTTGCAGTGTGTAAAATAACACTAATTAACGAACGCTAAAACAACCTTCAGACCGGACTCTCACTGTAGACAGGACCTTAAGCTAGCAAGTGTAGCGCAGTATGGAAAGGGAAAGCGGTCTGCTTCTTGCGTAGTCAGTCAAAATCAGCGAGCAAGATAGAACAACGATAAAAACAAGAATAGCCCTTTTCATAAAATTTTTTTGGAATTTCGGTATTTATGTAAAGTCAGTTGCTGTGGTTTTAGTGTCTGTAAAAATGTAAGATTAAGAATTTTGTGCTTATAGTCGAGACAAAGCGAGACCTGCACATGCGCGTTCGGTTTCATATTCCGCGGCGTGCTACGTGCTCTACATCATACGTGACGTATACTATAGACAAATGCGCGCATATGCGTGAAACGGAACGCACCCTATGGTATCACTGTTACGCCGTCATAATCGGAAAAGACGTGTACAGCAGAGTTTCGTGTGTTTTCGGTAATTCTGAAAGATTATTTGCATAACATTAATTGTGGAAAATTCCGTGAAGTATCAGTGTTCGGTATGATTGTTTTGATTTTGATTTGTGTTTGAGAGAGAGCTACTTTTTTGTTTATAAGTTAGATTACTGTGCAATAAGACTATGTTAAGTAACCTCTGTATTATCTGCGATCTGTATACTTACACGCATAATGGGGATTTATTATTAAATAAATAATGTATAAAACATATATTAAATAAATGCATTATAAACAATTAATATTGATTACTCTTTTAACATTTTATTACTAATTCTGAATGGTAAAAAGAACGTCAAAATTATGTCATTATGATATCAATATGACGTCATGAAAATATCAAAAATTTATACAGTTTGACGTCATTTTGACAAACTAAAATTTGATTATATTTTGATATCATTTTGATATCATTTTGACTTTTCTGTTTCTCCTTGGGATACTTTACAGCTTATATATTGTAAACTAAATATCGAGACTTCTTTAATAGAAGATTCACCAAAAATTACATTTTTAATTCAAATTAATAAGTGAAAATGTATTTTTCTATCTTGGTATTCTCGTCGCTAGAAATAACGTATTATTTATTATTTTTAGTATTTTATTTTTTTTCCGATCAGATATAATCCTTCGAACAAATAAAATCAAGCATTGCATGAAACTTATTTATAAGAAATCTTGACACTGTATCTTTAACAATAGTACAAATACACTAGTAGATAATGATGAATCATTCCATTTATTTACTTCGCGAATATTTACCTATGTAAATTCTATTATTTGCTCGGACTTTAAAACGTTAGAAACCACATTGTAGATTGTAAGTAATGTTGTGTTAAATCAATATCATTTCTCAGTTTACACCAATATTGTTCCATATTCCTTAGTGCAGAAAATATTTTATTCAAATTGGATTCCAAACAAAGATTCCGACTTAATTGACGAACATTCACATTATTTAAAATAAGTATTGTATATTTTATCTATATTGCAGACATTTAACAAATGATCGTAAAGTTTAATCTAATTTCATGCTGTTCATTAATATTAAAAGAATGGAAAACTTAACATCTAAATATTTTTCACAATTATCTAAAAGCAAATCTTGAACTTTTAACATTTGACATAAGATTGCATCTTTATTTCTTTTTTTCATATAAGATATATACGGTACCTATAATATCTATTTTCTAATTTAATATACCTTCATATATATATATACGTATATATACACTCACCCGCAAAAAAAACGGGCCACTAAATTTTAACAAAATTTTTTAACATCTTTCAATGGCGACAACTCATCGAAAAATCATCGTATTCAGATGAAATAAAGCTTAAATTAAAGCTTGAACATTTCTCTTGAAATTCCAACAAACAAAAATTGAATTACAACAAAATTGACAAAATGGCAGACATTGAAGGTAGACATGGAAAAATGGGGAAAAAAATTTTTTTTTTAAACTATTGCATGGCTCAGAAGAGTTGACTGATTGATATCAAAACGTATGCGTTTTAAAGCTCATTCATTTCCAAACAAATCCATATTTTTAAAATTTTTCTACGACCTTTTTTGAAAAAGTTATAGCATTTTGAACAAAATGTTACAAAATGAATAACACTTTTTGTAAAATAAAACTTTTTTCCATGTCTACCTTTAATGTCTGCCATTTTGTCAATTTTGTTGTAATTCAATTTTTGTTTGTTGGAATTTCAAGAGAAATGTTCAAGCTTTAATTTAAGCTTTATTTCATCTGAATACGATGATTTTTCGATGAGTTGTCGCCATTGAAAGATGTTAAAAAATTTTGTTAAAATTTAGTGGCCCGTTTTTTTTGCGGGTGAGTGTATATATAAAGGCATATTAAATATATATGTATATATACAGGGTGTCTGAAAAATTTTGGAAAAGCCGAAGTGTGCAGGTAGAACAGATAAAATCAAGTAGAAAAGTCCTTTACCACTTTGTTGTTTTTGCAATAATTAACGAGAAATTAATTTAAAAAGATAGGCCAATCCGCGCGAGTAAAAGCGCGCGACAAGAAGAGATCTCCACATTGCAAGATGATAGAAGCCGGTCGGCCGTACGGCGAAGCGATGGAAGGCGCGATCTACAAAGGACAATCGCCGCAGCAAACGCGGATCTTTATCCGGATAGGGTTTGACGCGAAGATCCGCGTTCATCCTTATATATCCTTATATACATATATATGTTGACTCTCCAACTTTTACATTATCTTCTGTCTTTTCTCTTTGGGATTTCAAATTATATAAAATTTACATTTTTATCATGTAATGTAATTTCTATCAGTTTTTATCTCTTAGAATTTTTTTCTATCTTTATCTCCAGTTTTAAAGCGTTCTCCGACATCCTCCGGTTCCCAAGCGCCAACCCTGTTTATCATTCCAGTTTCCTGGACGTAAATTCCTTTCAGACATAGCTTTTTGTATTCTTTGTTCCCAAGTACATTTTAGTCTGCCACATCTGCGTCTGTCCGACGGTGTCCAGTGCATCACTTTCTTTGGTATTCTTTCCTTCTTCATTCGCTAGACGTGTCCATATCAACAGAGTTGTTTTTGTTGTATTTCCTGATGTCCATCTGAGCGTTCATGGCTTCTCGGATTATTTCGTTTCTTATTCTCTCTCTTCTTGAGAGAGAAGGCTTCCTGCCCAATCTCCGTCAGAAATCCATTTTTGTTGCCATTAATTTCCTCTTTTGTTGTTCATTTATTTGCCATGCCTCAGAACCAGAGAGTTATACTTTTTATTATCGCGTTGTATATTAGATGTTTCTGATTTTTGGAGATATTTCTAGACCAAAAAATCGAGTTCAGGGTTCCGATCGCTATCCTTCCTTTATTTATCCTATCCTCTGTCTCCTTTTCAAACCTCCCATTGCTGACTATCTTTATCCCGAAGTATCTATACTCCTCACAGCCCTCTATAGTCTCATTATTCTCCATTCTACGAGCCCCTCTACATCTCCTCTCACACACATGTACTTACAATTAGTTTTATTTCTGTTTACCTCTAGACCCTATCTTTCGTACTCTTCTATCAGTTTCCTGATCATATATTCTAGGTCGTCTTTATCCTGCGCTAATACGATCTGATTGTCGACAAAATGGAGTGTGTACAGTGTTAAATCATCACTAATCGGTATTCCCATGTGTTGGCATTTCTTCCTTTGTCATTGATGGAGTATGTGGGAGAGGTAGATTTTGAAGAGTGTTGGGGGAGACAACAACCTTGTCTTAGGTTAAAATCATATGAATAAATACACAAAAACAGTCTTTTTTTGAGCCAAAGATATATATATATATATATATATATATCAACAACGTATAAACATATAAGTGACATGATAAAATTATAACGATAAAAGATGATATATAAAAATAGAACATAAAATATAAACGGTCATACTTATACGCGTTTCGGCTCACTGAGCCCTCTTCAGTAATATGAAAGTCACAAATATTTCGATAGTAGTCAGTAACAATTCAAGGAAAGATGAAACCGCAATCACATAGATATGGGAATGCCGCAGTTGAATTTCTTAAAAAGGGGTTGTCCAAAACTCCACCGGGTTGGAAATATCCGTGAAATGATGACCGTTAAAATGGTTAGAAAAACTGTTGAAAAAGAACCAAATGAAAAAGAATGTCTTCTAGAGTGTCAAATAAAAGAATGTCAAATTCTCAAAAAAATTAATGTTTTGGAAGATTGGAAAATTTTAATAATAATAATGTGTAGATATATGTGTGATATTATATTTAAATTGAGATAAAATACCTGTACAGTTCCACATAGTTATCAGTAAAACGAGGTAAAATTGTGTCTATGTCAATGTCAAGATTAAAACGAAATGAGAATAAATTCAGTTAAGGTCATCATTTCATAGGATAACAATTCCCAACAGGTGTTAGGAGGAGAGACAAAATTTAATAATATACATGTACATATCATGACGTCAACACGTGATTTGTTGTTTTTATTTCTTGTATTCTATTATTAAGCAAGCTCAGATATAATATCTACATCCCCAATAACCATTTTTGCAGAGACAAATGTAGGCAATAAATTCTGTTTGCCGAAAGGCTATAGATGCGAAACATACTTTGTCATTGAAAACACTGTTAGCACAATTTCAAAAGAAATTCACCAACATCAGTCAATATACTACTTGACAAAATGATGGTGAATAGCGAGCATGTCTGTCGGAAGCGTTGATAAAAGATTTGCGATAAATATCAAAGTAGCTTTGCCATTACAAACATTATCGGCAAACTGTTCGCACAAATGCAAGTATCTGGTGATTACAATACTTCACTACACTACACTTCAGATTAACAGTGAATATCGAGCAGATCTGTTAATGACGTTAACAACAAATTAACGTCAGAAACGTACCAGACTTGTCATCAACAATTTAGTAACAAAAAGCATACAAATATGTTAAAAGTGGTTCAAATAATTTATGCTGTGATTCGCTATTTTTTTACAGCTCATTTGAATAAAAAAAATATACATCTTTTAATTATGTATATACAGGGTGGGGAAAAAGTACCGGGACATCTAAATAACTTCTGAACGGTTTGAGATATCGGATTGAAATTTACGGGGTTACAATAGTATCACACAATCTACCACATAACACCAAAAACGCCCATTTTAACACCCCCGGGGGTGGGGGGAAGGGAGGCGAAAAAATCTTAAATGGAATATGGGATCGAGTGAGGATTTGTTTGAAAGAGCTTTTCGAGACAAAAACAACGCGATGTTGTCGAGGTCTCTACGATTTTTTTTCGCAGAGTTATGATCATTTAAACATTGAGATTTCGCAGTTCCTTCCGTAATGCGGTGCAGCACCATCTTGTTGAAACCATGTGTCCTCAAAATTGTCCCCCACGATTGCCTGTATTGCTGGAACTATTTCATGTCTTAGCATATCCTCGTACTTCGCAGCTGTTAAATTTCCATCGATGAAAAATGGACCAATGACGGCATTATTGAGAATACCTGGCCACACATTTCATTTTTGCGGATACTGCGTGCGTGTTTCTTCAATCCAGTGAGGATTTGCGTCAGACCAGAATCTACAATTGTGCTGATTAACGTTGCCATTTCCGTCTGAAATGTTGCTTCATCTGAGAAAACTATGTTTGATAGAAAGTTAGGATCCTCGTCTATTCTTTCCAAATCATCAACTCACAAAATTCAATGCGTCTATCAAAATCATCCTCATTTAGCTCTTGCACAAGATGGGCTTTATAGGGATGAAATTTATTATTTTTTAATATGGGTTTAAGAACAGACTTTTTATCAATGTCATGTTGCAAAGCAACTTTACGACTTGAATCATGCAGATTTTCGATGAAAGATTGTAGAACATCCAATGATTTTTCTGGATTTGTTGCTGACTTTGGCCTACCTAATACTGGACGATTTTTAACACTTCCAATTTCGTTGAAACGCCTTATCGTTCTCTCGACTGTAGATCTTGAAATGGCAGTACCTTCATTGCGAAAAGTTACATTGAAAAGCTGTCTCACGTCATTGTACGATCTCAATCGATCGCCCCAGCCTCTCATCATCAAAAGAGATATGCGTTCTCGTTCAGAAAGACGTAACATCGTTGACTGAAGAGATAAAAACTAAATAAACTAATACTTGGATACTCAAGTGTTAAAAGTTATTAAAAATACAGCGAAGAGTAAAAATCACGGATTGTGATACAGTAAACTGCAATGTTCAAAAATTAACTCGGGAAGCGAAAATCGAACAGAACTTGGGTACGATCTAAGATTGAAATCAATTTCAACCGTGTTCGTGATCCAAACTTCGAGGAAGAATCTGGAAACGAAAAACTGAGACCACGTGCGCTGACAATAAACGGCAGTGCTATGGTTTTGGGAATAATTCATGTTTTGATTTATCGATCGACCGATTAAGCGAGCACGGATCGTCCCAGAGGGTGGATGCCGCTCCTTGAATTACGCGAACCGTGACAAGTACTCTCGGTACGCATTGCAAGTACGAAACAGTTTGACGCACGCACATACGCACACACACCCTCCGCTACTGCGAAATCTTAGTGTTTAAATAATCATAACTCTGCGAAAAAAAATCGTAGAGACCTTGGCGACATTGCGTTGTTCTTGTCTCAAAAAGCTCTTTCAAACAAACTCTCACTCGATCCCATATTCCATTTAAGATTTTTTCGCCTCCCTTCCCCCCCACCCCCGGGGGTGTTAAAATGGGCGTTTTTGGTGTTATGTGGTAGATTGTGTGATACTATTGTAACTCCGTAAATTTCAATCCGATATCTCAAACCGTTCAGAAGTTATTTAGGTGTCCCGGTACTTTTTCCCCACCCTGTATATGTATATATATACATATATATATATATATATTTAAGCACTCCTTTGTTCAGGAAACCTGTCTCCAAAGGCGGATGAGTCTTTAACACGTTAAACGCCACGCCGGTTTTACGTGCCGTTCCGTTTACGCCACAGTTAGCCGTCAAGCGGGACGAAAAGTATGGACCGGCGAGGCCTGAACGGAAAGTCTAGCGCCGGTCCCTAGTGGTGTTTAACGTGTTAATAGACCAACGGCATAGAATCAGGAAGGTAAGGGGAAACCACCTGATTACACTCCCAGAGCGCATCATGCAGAATCAACCAAGGTCTGTAGATGGAGGAACGGACTGGGTAAGGTCCTCGCATCCACTTCACCGATGGTACGAAAATGGCGATGACTGAGACTCAGCAGGGGGTATTCGATTGTGTATCATGTTACTTGGGTGAAAATTATAAAAGTGAGCAAGTTATGTAATACACAATCGATCCCCTGATTAACCAAATGTCAATTTAAATACAAATTAATTGTTCTCGTTTCATGTATAGGTTATGTTAGAACGTGCTTTACTCTCTCACACAATTAATAGCTATATTAGTATACACCAACACAAACTCGCAGGCTCAAAAATGGCGGCCATGCGAGACAGATCTGCTTTAAGTTTGTTACCAATCTGTTGTACTTCTTGCATACAGATCTGCTCCATGTTTGCCGCCAATTTGGTATGGTTTTTGCAAACAAAATTTGCTAAGTTATTTGCACAAATCTGTTATCGATCTGCAGTTAACAAACCTGCTCTCAATTTGTTGCGTCAATTTGCGATCGCACTGCTCGTGACAGATCTGCTCTAGTGTTGCTTTCAATATGACATGAAGATTTGATTTCTACTTTTGGTTGCAATTGGAGCGCACTCGAGGATACAGTAGGTCCTGGATTTGGCAGCCTCATTTGGCAGGCAGTTTTTTCCCAATTGTTAACATTTTGCAAGCAAATGGTTAGTTGGGTTATTAATATTTAGAATTAGTCTTAATAATAATTAGTATGTGATAGAATATTATTTCTGTTGTCTTATTTTCTAAATTTTATTGTATATATTATATTTTGTTTTTTTTTTATGTTTGTTCGGTACGGAATGGAGCCGTGAGGAGGAAAGACGGAAAGATCACGATCACGCACACGCAAGTTTTAATCAAAAACGTTAACAGAGTATATTTAAATGTCACAGTTAATAAAAGCGCGAAATACATACAGAACTATGTACAGTTTTTACTCACTCACTCGAACACTTTCAGCTCACTAACCACAGCGCGGACACTGCAAGTCCACGGTGAGGAACGTGAAACGCGACCGAGGGTGGATAAGACGTGTGCGAATGTACAGTTCGCGAACGCGTGGAGCAGGCGACTCCAAAGACGCGCGCGTATCGAACGCAGCAAAGAGTGCAACTTTCGAACTCGATGCAAGAACGGATAAACGGCGGTTATCCGAAGAAAAGCATGCGAATTACACTGTGAATTTAGCGAACTATGAAAATGCGGGTCGTACCTGAACGGATCTAAACAGACTGGCCCTCGTCCCCACCTCGCATTCGCTTTTATACCGTGCTTTTCTGGAATGTTTCTTCCTGTCGTCACTTCCTCTTGAAGGAAATGACGACACAAAAAGAACACTCCAGAAAAGCCCGGAAAAGTCTATATAAATATATCTACAAAAATATAATTTGACATAAATAATTGGGGACGATGACAAGGCTTTTTGAATTTAGAAAACGGCAGCGCCGCCGTTTCGCTACTTTAGCGCGCTCCGCGTGAGCACGGCTAAGTCCGAAAATGTAATGATAGCGGGACGTAAGTCCCGCGTACAGCGTGACTGGAGAGCAACGACAGTAATGCGTGTGATAGAACACACATCACTGCCGCTACTCTCCACGTATATCATTGCTGCATTACACCACCTGTGTTGCACAGGCCATGCAACACAGGCGATGCAATGCAGCGTGATGAGGGCTTGGCGGAGCCCTTCGTTCGCTCGCGAACAATATTACTTTCATACATTTCAAAATAAGTTCAAAAGGAGCGATTAAAAAAGTAAGACAATTTAATTATTCATGGCTAAAAGATAATAATTTTAAAGGATGGTTGGCTCCTCATCCTACAGAGAATAAAGCAGTGTGTCTCATCTGATGGATGTATCGCACAAACATTTAGAAAATAAGACAACAGAAATAATATTCTATCATATACTAATTATTATTAAGACTAATTCTAAGTATTAATAATAATTTAATAACATACAACTAATCACTTACCTTAAAGTTAACTGCCTTCATTCCACCAAAACTCAGTGTTTCGCGCCCACATGTAGCCGCTGCGTACACCGCTAGATTAACGGCTGTAGCCATTGTGCCAAAAAGCGACCTGTATAGCAACACTGCTTGTAATGTTTAACTCGAACGACTAAGTGCAGAGAAGAGAAGACTAACAAGGAAAGGGTCGGAAGTGTCCCCATCCGATTTTGATGAGCTAATATGTTTCCAGATAGCACAGAGAATTCGAAAAGAAGAATTCTTTTTTGGTCCCCGATTTACAAAATGAATTCTTTTTCCATCCCATTTCTGTTTTAAAAGTATTTTCAGCATTCCAAAAGACTTTACTTTTATGTCACCATTTGTGAGTTCTTTTTTAGATTCAAAAAGGATTCCTTTTTGAGTCCATAAGAATTCGCAATGAAAAGGAATTCTTTTTTAGTTCATTTCGAACAGATTACGCGAATTCGAAAAGAACTTAAGAAAGTGAATTCTTTTTGAAATCAAAAGGATCAGTTGTGCTATCTGGGTTCTCTCCAGATCAAAATAGGGAGGTGTTTTTTTTTTTACGTGCTCATATGACCTTTTAGGGGGTGAAACACACCTTTGAAAAAAATCGGTTTTTTTCTTTCGGAGCGAATATCTCCGAAACTAAGAAAGATAGAAAAAAATTTAAATGGGGTATTAAATGGCTTGATGAGTACTATAAAATAATGCGAAAAAATTTTTTTCCTTTTTTTATTTTTCAAAAAACCCCCTTTTAACTTTTTTTTCAAAATTTTGAATTTCTGTTTTCACCAAATTAAAAGTTATTTTTTTACGAATTTATCCATGTATATTAAAGTTGCGTAATATCATTTTCAAGAATTAATTATAAATGCCTCCGTACATACGCTATTTGTGTCGGTCCATGCACTCGATTCTTCGCGCAACGCATTTTCCTGTATTAAAAGATGACGAATATACTTGGAGGACATATCCATATAGAATCACGAAAGTTTTCATCACATATAGAGCACTTGAGCACTTATATAAAACTTATATAAAACTTAAAACAAGTTTAAAAGTCTATAAGACGAATAATTTTAAAACAACCCGTTGCCTCGAACGCTCGGGCGTAGCTCGTCGGAATCCGGGGTTCGATGGGTTGAAGTGAACACGCTATGGTTTTGACAAACGACTTACTTTATTACACAGATTATTTACAACTACAGGGTCCGGCAATGAAGTATGGTGTTTTTGAAAAAATTGACACACTTTCATTTTTAAACATACATCAATATTTATTATTTTAATACATGAGTGGAATGATGCCATTTAAGTAACATAACATAGTCAGGTGCGAAAAATTACATCAGTTAGGTGGCGTCCATTCTTGTCGAAGCATTCTTGGAGACGGATTGCAAAATCGTCCATACTCCTTTCGAGCATGGCACGAGGAATCCTTTCAATTTCGTGCGCTATGCTTTCTGAAAGAGCCTCAAGAGTTCGCGGTTTGTCTATGTAAACTTTGGATTTTAAGTAGCCCCATAAAAAGTAGTCACAACATGAAAGGTCTGGTGACCGAGGTGGCCATTCCATATCTCCATGCAACGAAATTGTATGTATTGTAATTGTATGTATTCTATGTTATGTTACTTAAATGGCATCATTCCACTCATGTATTAAAATAATAAATATTGATGTATGTTTAAAAATGAAAGTGTGTCAATTTTTTCAAAAACACCATACTTCATTGCCGGACCCTGTATATACAATTTGCGCGGGGAGTGGATATGGCGCGTGTGGAGCGCGCTGTAGCGCCGATGCCGCGTGGTCCGCGCGGTAACGAGACGTGGTTTCGGTATTCGCGACGGGTGCACGCGGTGAGCACGTGCTTCGGCGCGGCGCGGTGACGTGATCTCGCCGTAGTTATGGTCGGTTTAAAAGTTCGTGGCGCGGCGCGATGGCTTATCGATCGCCGTATTAATGGCGAAGGTGCGATCCTATGGCGCGGTCGGAGATCGGAAGTCCGCGGAATGTATCAGGATGAGACAATCGGACCGAGAACACTCGGCGGTAGCAGAGAACGCTCTGCTGCGCTCTATTCGACGTCTCTGGGAATAGGCACGGATGGTCGGTGCGCGTACGGGAACACTCGGCGGAGACAGAGTACGCTCTACCCCACGGCCCGTATCGTATTTGGATCTTCGGTTTTGGCAGCGGCCGAGAACGCTCGGCGGAGGCGGAGCACTCTCCACCCCGGGCGCTGTTTTACCCGGAGAATTCGGTGTCTAGGAAGTAGCTGTCGAGAACGCTCGACGGAAACCGAGTAAGCTCGACTCCCTGGTTTTGCGGCTCTTAGGAACAGGTTCAGGAATAGCTTACTAGCGTCGGCTGGTAGCGTCGGCTGGCAAGCTCCGGAATCGGTGAAGAGATCTTTTTGGATCCCTTTTTATACCCGGAAAATTGTGAGGAGATGTGGAAAGGAAATTCTCCCACCCGGCGTACGCGTGCCGGCTCGGAGTAGGAAAACGCTCGGGTTGGTGTTCGGCGGCGGTCGGGTTTTCCCGTGCTCGCTCGGCGTCGAACATCGCGAGGCTGCGTGCCTCTAGCGACTCGTTTCGAATAAGATTAAAAATAATGTGGGGCGCACCGCGCCCCAATTGCCGGTTTTGACGGTGTTAGTCCGGCGGAACGATGCTGTGATTTGGGGTGCATCGTTACAATTTTATCCTTTTTCTCTGAACATCCTTGCAATCATAAAACAAGCATAGTATATAATTTGATAGACCGAGCTATATTCCTTTCTCACCCGAAATTCCACGAGAAAAATATCAATATGTGCATAAAATTATTATTGAACAATCCGTTGGACATGATTTTTTATTGTATCCAATCCAAATTAAATAAACTAATTTCATCCACAAAAAATAACAAAGACACCATGATATCGAATGACACTTCTAATGATATTCAAAAACAATTTATAGCATTGCCATACATTAAAAAAATTACTAATAGAATTTCAGCTCGGGTAAAAGAATCGGATTTGACTTTAGGTTTAAGAAGTATTAATAAACTTAATAGTTTCATCGGAGTCCCAAAAGATAGCACAAAAAAATCGGAAATGAGAAATGTAGTATATAAAATTCAATGTAAGGATTGTGAAACTTCCTATGTAGGACAAACCAAAAGACAGCTAGCTACCAGAGTAAAAGAACATAAGTATAATTTAAGACAGGACCCATCCAAACATTCGGTTGTTACGGAACATATGTTACAATGTAATCATTCCTTTGATTGGGATGATGTAAAAATCCTTGACATTGATTCCAATTATCATAAGAGACTAATATCAGAAATACATATTAGATCTCAAAAGAAAAGTATCAATTTGCAGAGAGATTCCGAACAACAGAATGAAATCTATTTAGACATTATATCGGAGCTTGCCAAAACATCTTGAGGGGGTGAAGGAGATTCTTTTTTACCGTTACTTGAGTAACATAGTTTGAAGAACAATAATAAAAATACTTCTGCGTTGGCCCTCTAGTGTCATGACATTAAATGTAAGTGTAGTGATGACTTGCTTTCATCGTATTCTCACATTCGTTTTCGCTAGTCAGAATAAATAAGACGGTTTCCTTCTAATTGCCGTTTATGAGCTTAAGATTGCATTAAGAGACAAGAACAATAAAGGTATGGATCTAACATCTTATCACTTAACATACTTGAAGTTGTATTCATCATTTATTTTAAAAAATACGTGTACATTGGCCTTTAGAAAAAAGAATTTGCAATTTAATAAAAGAAATATAAGAGCTTCACTTTGTATGACAGAGAATGCATTTAACGGTCATCGCTCCACCGAATTTACCAATACGGAGGACATTGCAACATTTGAAATTTTACACAACATGACTATAGTATCCTCATGGCGAAGAGGATGCTGTTCCACATACCAATTTGTATATGAGACTGTATTGTTACGTCACTGAAGAGGACTCTGTGAGTTCGAAACGCGTATGACAATTGATTAACATTGATGTAAATTTTAATATATGAACATTATTATTATAATTACTATTATTTATTATTATAATTAGTCTTTTGTTATTGAAAAATGTCCGGCTCTTAAAAGGCTTATGTGTTTACTTATATATTTATATTGAGGAGCCATATACCAATTAATTTTAATTTATTCAATAATTTTATTGTTGGAGGAAATATAAAATGCCGTCGCTTTGCGAGCATCAGTTTAATACGTAACATCGTACATTTTATTGTGTACCGTTAATTAAATTGTGTGAACTATTAATCGTTGTAGTTTTATAGGTATTAATATTTTGTAAATATTGTCTGTTAATATGTATCTATTAATGTTTATATATATACAGGGTGTCCCATTATAAAACATCCACGCAAATTACTCCGAAGATAAGGGTGATAGCAAAAAATGACCTTAACAAACGTTGTAGGATTAAAAGGGGGCCAACTGAGGGTGACCTTGACTTTGATCTCGCAGTTGATTTTCAAGGTCATTTGAAGGTCAGAGTAATTTTTTTTAATGGAAACCCCTATTTTTGACACCGGATTCGAAAAGAGCGGAAAATTTTACGTCAGAAATGATATTTTAAATTTTTTTTGTGTGACCTTGAGAAGGTCAAATGAGGGTCAAATGTTGAAAAACTGCTTGCTGATTGTTTATTTAAATTTATAGGCGAAATAAACGTTATAAAAGTACCTTTAGCAGGTAGATCAAGCTCAAATGTGCCAACAATTGTGACCATTTTGACCTTGAGGTCAATTTTCAAGGTCATTTAAAGGTCAGAGAGATTTTTATAAATTCTTATTTTTGACACCGGATTCGAAAAGAGCGGAAAATTTTACGTCAGAAAAAATATTTTAAAGTTTGTTTGTGTGACCTTGAATAGATCAATTCAAGGTTAAATATTCAACAAGCACTCAAAAGCTGTTGCTTACATGTGCTAACCTTACTTTAGTTTTAAAACCAGTAAGTATTATAGGTTGTAGGCATCGAAGGGAGCCAATTAAAAGTGACTTCGACTTTGACCTTGGAGTTGATTTTCAAAATGATTTAAAAGTCTTTGTTTGTCGAAATAGGAACTTTTATTTTTGATCACGGATTCTGAAAGAGCACAAAATTCTGCGTTCAGGTGTGTGACCTTTACTAGTTAATTAAATTAATGTTAATTAAGTTAATTGACATTAACTTAATTAAGATCAAGTGTTTAAAACTTCATTATTTTTATGGTAAGGCAAGTTTGTCGATGATCCGGTCATTTAAGGCAAGATCGAAGATGACTCGGCCATTTAAGGCAAGATCGAAGATGACTCGGCCATTTAAGGCAAGGTCAGAGATGACCCGGCCAGTTAAGGCAAGGTCGGGGATGACCCGGCCAGTTAAGGCAAGATCGGGGATAAGTCTAGACAGTTGAAAAAACATTGAAAATTCCACGCTTACATGTGCATTTAGTCATAGAGTCCAAGTGTTTCAGTCACCATTTAATGAAGAAAATGCTCAAAAGTTTCACCATTTACTTGTTGACAATATTCTATTCTTCTTTCAAAGTTCCTAATAGTATTTAATAATACTTGACGTGGAATATTTAAGCAGGCTTGTGTAACCCTTTGAATCATGTCAGCTCTTGTAGTTGGTCTGTTGCGGTAGACTGTATTTTTTAGATAGCCCCATAAATAAAAGTCTGGAGATGTCAGATCTGGAGATCTTGGTGGCCATGCTATAGGTCCTCCTCTACCAATCCATCGGTTGTTGAACCTTTCGTTAAGAAAATCTCTGACAATTCTGGCATAATGTGGAGGAGCGCCATCTTGTTGTAGCCACATCTTGGCTCTTGTATGAAGATCAACGTTTTCTAGCAAAAGTGGAAGTTCCTCTCTGAGCAACTGTAAATAAGTGTGTTGAGTTACGTTACCTTCAAAAAAATAAGGTCCAATTAGATATCCGTTTACAATGCCACACCATACTGTTACACTCCAGCGATGCTGATGATCAACTTCTTGCATCCAATGAGGATTAACAGGAGACCAATAGTGGCAATTATGGCGATTCAACATACCAGTACTCTCAAATGTAGTCTCATCACTAAAAAGAACATTGTTGAAGAAATTTTCATCATCAGTAATTTGTTGCGTTGCCCATTGGCAAAATGTTATTCTCCGTCGATGATCTTCCTCAGTTAAAGCTTGATTTAAAGAAATGTGATAAGGATGATAACGCGCAAGTCGTAAATATCTACTGGCCGTAGATCTTGGAATGCCCATTGTTAACTCGATTTCGCGTAAACTGACGTGAACATTTAAATGTACCATGGCTAGAACAGCAATAAAGCGAGGATTATATTCATAATCGTGTTCATTCAGTGCCCTCTTTCTTCGAACAAAAATTCCTTGTCGACCGCGTAGTTCAATGTCACGTATTACCGTATGATTAGGATGTTGTTTTTGAGGGAATCGAGCACGATACAGTCTTGCTGCCTCTCGATAGTTTCGTCGACATTCTCCTAAAATAAGAAGAATGTCAATAATTTCATTAGCAGTGTAGTCAGGCATTTTTTTAACGATAATAACGATCGCAAAAAAGAGTTTCAAATGTATGAGAACATTTGTCAACATACGACAAAATAAATTAGATGTTATTATATGTACATACTATCAAGCGACGGTCAATATTGGACGGTATTGGACGGTCAGGACAAGAATAAGAATAAGAGATTTCAGACTTACATATATGGTACACAACACATGTAAGTGAGGTACAATTTTTTAACAAGAAAAAATTTAATTTTTGTTGCCGGTATAAGTATGTACAATTTAAAAACAATTTTAAGAACGTTTATCAGTTAATCGATTTGCGCTCAAAATGCTTTAAACTCTTAAAAATTATGTCGGATACACCACTTTGAACTTCAATAATTCAAAAACGGCAATTGCTAATAATCCTTGTTTCTTTAAATGTTATTTCTAGCATTATCCTGCACTGTATCCTAGTTTTTTAAAAAAATCGAGCAAGTATTATTGTCGCTACGAATTGATAAATCACTTGAGCACACGTTTTTCCTATATCTTACGTGTTAAAAGCTACAACTTTAAAAATTGATAACTCGAATTCGGTATTGCTATTACCCTTATTTTCGGAGTAATTTGCGTGGTGGTTTTAAAGCTAAAGTAAGGTTAGCACATGTAAGCAACAGCTTTTGAATGCTTGTTGAATATTTAACCTTGAATTGATCTATTCAAGGTCACACCAACAAACTTTAAAATATTTTTTCTGACGTAAAATTTTCCGCTCTTTTCGAATCCGGTGTCAAAAATAAGAGTTTATAAAAATCTCTCTGACCTTTAAATGACCTTGAAAATTGACCTCAAGGTCAAAATGGTCACGATCGTTGGCACATTTGAGCTTGATCTACCTGCTAAAGGTACTTTTATAACGTTTATTTCGCCTATAAATTTAAATAAACAATCAGCAAGCAGTTTTTCAACATTTGACCCTCATTTGACCTTCTCAAGGTCACACAAAAAAATTTAAAATATCATTTCTGACGTAAAATTTTCCGCTCTTTTCGAATCCGGTGTCAAAAATAAGGGTTTCCATTTAAAAAAATTACTCTGACCTTCAAATGACCTTGAAAATCAACTGCGAGATCAAAGTCAAGGTCACCCTCAGTTGGCCCCCTTTTAATCCTACAACGTTTGTTAAGGTCATTTTTTGCTATCACCCTTATCTTCGGAGTAATTTGCGTGGATGTTTTATAATGGGACACCCTGTATATATATATATATATAATTAAGATAACACATGATAAGGTATTATTTGACAGGCAAACTGGCCACGTGAAGGCTTTTCAGCCAATCAATAAATGATCTGCGCGCCGAACATGGATTGTCAGCCTAACGCAGTCAAACAACGAATTAAAATCATCTTTCGATTTTAATCGTTTTGAATGTTTGGTAAATTGAATAAAGAATTTATTGCGAAAAATATTACCTCAGCCAGGATTCGAACCTGGAACTCCCCCATTCCGTGCGGGCGTCATACCAATTCGACCACCAAGGCATGTGATAATATTTATCGCAATAATCGATATACTTAGTGCGAGCTTATTATTTAAGCAGCGCCTCTAGTGGGGAACACCATCATTTTAAGTCAGTGGTGGGATACAACTTTAAAAATAGTCTTTTCTTCGCCAGTAATTAAGATAACACATGATAAGGTATTATTTGACAGGCAAACTGGCTACGTGAAGACTTTTCAGCCAATCAATAAATGATCTGCGCGCCGAACATGGATTGTCAGCCTAATGCAGTCAAACAACGAATTAAAATCATCTTCCGATTTTAATCGTTTTGAATGTTTGGTAAATTGAATAAAGAATTTATTGCGAAAAATATTACCTCAGCCAGGATTCGAACCTGGAACTCCCCCATTCCGTGCGGGCGTCATACCAATTCGACCACCAAGGCATGTGATAATATTTATCGCAATAATCGATACACTTAGTGCGAGCTTATTATTTAAGCAGCGCCTCTAGTGGGGAACACCATCATTTTAAGTCAGTGGTGGGATACAACTTTAAAAATAGTCTTTTCTTCGCCAGTAATTAAGATAACACATGATAAGGTATTATTTGACAGGCAAACTGGCTACGTGAAGACTTTTCAGCCAATCAATAAATGATCTGCGCGCCGAACATGGATTGTCAGCCTAATGCAGTCAAACAACGAATTAAAATCATCTTCCGATTTTAATCGTTTTGAATGTTTGGTAAATTGAATAAAGAATTTATTGCGAAAAATATTACCTCAGCCAGGATTCGAACCTGGAACTCCCCCATTCCGTGCGGGCGTCATACCAATTCGACCACCAAGGCATGTGATAATATTTATCGCAATAATCGATACACTTAGTGCGAGCTTATTATTTAAGCAGCGCCTCTAGTGGGGAACACCATCATTTTAAGTCAGTGGTGGGATACAACTTTGAAAATAGTCTTTTCTTCGCCAGTAATTAAGATAACACATGATAAGGTATTATTTGACAGGCAAACTGGCCACGTGAAGGCTTTTCAGCCAATCAATAAATGATCTGCGCGCCGAACATGGATTGTCAGCCTAATGCAGTCAATCCTGGCTGAGGTAATATTTTTCGCAATAAATTCTTTATTCAATTTACCAAACATTCAAAACGATTAAAATCGGAAGATGATTTTAATTCGTTGTTTGACTGCATTAGGCTGACAATCCATGTTCGGCGCGCAGATCATTTATTGATTGGCTGAAAAGTCTTCACGTGGCCAGTTTGCTTGTCAAATAATACCTTATCATGTGTTATCTTAATTACTGGCAAAGAAAAGACTATTTTCAAAGTTATATATATATTGTTGCGCCTCCGCGCCGGTCGCTCCAGCACAGGCACACACACTCACTGACACTCGTGGCACTCTCCGCCTCGGCGGAATTAACACTCGATAGTTATTTAAGGAACTCTTTATTAGAATCAAAGCCGTTTACAGAAACACGTCCGTTTCTCTTCAAAAGATCAGACATCAAGACACCGATCGCTGTTAGACAAGCGACGGCCCGTTGCTAGGGAACGCTCTCTCTTTAAAACGCATCGAGTGGCGCAAGCGGATGCAACACTGCCCTCCCTTTTCTAGAATGTCGTCCCGACATTCCGGAGGGCAGCTTCCAAGAAACTTCTCGTTTCTTAATTTGCGACGAAGGTGCGGTCTTCTCTCGGGACCTCTCGTCCCTAGACCCGCTATCTTCGGACGGTTCCTTGCCCTACCCCGAGCTGCTGCTACGGGTTACCGGGCACCGTCCTCCTTGTTTCCGCGTCCTCTTCTACATTCCTCTTGCCACTTCTGCGTCCTCTTTCAATCTTTGGGCAAGGGGGGTGTATCTGTCCCTGTGGCACCTACGTCCCGTAGAACTTCCCAAGCCCCTGCCTCGGCATTCGCCCTGTGTCCCACGGAAAAACCACAGAACAAAAACCGTGGGCGAGGCAGTCTTCGTTCAGCAAATGATTTCTTCTTTGAAGAACAAGGAAGAGTCTCTTTTCAGCAGGAACCGTTTGTTTCCACAACGTCCGTCCTCTGCTTCGAGCGCCGTTCCCCCTTCCGCAACGGGAGTCATCCGCTTCCCCAACGGGCGCCAACCACCTCTTCTCTCTCAAATCTGCAAAGAAAACTCAAGCAGTACAACAAAATTGAACGAGAATTACCCCGGGCTCTGTTCGCGTCTCCTAAACCACTCCCACGCGTCTTTCCAAATAAGGCGCAAGCCTGTCCGCGTGCACTATTTTATTCTTGCTCCTTGAAGTCCTTCGTATACAAAATACCACCTCACTTAGTTTTCTAACTACGACATAAGGACCTTCCCAACTGCTTTGTAATTTGGGAGCTTTTCCCTTTGTTCTACGAGGATTGTAGAACCAAACCTTCTGTCCCTCGCCGAAGGAGATTTGCCTGGCCTTCTGATCATACCAATCCTTTATACGAGAAGATTTAATGCACGACCTTTTCCTAACACCTTCGTGGATCTTGTCCATCTTTCTCCTAATCCTCTGTAAATAATCTGCCTCCGTCCCTCTCGGCTCAGGAGGCCTCCCTTGAAGAAGATCTAATGGCAACCTCAAGTTTCGAGCAAGATACAGCTCCGCAGGGGTGACTCCAGTAGTTTCGTGTTTTGAGGATCTGTAAGCTAACAAGTATAATGGGATCCAGCGATCCCAATCCTTTTGGTTCTCAGCAACAAATTTTGCCAGGTAATTCAAAATTGTCTGATGATGACGCTCGACCAAACCATCCGACTGTGGATGCAAAGGTGTCGTTCGAGTTTTCCGTATTCCCAACACTAACGACAATTCACGAAATATCCTTGACTCGAAGCCTCTCCCCTGATCTGTGTGAATTTCCAACGGAACTCCGTGCCTGGAAACGACCTCTCTCAGAAGACTCTGAACAATTGTCTTTGTTCTAATATTCTTCAGAGGATCTACCTCCACCCATCTGGTGAAACAATCAATCATTACCAGAAGATACCTATTTCCTGACGCCGTCTTTGGGAAAGGGTCCAGTATATCCATTTGAACACGATCAAAAGGAGCTCCGACATTATAAATCTGTAGAGGAGATTTACCTTTCCCAATAGGACCCCTTTTTGCGACACAAACCTTGCAGGATTTGCACAGTTCTCAACATCCTGCTTGCATGAAGCCCAATAAAACCGCTTCCGAATTTTTTTGAGGGTCTTATTTATACCAAAGTGTCCCCCCGAAGAGGAATCGTGTCCCTCCTCCAACACTCGTTGGATCCAAGTTTTAGGGACGATTAATTGAAGAACTTCCCTCTTCAAATTCGGTGCTACCCACTTTTTGTATAATACGCCGTCCTCCACCACGAGGGAATCTCAATACGACCAATAAACCTTTGCGGCAGGGTTCTCTGCAGAAATCTCCTGTCTTAAAGGGCGTCGCCCTGTTTCCTTTCCTAGAAGAAAAATAGAAATCTCAGAATCTTTCAACTGCTCACTACGCCAATCTATAGATCTTTCCTCAAAAAGTGTTATCCTACCTACTTCTTTTTCTTTTACTGAACTTTCTCTTACCTCAATCCCCTCGCAATAGCGACAACCTCTTTTCGGCACAAGGTCGTCTTGAAAGACCATCTGCATTTCCGTGGGAAGCTCCCTTCCGTATGACTTCAAAGTCATACTGCTGTAACCTTCCCGCCAAGGCGGAATAACCACTCCGGTAATTAATTAATAAACGGTTTAATGTCGAAGGAATAATACAAGCGTCAACTCCGTTTGACAGGCCGTCAACAACAACAACGCGCCTGGCAACGCGTAAACAGGCGTCGCCAGGGAACAGGAAAACATCCTCCGGTACGCATCTTCATTGCGTACCGGATAACCGGGCGCGGGCGCAACACTGCCCCCCTTCTTCTCAGATTGTCGCCCCCGACAATCCTTGAAGGGCAGAAGAAGTTTCTTCTCTCCCAACCGGCTCCAGGGCGACGCAGCCTCGCGACCTTCCCCCAACCGGCTCCAGGGTGGCTCAACCCTTCTCACGGGTATCGAGTTGGCCCCCAGCCGGCTTCCAGGGAGAAGCCGCGGAATTCTCTTCACGGGACCTCTCGTCCCTAGACCCGCAAGCTTCGGACGGCTTCCTGCCCTATCCCGAGCTGCTGCTGCGGGTTACCGGGCTCCGTCCTTCTCAGTCCCGCGTCTTCGACGCTGCTTTCCGCGCCCTCGCGTCCTCATTAGCTCGCTCTTGCTTTCTGACTTTTGAGTCTTGACTCTTGAGTCTTGACTCTTGAGTCTTCGTTCTTCGGACAAGGGGGGTGGAAAACGCCCTGTGGCATCTACGTCCCGCAAGACTCCCCAAGTCCCTGCCTCGGCATTCGCCCTAGGTCCCACGGAAAAACCACAGGGTAAAAACCGTGGACGAGGCAGTCTTCGTCTTGCAAGAGTTCTTCAAGCTTCGTCCGCCTTTTCGACAGGCTTCCTCCTCCTTCCCCGACGAGCGCCGTCCGCCGTTCTCGCAACATCCTGTTTAATGTGAAAAGAAAACAGAAACTCAACTCCACTTAAATCACCCCGGGCTCCGATCGCGACGCCTAAGCCTCCCCCACGCGGCTCTCGAAAACGCAGCGCGAGTCAACCCGCATTAACTTTTGAACTTCTGTACGACCTCCAACCAACCCAGCGAACGGGGAGCTCCTTCCCTCATTCTTCGAAGATTATTCAACCGGCTCAAAGATTCTAAGACGACAACACCCCTTCTCAAAAGACAACCCGAAACAAATTCCAAATTCACTTTTGATAAGAAAATCGTCCCCCAAAACATAATCCCGGAAATGTCCGTGCTAAGCAAAGAAAGTTCTAGAGAAACTATTTCTCAAACCAAACCGAACCTGCGTTTTCGATCCGCTCACGAGACTATTCTTAGAGCAGACGCAACAGAGCCCGTGTCTATCTTAAATTATCTTAAATTAACAAAATATTCGGCTCCCATCTAAAGGGAAACACCCCCGCGGTCGCCCGCGTCCGCGTCGCTCCCCGAAGCAGACGCTTTCCCGCGCTCGCGGAAACCCGGTATTACGCGAAGCGGCGCCGTCCCGTCAAAGACGTCCGGCTAGTTTCAAGCTACGCGTCGCGTGCCCCGCACACACGCCCTCGCCCGCGCCGGCAAAACGCGACATCGCAGAAGAATTTTCGGCAGAAGAAATATTATTGGAAGGACTTAGCTGATTGGTGGTAAGCCGCTCCTCGAGGCGCGAGAAAGCCGCGTCGCGTTCCCTGAAGTGCGCCTCCACGTCATCCCGGAAATGCTGGAACCGCGTCTGCTCCTGACGGCGCTCCTCGCGCAGCTGTCGGAGCTCCTGGAGGACGGCCTCGAGAGGACTCGGCTCCGTCGCAGCCGTCACCGCGGCTCGGGAGCGAGTCTTCGCCGGAGAGTGCGCTGTCGCCATCTCCCTCGCAATATCACAGAATAGCTCGTTGTCCGTCCGAATCCCGGACGAGCCCCCAAAATGTTGCGCCTCCGCGCCTGTCGCTCCAGCACAGGCACAGCACACTCACTGACACTCGCGGCACTCTCCGCCTCGGCGGAATTAACACTCGATAGTTATTTAAGGAACTCTTTATTAGAAGCCGTTTACAGAAACACGTCCGTTCTCTTCAAAAGATCAGACATCAAGACACCGATCGCTGTTAGACAAGCGACGGCCCGTTGCTAGGGAACGCTCTCTCTTTAAAACGCATCGAGTGGCGCAAGCGGATGCAACAATATATATATATATATTGTTGCGCTTACTCTCACAGTTGGCGCACTCGCGCTCACGGTTCGCGGCACTCACGTAGGAAAGAAACAACACTGAGAAATATAATATAACGAACAATTTATTGCGAGAAATCTTTACAAGCGTTTTCGCGGCTTGACAGCCCGTAGATAACAACGGACTTGGCAACGCGTCAACAAGTGTCGTCAGGGAACGAGACTAATTCTCCGGTACGCATCTTCACTGCGTATCGGATGACCAGACGCAAGCGCAACACTGCCCCCCGCCTTCTTCCAGATTGTCGCTCCGACAATTCTAGAGGGGCAGAAAAAGATCTTCTCCCAACCGACTCCAGGGCGGTACTACCCTCCTTCACGGACTTCGGGTAGACCCCCAACCGGCTCCAAGGAGACGCAGCCTCGGACTCCTCTTCCAACTGGTTCCAGGGTGGCTCAACCCTCCTCTTTTTTTTTTTGGTTACTCAGGGGAAACTTTTTATAAGTACCCTGGGGACCCGGGGGAGTCCCCAGGGTTATGTGGGATTCTCCGGAAGGAAGAATGAATCTCCCTTCCGGCATACCCACTAAAACTCCTGAGGGTGACCTTCCTAGCCCATAAGGAGGGGCAGCAGGGCATCGCCAGAGGCATTTCATCCTGCTCCCCCCGGAGCGTGGCCATAACAGGCCCCTATCCTGGGGGAGGGAGTTAAGCCTCCCTCCCCAAATTAATTGCCAAACACGGGGAAGGTCCGGTCACCGGAAACCTTCCCCCCGCCCCCCTAGATGTTAGAAGGGGGGCCGCCTCCTGTTGGGATGAGGCTAGGGACAACTGGGGGCCCCCGCCCCCAGCTGCCCCTTCTTTTTCCGCTTCTTCGGTTTTGGGTGGAGGTCTGGGGGGGAGGGAGGATCCTCTCCCTCCTTCATCCCAAACACGAAGGAGCGGTTCGCTTGCTCCCTAAAGTCGGGGGGGCGCGGTGTTGTGCCCCCTCCCGACTTGGCTTTAGTAGGGGACCCGGAGCGCCGACCCTGGTGCCCCGTTACGTGGCAACGGAGCTCCCACCCGGGATGCTCCGTTGCCAATTTTGTAACGGCACCTTTTACGTCGTCGACGTTGTCGGATCCCCGGGGGAGGACCGTGGCCAGGAACTTTAATTCCTTGCCCCCCCTCCAAGTCTTTTGCAGACCCCCGGCAACCCGGGGGTCTCGACGTTTGATCGCCTCGACCACCATCCCCCATAACTCCATAGGGGCCGGGGGGATGGTGTCGTTAGCATAGGCGGCCAACATCTCATCGATGCTGCCATAACTGCTGACGGAGGAACGGTGGGGGAGAGAAAAGGAGACGGAGTACTCCGCCTCCCTCGACCTCCCTCCCGCCGCAGATGGCACCAGAGGAGTTGGCCCCACAAGTGTGGGTGCCAACCCCTTCTTCCTGGGAGGGGGGACCCCCCCCTCGGCTCTCCGCCTTGGGAGGAGCCTTGGCCCCCCTTGTCTTCACCCTTGGGGGGGACCGTGGCCCCCCCTTTAGGTTCACACCCGACCGCTGCAACCAGGAAGGCGGCGTCCAACGAGGTCGCCGCCCCCACCTCCTTGCCGGTCACCCTCGTGAGGGTGACCGTGGGGAGGAGACGGGAGAGTTTTGGGTCTCCCGCCCCCCCTCCACTTCGATTCCCTCTCTCTCCTATGGAGGTGGGTGAAGGTAGGGGGAGGAATCCCTCCCCCTTCTCTAATGAGAAGGGGGAGGGATTCCTCCCCCCTACCCTCACCCACCTCCATAGGAGAGAGAGGGGATTGTTCCCCCTCTCTCCCATCTACCTCCATGGGGAGGAGGGGGACTTCTCCCCGCCGCCTCCACCCACCTCTATAAGAGGAAGGGAGGATTGCACCTCCCTCCCCACCTCCACCTCCGTAGGAGTCCGGAGAAGCCCCTCTGAGGTGGATCCCCCAAAAGGAGGGTCCACCTCCATAATCTCCACCTGGGGAGGAGACACCTCGTCCAAGGAGGGGGTAGGACCCCCCCTCCCCTGTTTCTCCTCCTCCTCTTCTTCCCCCCCTTCCGGAGGGGAACCACCGGGCACGTGGTCCCACCGATGCGGTGGAACGCCACGCGTCCGGCCTCCTCACACAAGGGACAGTGCGCGGCCTTAGCCGCGCACTGCCCCACCAAGTGTCCCCCCGCCCCGCAGCGGAGACAAACCCCGCTGCGGTCGATGGCGGAGGGACAAAACCTCCTAATGTGCCCCCTCCCCAGGCACCTAAAGCACCTGGGGGGGGGGCACCGGCCTCCGGGGAGGTCTGCGTGCCAATCGTCCTACTGGACGCAGACCTCCCCCCTCCTCTGACAACCGAGGCGTAGGACCCGGAACAAGTCCGAGGCCCTACGCCTCCCACTCGGGGGGGCGAGTCCCCCCGAGCACATACACCTCGTCCTAGGCTCCTCCTCCTCAAGGAGGAGGAGGAGCCCCACCAGGGCATCCCGGACTAATGTCCGGAGTGCCACACCACTCCTCGCAGTCGCCCTATAGTGTGGGGCGCCTGCGGCGCACGCCCCACACCGCCCGTCGTCTGATGACGACGTGGGGGGGGGACACTACCCCCCCCCCCCACGCCGGCCCCTGGGGGTCCGAATCCCCTGAGGTGGTAAACTACTCCTTTTATTAACCATTTTCGTCCATAAAAATGTAATTTTTTAACGTGGTTGTCTTCCACGGGAGGTTACTTCGGAGACTCCACTCCTAGGTCGGTTGGGATAACCCCCCTCACGAGCCCGACCTGCCCGGGTTTTTTAACATGGTTATTCCTTCCATGTGTGCGCTCTTAGACCCCTGGGATTTCTCCCAGGGGAGCCTCTCCACCACGGCAAGGTGGCGCACAACGGAGCTCAACCCTCCTCTCGAGGAACGAGTTGGCCCCCAACCAGCTTCCAGGAAAACGCAGTCCAGGGTCTTCTCCCGGCTCCAGGGTGACTCAACCCTCCCTCGCGGGCACTGGGTTCCCAACCGGCTTCCAGGGAGATGCCAAGCCTTCTTCTCCGTTGCCCACGTCTCTCTTCGGGTCTTGAATCCTCTAGCAATCGGGTCTTGAGTCTTCTAGCAATCGGGTCTTGAGTCTTCTCTCTTACGTCTTCTTTCTTTGGACAAGGGGGGTGGTAAACGTCCTGTGGCACCAACGTCCCGCAGGACTTCCCAAGTCCCTGCCTCGGCATTCGCCCTAAGTCCCACGGAAAAACCACAGGATAAAACCATGGGCGAGGCAGTCTTCTTTTTCAAAAGAAAACTTGAAAAAACTGAGGGGAAGAACAGCTTCAGGCTCCGGAGATGTCTGCCCGACTCCTCCGGTCCCCTTCGGCTCCGTGTTTCGTTCCTCCCTTTTCCCTTGAACAGAGAACAGAACGCAATAACTTCGAAAACATTAATTGAGAATACTTAATTCTGTAAAGACGGGTTCCGCTTTTCCCCTAAAACCATCCAAATGCTCGTTCGAAAAGGGAGCTAGTCTATTCGCATGAACCACCTCCTCCTTCTCCCTCCGACGAATTTCTTTCCTCGAAATTCGAATTTGGCTTACGAAGATACGGATTTCCCCCCTCGCGACTCTCGCCCAAAATAACCTTTATGGCTTTCGCTCTTTCAATTGTCGCTTTCAGAGAGGAAATCCCCTCCAGTTGAAGCGTTCTTTTAATTAAGCCATTGGAGAGCGCCGAAACGAATTGCGCGCAAGCTATCTTCTCGCGCACGGCGAACGGACTCTCGGGATAGGCGAGCCGAGCGAGCCTTTCCAATTCTGCCCCAAGAGCGGCGAAATCTTCCCCGAACCTTTGCTTGCGATTCGTGAATTGCATATAACAGCTTTGAGTCGAATGCGTCTTCCCGAAACGCAACTCTAACCTGTACTTTAGCTCGGCATACCCCAAATTATCAAGATCTTGAACGGTCTCTAGAAGCGCGCCTTTTTCCGCTTGACGCGAGAGCGATGGTCTTAAGAGAATCGTCCCAGCAATTTGCGCGCGCGACCAAGTCGAATTGCAGGAGAAACTCCCGCAACGAAACCGTCCCGTCGAAAGTATCGAGCTTAAGTTTGTAACTGAGTTCGGCGCGCTCGCCACAACCGCTCGCGAAGACGCGCCCCGATTCCGCGCGACCAAACCTCGCATCGCCGCTTTCTCGGTTTTCGGAGTGACTTAGCTGGATTGTGCGTAGAGTCCGCAGCTCCTCGTCGCGCTGCCGTAGCTGCTCCGCAAGGTTCTCCTGCCTGCGCGCCTGCTTCTCCCGCATCGAGCGTATCTCCGAGAGAATCTGGGAGAGAGTCGCCGCTTCGGTTGGACACTTCGTCGTGGTCTCACGGGCTCTCTTCCTCGTCTGCACTGGGGAGGATGTTACCGCGAACATCGCCGAACGTCGGAGAACGAAAGTGCATCTCTTTGAAGAGATGACTTTTGTCGCCCGATCCCGGACGAGCCCCCAAAATGTTGCTCACTCTCACAGTTGACGCACTCGAGCTCACGGTTTGCGGCACTCACCCGGGAAAGAAACAACACTGAGAAATATAATATAACGATTTATTGCGAGAAATCTTTACAAGCGTTTTCACGGCTTGACAGCCCGTAGACAACAACGCACCTGGCAATGCGTCAACAAGCGTCGCCAGGAACGAGACTCATTCTCCAGTACGCATCTTCACTGCGTACCGAATGACCAGATGCGGGCGCAACACTATATATATATATATACAGGGTGGCCCATCGAAAAGGAAACAAACTGAATAACTCTTACAAAAATGATTTTTCGAAAAAATGCAAAAACATGTCAATTATTATTGGAAGGGGGACATCTATTGACGTAAAACTCTTACCCTCAACTTCCACCCCCTAAGCGGGGGGTGGCAACCCTTAAAAATTTTAAACGAGAAGGGGGGTCGAATAATATATCATTGGAAAGGTCTCTCAATTCTCTATAATTCTACGTTTGATTTTTTAAATTTGATCGATTTGTTTAGAAGATACAAGGTGTTTTACAGGGTTACAGGGTTGTATCTAAAACAAACAAATCTGCATATCTTCAAATTTTTTTTATTATCTATTGTCAGCGTAACAAATGTTCAAAATGTTGACCACTAGCTTCCATACAATAATAAAGATTCTGCTCAAAACGTTGTCGCACATTCTGGAGCATTTGTGGAGTAATTTTATGGCATTCGTTAACAATACGTTGACGTAAATCTTCTAAAGAAGCTGGTTGTGTTTCATAAATTTTACTTTTTAAATGTCCCCATAAAAAGAAATCCAGTGGCGACAAATCTGGAGAACGAGGAGGCCATTCAATAGTGCCTCTTCTTCCAATCCAACGATTTGGAAAAGTTTGATCCAAATATTTACGAACAGACAGTGTATAATGTGGAGGAGCTCCGTCCTGTTGAAATATTAATTGATCTTCGAGATAATGTTCATCATTTTCGATAATATTGGTTAACATTGGATCAATTATGTTTTCTAGCAGTTCCAAATACATATCTCCAGTTAAATTGCCAGATAGAAAAAAGGGACCAACAATACGATCACCAAAAATGCCAGCCCAAACATTTAATTTTTTTGGGTGTTGAGTATGGGTTTCATAAAATATGCTTGGATTAGAATCTGCCCAATAGCGACAATTATGGCGATTTACTGTACCATTTTGAAAAAAAGAACATTCGTCAGAAAAACAAATATTAAAGAGGAAATTTGGATTATTCGTTATTCGTTCACTCATGACCTCACAAAATTGCAACCGACGGTCAAAGTCGTCTTCATTAAGTTCCTGTAACAACTTAATTTTATATGGGTGAAACTTATGATGTTTTAAAATTCGTTGAATACTGGTTCGACTAACACCAGATACAGCAGATAATTGCCTTGTACTCAACGTAGGATCAGCAGCAACATGGCCTAAAATCGCTATTTCCACCGCTTCATATCGTACACGATTTTCAGCATTCCGTTTTTTATTAACCACAGATCCTGTCTGTTTAAATTTTGCCACTAACTGCAAAACGTATTTACGATTGACATGTTTATTTGCATGCCTTTGATTGAACAGCTCAGCTGTTTTGTTAGCACATTTATTATTTTCAAAATAAAGTGCAATTATTTCGATCCTTTCTGCAATCGAATAAACCATAATGTCAAAACAACGAATTATGAAATTTACTTGTCGCAAACACTAGATAAGTACTGATCTTGCTTATCGAAGCACACTGAAGAAAGATTAGGCTTCGTATAAGTTTAAATTTCGTTCAGTGTAACAAAAAGTAGCAAAGAAAAAACCAAAACATTGGAGCACATTGACGTAGAAATTTTCTTCAGTGTAGGCAAAGTAGTAAAGAGAGAGAAAGAGAAAGAATCAAAACATTGGAGTATACACATTGACGTGGAATAAATTCAAAACTTGAAAGCTTTAAGCTTTATCAACATTTCAAACAATTACTACGCTAACTAACACAATTTGAACACCTCTTGCAACCGATTAATGACCTGGTTAAAGATTATAAAGATTTATTTGTTTTAGATAAAACACTCTGTATCTTCTAAACAAATCGATCAAATTTAAAAAATTAAACGTAGAATTATAGAGAATTGAGAGACCTTTCCAATGATATATTATTCGACCCCCCTTCTCGTTTAAAATTTTTAAGGGTTGCCACCCCCCGCTTAGGGGGTGGAAGTTGAGGGTAAGAGTTTTACGTCAATAGATGTCCCCCTTCCAATAATAATTGACATGTTTTTGCATTTTTTCGAAAAATCATTTTTGTAAGAGTTATTCAGTTTGTTTCCTTTTCGATGGGCCACCCTGTATATATAAACATTAATAGATACATATTAACAGACAATATTTACAAAATATTAATACCTATAAAACTACAATAATTAATAGTTCACACAATTTAATTAACGGTACACAATAAAATGTACGATGTTACGTATTAAACTGATGCTCGCAAAGCGATGGCATTTTATATTTCCTCCAACGATAAAATTATTCGTCTTATAGACCTTTAAACTTGTTTTAAGTTTTATATAAGTGCTCAAGCTATATGTGATGAAAACTTTCGTGATTATATATGGATATGTCCTCCAAGTGTATTCCTCATCTTTTGATTACAGGAAAATGCGTTGCGCGAAGAGATCGAGCGCATGGGCCGATACAAATAGCGTACGTACGGAGGCGTTTATAATTAATTCTTGAAAATGATATTACGGAACATAACTTTAATATACATGGATGAATTCGTAAAAAAATAACCTTTAATTTGGTGAAAACAAAAATTCAAAATTTTGAAAAAAAAGTTAGAGGAGCAAGGTTTTTTAAAAAATAAAAAAAAAGTAAAAAAATTTTTTTACATTATTTTATAGTACTCATCAAGCCATTTAATACCCAGTTTGAATTTTTGTTCTATCTTTCTTAGTTTCGGAGATATTTACTCCAAAAGAGAAAAACCGATTTTTTTCAAAGAGGTGTTTCACCCCCTAAAAGGCCGTATGGGCACGTATAAAAAAAAACGTATCTCCTATTTTGATCTGGAGAACAACATATTAGAAGCTCATCAAAATCGGAAGGGGACACTTCCGACACCTTCCTTGTAAGTCGTTCTGAATCACCCTGTATATTGGCTTAAAAATAATTTTATTAGATTAATAAGATATTTACGATTAAAATCACACTAATAAGCACGATCCAGTGAGAAGAGATCTATCGAGTCGACATCGAATTGACGTTGATGTAAATTGCATCGATCGATATCAATTTGATATCGATTTG
Source organism: Crematogaster levior (assembly GCA_901521435.1). Classification (NCBI taxonomy): domain Eukaryota; kingdom Metazoa; phylum Arthropoda; class Insecta; order Hymenoptera; family Formicidae; genus Crematogaster; species Crematogaster levior. The sequence continues at coordinate 5,452 of CABEGB010000933.1, read as the reverse complement.
ATGGTCATTTCTCACTGGAGATATAAATTGGGTAATTTTTAAGTAGATTAACCATACATATTTAATTAAAAGTAATCCGATTTATGTCATGTTTGGTGTCATTTTAATCGTGAAAATCTCATTAATCCGTAAACATTATTTTTAAATTAATAAAATGCGAAATAAATGTTCTAGGTTTTATTTTACTCCATGTTACTTTTCATAGAGCTCTTTAAAATCCTCGACGCTGGAGCGCGAGGAAAGCGAAAGAGAGAACGAGTAAGGAGCAAGCGAGATGGAAACATCTCGCAACATCAAAGAGAGTTCCGAAGTCTCGATGCGAGCTTATCTTAATCTCCAATCTTTCGAATTATATTTCATCTTACTATAGAAAAAATAAAATTTTTACATTTTGCATTTTATCGGTCCGAAAATAATTGTAATGGATTAATGAGATTTTTGCGATTAAAATAACACCAAACACGGTATAGATCGGGTAATTTTTAATTATATTATAATCAAGATGTTAATTACTTATCTAATTAAAAATTATTTTTTAATGTGTCTAAATAATTTATTATGCAATATATTCAACCTATATTAATCTTTAAAAAATATTATATAAATGTAATATTAAAAAAATAAAACATAAAATAAAATATAAAATATTATAATTATATATAATTTTATTATATAAATATAATATTTTTTAACGATTAATATAGGTTAAATATATTGCATAATAAATTATTTAGACACATTAAAAAAAATTTTTTTTAAGAAATAGAAAAAAAAAGGATTGTTTCGAACTCGTGATCTCCAGCGTTCTAGCCGCTCGACTTACTAACACGACCACGCTCATTGCTTGAAAAGTAGGTTTACCGAATCGGTAGATTACGTACATGACTGACTTTACAATTATTTCTTGTAAAATAATGGTACGAGTTATTGTACCATATTTTATATTAGTAGGAGAGGTATCAGTATGTAACAACATACTGAAATTTAGCTAAATTTCAGGTGGGAAGCTTGACCATCTCCTTGTAAGAAATAATAGTTCTCGAACCTCGATCGCCAAGCGTGTCAGCCGTAGCAAGAGAGAGAGGGAGAAGGAGACGGAAGATATGTCTGCGTTCTTCTGCTATCCGAAGCTAGCCGAACGCCAAGCGCACACGTACATGGGCTTTTTCCTCGTGTGCGTGAAGTGCGATTTTCGCTCCTGATTGAAACACCCTCTACTAAAATATCTATGAACTAAATTTGTTACTTTTTTCACTCTATTTTACCGATATTTCGGGCGCACAGGGACTGAAATTTTCTAACACATTTATTAATGGCATTTATTAATTAGACCACTGGGCTCAATTTATACAATTTTACAATGTTCTGCTGGGCCGTCTACAGCGCGCTTGGGTATTATTTTATGCATAAAAGCTACATAACTTTTATACGAAGCGAATATTTTCACGAGTTGACAGGTCGAGACGCCATGTTCATTCAGAAAGTCGGTAAATGGATATGTAAATTTATACTTTTTATTACTTTTTCTCTTTTTCAGTGAATATAGGAGGCAAGCGCGCTTCGTTTAGGTGTATACTTTAATCCTGGAAAAGGATTTTTAATTCTATACAGCCAATATAAAATGCCGTGTGTTAGAAAATTCTAGTAATTTTGTAGGTAAAACAGACAACGCTAGCATCCCCTTAACCGACTTATCGGACAGCATTGAGTTGCCACGAATCATGATAGTTCTAGATGATTGTACTTATTATACAGGGTGTCCCAGACTTCGCGCACCATAGGTAAATGGGAGATTCCTGAGATCATTTCGAGACGAAAATTCTAATAGGGACCGTGCACAAAATATAGAGGCAGCACTACTGCCGAAGTTAGCGCTATCTGGTATTCTAATAATAAAGTAAATGGGATCATAACAATATAATAAATAATACAATTTTTAAATAAAAATGGAAAAAGTAATCAAGTATGGATTTCAACCGATAAAAAATACTCTTCAACATGGTCAAAATAATATAAAAGGAGAAAAATTATTTAAATCCCGTCACGTATATGATGTTGTCGAAAGTAATTTAGATGGCAATGTCATTATAACCAGCAAAGTGGTACCTCAAACAAGTGTGTCAAATGTTTATAGTGTAAAGATTACGGTATGTATAAAAAATAGAACTAAAAAGTATAGTAGTTAAGTTTAAAAATACATTTAATAATACATGTAATAACAAAAAATTAAATAAAAATTGTTTTTTAGCTTGATGTAAACCGAAATGTCAGTGATGCTGTATGTACCTGTAAAGCCGGCTTGGGAGGAAAATGTAAACATATATGTGCATTGATTCATTACGTAAATTCTCCTGAAACTGCTACATCAAAAACAAGTTATTCACAAGAATGGGGTAAACCAACACAACGTCAGCTTCTGGGCTATGATAAAGGTCAGAAAATGTCTGAACTATTTGCTCCACACGCTTTGTGTGCAGAAGCTTCTAAATTAAAAGTTTTAAAGATTACCACTGCAACTTTTCCGAGTGCATTATCAAACACACCTCTTAAAAAAATGTTAGAGCTAGAAGAACGAAGTAAAATTGATATTATAGCAGCTGAGTCATTGCTGCAAATGATTCAGACAAATGAAAAAATTACTTTAGAGCAAAAAGATAAAAAAGTCGCTATGGATATATTTAGACTACAAAACATCAACCAAGCTTATAGTGAAGCTAATATGATAACAACAGATTTATTTAATTTTTATGAACAATTTGTTTCTTGTGATGTCGATACTGCACTAAATTTAAGTATTATGACGATCAATCAATCGAAAAGTAGCGAGTGGTTCAAGCAACGAACATTACGTATAACTGCTAGTAATGGTTATAAGCTGAAAGGTAATGGTTTTAATGTTGAAAAAGTTATAAAAGACTTATTAAACCCAAAAATGAAGACTGAAAACGCTGCTATGGCGTATGGTAAAAAGACTGAAGAAACTGCTGTTGTAGAGTACCAAAAATTAGTTGATCCAAGTTACGATATTGTCAAAGTTGGCTTAATAGTTAATCTCCAGCAACCATGGCTAAGCTGTTCTCCAGATGCAATTTTAGTGTATGGAAAGGAAATTTGGCAAAAACGGCTTGTTGAGATTAAATGCCCGTACACTTGCCGAAAAATTCCTATTTATGATCTTGAAGCAAATAAGTCAAATGTGCCTTACTTAAAAGCCGATGAAAACGGGTTGTATTTAAATACAAATCATTCTATTTTCATTCAAGTCCAGCTTCAAATGTATGTCACTAATATAAAATTCTGTGATTTGTTTGTTTACTCGCCACTTGGCAGTGCATTATTAACTATAAAACGTGATAATCAACTTTTAAGTAAATTAATTCCTCATCTTGAAAGATTTTATTTTAATCATTACATTAAAAAATTATTTGCCAAATACTCTACTGAGTAGTAGTTATTAGATTAACTAGAAGATTGTTGTGCAATCTTAGTAATAGTTTGTTAAATTTGAAAAAATTTATTTATTTCCAAAGAGCTTTGATATTAACAGAATAATATAAAAATGTTTTAAAGTACTTATTATTATATAAAAAAGTACTTATTTAAAGATTTAGAGATAATGGAAAATTTTTAGTTTATGTTATTTCAAATAAATATATTTTATAATAAATATGATACTATCTAAGTAAAAAGAATTTCTCATAGTTTTATAAAACATGTACTTACCTAATGTTTCAGTGATCATAATATAAATAAAGTCTCTATTTTCCAATAAAAATATAATAACTATGTTTTTAGAACAATACAAATTATTTATTTCAGGCAATTATAGATCTTATAAATTATTTATAATTTTTAATATAACTTTTGCTTATTCTTTTTCTTTAAATAATGGCTTTTGAACATTTATTATAGCACAGATAACAAAAACAATTTGATCTATATGTGGAAATAATGACACTGGTACTTTAGATAAAATGTTGAAGTCCTTGATTCGCTGATTGACTCGTTCAATATGTATTCTCACTGAAGCAATATTGTATGTTTCGTCCACTTCCTCCGGGGTAAATTGATCTTTGTGACCAAAAGGAGGCATGACAAAAACAGCATTTTTATTTTCTACTCTAGTTTTGATCTGCGGGAAACCTTTGTCAGCAAGAACAACATCACCTGGCTCGATTAAATCAACTATCCCACAATCATTTGTAATAAAGCAATCACCAGCACGACCACCATAGCACTTTGAAAGAAAATCATTATTAATAAACTTGTTTTTTTATCAATTTTTGAAGTTTTACAATCCGGTAATAAATTTAGAAGATACAAAAAAATTGCTAGTGTCACACCAGTTAAACTACTCATAGTTTTGTCTGTGGTAATCGATGAAAATCCATGAAAACCTTGACAAGATGATTTTGTAAGATCACAATTTATTGTATCACAACCAACATCGCTAACATTATTCTTCAAAATTGGTATATTAGTTTGACAAGTTTTGTCAAGTGTCTTTTTTATTGGAATATTAGTCTGTACTGCCGCTGTGCTTAAGCCATCACGAAAATCCAGGTTGCAAAAGAAATACATTGAATCATCAAACGTCTCACCCACAATCATCTCAGTTTGACAACTTATGCTTTGCTGTGCCGGTTCAGGAGTAAAATTTAAACCCACAATGTCCAAATGTTCATGGTCAATTTCCTCCATTACTATGTTGCTTACATTATTATTATTATTATTACTGCTTATTCCATTCACAATTAATTCATTATTGTTGACAGCTTTTTTAAATTGACGATTTCGTCCTCGTTCAAAACGTCGCAATGATTGCATTGTTTTTTTTAAATTTTCTTTTCCAGGAAAAATAGAGGGCACATATGATGGATGTAACGGATGCTCCGATTTCTCATTGTTTATGAAATGAGTACTACAAATTCTTGTATTTTTATTTGGTATCCAATCTTTTGAATTTTTTCTGAAATCAAACAAAACAATTTTAGGGTTAGATTTTAATTGCGAGAAAAATATTAATATTTTTATCTTTATTAACAACGTAATGGGCTTCACTTACTTAAATACTTTGAATGTTATTACGAAATTAAAATTTGATTATTAATTCTTTAATTTTTATATTAATACTGTACTTACACATAATTTTTTACTGTATTTATCCACTGTATACGTTTCTCAATTTTCCATGAGGCATTAAACATGCTTTCTGGAAATTTGTAAAATTTCACAGACGTACTAAATCCACGTTCTCGACGGGATGTATTGGTACACCCACGGATACAACAAATTTTTTTCGATGATGACATAAAAAAAAATTGAATTTTTTACATTTTCAATAAATAAACAATAAATCACATGTTACAGTTTAATAAATGCTCCCATAAGATTAACACTTTTGCCACCAGTTGGCGTGACAGTCTAGATGCACGGTCCCTATACCAAAATA
>CABEGB010000932.1:0-163852 GCA_901521435.1 Crematogaster levior | reverse complement strand
AAATACAATATAACTCAGGAAATTAAATAATGATAATAATATTCATTAACAATTATGAATTAGATTCTTAATCGTTTTATGAGAGGAATTAAAGTTCTTTGCGTGCAGTTTCGCATAAAGAGGATTAAAAATCAGTTAGTGCTTTGTGAACAGAAGGACAATGCATTTGTTGCAAAATACTGCGAAATCAGAGAACTGTTTAATTACACGCCAAAAATGATTGGTTAACCGGAATTCAGCCGAATACGAGAATAATTAGACGCAACGGGCAAGTCTGTAGTATCGAATAACGTCAACAATGGGAGATCTAATCAAAATCAGCTATTACAATTCGCCGATACCGATTGATCGCTCGCGCATCTCGCTATCGTTTACAAAGCTTGCAAGCGCATGCTTGCACATTGCGCGTTCTCTCTCACTCGTCCCCTTTAACTACGTCTCTATTTCTCTGTGTTGAACGCAGTTGCAGATGCAATGGAATACATTTAGCCAAGTACAAACAAGAAGCGTATATAGCTTTCTGCATTTCACGACGCCCAAACAGCAATAATCAAACTAATTATGTTTGCATCGGCGAAGTCGTCCAAAGCGAACAACTTCCTATTATTCGTTTATTTTGCGCTTGAAAAAAACATTTTACAATCACGCTTTCTGTATAATGCAAAAATATATTTTATATATGATTATACATATAGGATACATGTAGTTTGTATATAATGTAACGGATGACATAATTAATAGTGCATAATTAAGATAATTAAAAATACATTAGATATACCTTACCTTATGTATAATATTTTAATCTTTTTCTTGATTGTAACATTTCATATTTTAAGACACATGACAATATTTATTATGTATCATTATGTATCAATTGTGTTAGTGACGACTTATTCATGTGTTTTCTAAGGTAGTAAAGAATTATTTTTTTGCATTATACTTTTGTGTTAACATAGCCGATCTCGGAAACGCACGTAATACAGATTTGGATATTCGACCAAACGGATTTTGTGCCCCGTAGCAACATGTACGTTGCGTGTTCCACGTGTTAACAATTCGGTCGCGGTTACGATGCTATTTAACTGCCCTATCGCTCTGATTACTTCCCGGTGCTTCTGGGCAACTGCGAATCAGGATTTAACGGGATAATCAGTCCTCGAAATAATCATTCGCGCATGTCTGTTGTCAAAATCGTCCAACGGTTATATGAGAAATCGATATTTTTGTATGTATCTTCGATTTAGTTTCGTCAAACAGAAATTTGCTGTAAAATTCCGCAGGCATATAGTTCTGCCTTACTGCGTATACTTTTTGCTATTTATTTTTAAAAAATTTCGAGTATAATCTCAGTGATGTTTTATCATTATACTTGTTTTTCCTGTATATGTTTTGTTATATTTGTACATATACGCACAAAAGTAGTTCCTTATTTTTTTAGTAAATAATACTAATTTTTCAATTTTCTCGAAAAGAAGTGGAGAACTCTTTAAGCGATAGAACTCGATGTGTTAACACATAGATAAGACAAAATTTAAATAAGACAAAATGTTGAAACATAATAGGATGGTCGGGGGCAAAGAGAGGCGTAGTAATAAAGGCAAGCATGTTTGCTTAGGCTCTTTACTTCACTCGGATCTACATTGCCTCTACCTTTGCTTTGCATTTTCCGTAAGCGACACGTATCTCATCTATTTCTCATGTTATAAAAGCATTATTCGTTATAAGGAAGATATTTATAATTTAATATAAGGAATAATATTCATAACACAGCAAAACATGTATCATATATTATTATATATTAAAATTCTCAAAAGTATTAAATAAAAACTTCTTTCCAACAGAGAGAGCCAATTAAAAAGTACACGTTATTAAGATCTTGTATATTTAACATAATTAGAATATTTTTCTTGATGAGAAAAAAAATTTTTTGTGACAATCTGAATTAAATTGTCTATTCCTTCTTATCAACAAACATAAGCAGTTCCATTAAAAATAAGTAATTAAGCATCCACTGAAATTATTGTGTGTTATGTCTGACAATTTCTGAAAATAACGACTTACGATGCGTACGCGAGAGCGATGAGCGACCACCTTCCTTCAAAGATCCGACGAGATGGACGTGCATTGTATTCTCAGAAATGAGATCATCGTTCACACTCTCAATGTCCAAATCTCATTTTCCACTCCTCCAATAAGTCACGGTACGTTTAGCATTCTCCGCAGTTATTCTTGTATTTCTTGCTCCCGGAATCTCAACACCTCGGCGCATCCTCCACCGTCTCTGATGCTGGTCGGCCCATTCAACGTCGTTGTACACTAACATACCCACATGACTCTCTTCATCATCGGAATAGGATTTAATTTAGTAGAAACACTTATATGAGCTACTTGTAACCAACTGCAGTGGCTCTCAAATTCAACGAGCGGGATATATTTAAGCGACGTACAATTTTTCAAGCAAAATATACCGAATGCAACCGTACTGTATCAACCGTTCAATCAATAAGGATCGATTCTTTCTTTTAAACCGATTCTTCCTTTTGATTCAAATATAATATTAAAAATTCATATAATAATATTAAAAATTGATCTATTGCGCGCTTGCTCAATTTTGATAATAGATAAATATGTAAATATAAATTCTATATTGCTCATCACAAGATTATCTCTTTTGTCTTCTTCTCCTTATAAGTCATTGCGTCATGAATAGCTGTTGATGAAGACTGAGCAAAGTTGTTGGAAGATGAGGAGAAACAAGTCGGGTTCGTACTCTAGTGGCTTCTGTTTTGACACGAATATGGGTTTCTTTTGCGATTTCGATCCGCTCGTTACATCGAGCCAGTAGGTTGTATTACCCGTGACCGACACCTGGAGGTGGGAATGGTCCTTTTCAAGGACGCCGAACAACGGATATGCGCATAGTCATCATCGATTCCTCATCGAGCGTTGATTCTCCCTTCGTCGCGTTTCTTCTTCATCTTCTTCTTCCCTTTCTTCCACTACTCCGTTTCCTTACCACATTGCAATCCGGTTCTGCACTGTCCGCAGCAAGCCGTTAAGACGGTTCCAAAACCGATTAGACACACACCGCCGGCCATTGATGGTCCGGTGAACGTTCGTTCAGTTATATTATCCAGAAAGTAGAACTTGAAATGATAACGTGCAATTTAAGATTTTAATATTATTTCGATTTCTTTCAAAATGTAAGTCATCATGCAGTCAATACGGTCGAGTTGAATTCTCTCGTATTTTAAATATGCAAAATATGATTACTCGCTAAAATTTATATATAAAATTAATTGAGTATCGAAATAAAAGTAAAAATAATAAGTATTTAAATAAATGTGAGTATTTATAGGTGAGCCAACTAAAAATCTATCTACATATACATATATTATATACATATTGTTTAAGTTTAAAAAAAATATATTATAATTCAATATACAAGCTGGATGTACATTTTGATATTAATAAAAAACGAAAAGTAATCTGTTTTTATGATGCCAATTTAGCTTGAAACGCGTTCTTAATTAATGAATTCAATACCGAAGCCATCTTGTATATCCTGCGATCGACATAACAATATCGAGATACCAGTAGCGCGTGGTTGTCATATATATACAAATGTATTAGGTAGCGGCGTTATTGAATCGTATAGCATTGAACAAGTGCGTCGGAGCTTGTCGCCTCGCGCCATGATACCCACGCTGTCACTTCCGGTTCTCCCCCGCTCCGACCGCTCCGATCACCCAAACTGCTCCGGTATGACGTAAGTGGACTTCATCCTCGCAACGCATCAGAAGTTCATAATATTTTAATAATGACGGCTACCTGCTGCCGACACCAACCGTCGCCATTATGATGCTAATTTGGTAACGATACGCATCACTACTGCGTCGACGGGCTGCGTCGTGTACCAGATGGCATCTGGATCGTACCCCATTGTTCTCGCGTGCATAACACTTTGCGCGCGTTCAGAGAGTGGATATATAAATCTGGAATATTGCGAACGACTGTCGACACTATCTCTCTCTTTCTCTCTCTTTCTCTCTCTCTTTTTTCTCGTTTTTACGCTTTATTACTCTTCATGCACTCCGGTTAAAGCTCCGGTTACAACGAGTGCGAGAGAAGCTGCTCTAATATCGCGACTTCTGTGTACCGAGTTTACTATTCAAAGGTCGAATTTGCACGGTTGCAAAGGGTTTTTGAACGCTTTTTGCGAACGGTAAAATATCGCAGGATATTGACGAACGATCTTGCTCACGTTTCATATGAAACATTTCGATATGACAACACTTACTAGTTTATTAGTTACTTAAGTGGAAATTGTGCTCTTTTTTTATGAGCGTTTTATGTTCGTACTTGCTAAACGTAATTTTAACAAAAAAATTTTTTGTATGTAATAACTTTTTTATCAACTTTTGTCATCAGACCTTGAGATATTATTTCATAATAAATTGCAGTTAAAAGAATTTCTTCAGTAACACTTCCGCTTCTGGAATCTTCATATTTTCTCACACGTCACAGCTCTTTCTGCAAGAATATTACAAGTTTATTCAATCTAGACGAGCAAATGTGCCTACGGCTGAGTACATTCGGCAAATACGTGCGGTCAGTTAGAGTTTTTCGAATAATAACGACGTGACAATCTTGAAGAAGAGTCCTCGAGGGATTAGGGACGTTTGAGTAAATGCATGATTGGTAGTCGAAGAAGCGGTCTCGAGCGAGATACTTGTGGTTTGGGTCGGTGGATTGGAGAGGTTCCGGTTGATCGGATTGCCGATTACCAGGAGGGGAGCGTTGGTGGGGCGAGGAGGAGAGGGTCACGATTGCACGGCAGGAACCGGTACATAGGAGAAAAGGGACACGACAACTTGGCAGGAAAGAGACAGTGAAGATCACTTCCGCTCCACGGAGCGTACTAGAACACCGTACAGTCTCGTCCTCCGATTTCTTCGTTAATAGTTTCACGGAGACACATTTTACGCTATTAGACTGAATCCGCGGTAAAAAATCGATTAACAGACATTCGTCATCGGTATTCGCGATCTTTAACGTAATTGAAGAAGAAGCGTGATACGTGATGCTTGAAAGAAGAAATGCGATGAGAGAGCTCTACGATAAACAAAAAGGAAATTATCGCAGAAAAATACCGTGCTGAAATACTTGTTAGACAGCAGCACGTCCGTTCTTCGCGCGTCATCGATTCTTCGCCGCGCTCTGAATCCTGTTGTGCTCATATATGCGATGTTCACATACGCATGTATCCTCAAACGCGTGCCCCTAGAGATCTTTTGATTCCGAAACTATTTGAACAAGCGAACCCGAACAAGGCGAGAAGTAAGAACGAACCCTCTTTCTCTCTGTCTCTATCTCCACTAAGCTATATAAAGTCGTTCACCCCGAATCAGACAATCTAGTGTCTGCGCACGGCTGCCGGCTAACTCGGGAATGATCCGTGATTGTATTAATATCACAACACGCTCGGGTACGTATTTATACGTCTTTTATCTCTCTATTTCTCTTTAACTCCCTTTCTGTCTCTTTCACTCGCGTCCTAAACGAGCTCTATCGTCGTGCCGCGAATTTATGCGATCATCGGCGTACCATCTCAGTCGCCTGTCTGTTTCTCGACATACATACATATCCAGATTGTACATTTTCACTGGTAGGAAGGACTCCCAGTGCTCTATTGGAACCATAACAATAAGGGAAACTATTTATTGATCCCGTGAGCATCTGCCGCGCGCTGTGACTTACTCTAATTCGCAACCCGGGGTACATTTTTTTAGTCGCACTTGAAACGAGTATTTTTTTATTCTAACACTAAAATGAGAATAGATCGTTTTGTCGAAATGCAATTAAGTTAAGGAATATTAATAATTAAATATAAAATTTTAATTATTATTTTAATATTTTGAACAATGCAATAAAGAATGAATTGTATTTATAACAAATGAATCATTTAATGAACTGATTTTAACACAACTGATATTAATACGAGAAAAGTGAGATAACATTTATTTTAATTCAATCATTTAATTTTGTGGACTAAATTTAAGATTGTTAACCATCAGGCCATCAAAGAACAATTTTTATACAAATTCCAAAGTTATCTCCATGTTACTAGCAAGACATGTGTTTTTCTCATCTTTTCTTCTTTTACGAGTATCCCTCTTTCAGTTTTTTGTCCGGAATCTACTTAAATCTACTACATTTCTTAGTATTCAATACACACGCTAAAATCACTTATTCCAAACGAGCGTAAATCTCAGCTAAAACAAACTATCCGTATTCAAGGGCAATGCAAAACATCAAACACCAAAATGGATTTAATGGGTGCTTTGAGCTCTGTACTTCATTACACTTAGTAGAAACGAGCACTACATTCAAACTGAACTCTCTCTCCTGTTAATTAATAAATTTCTGCATCATTAAAAGTACTACTAAACTTCACTTTTTAATTAATAGCTATGGAATAAGATACTTAAAATAGAAAACACGATTATTGCACACGTCTTGCCTTCTCAGTTTCATCGAGAAGCGTTTCAAAAATTTATCTCTTCTTTAATCTCTATTGACACAAGGCTTTAATTATACATTAATTTACAACATTATATCTGTATTAGAAATGATGTCGATTAAAGTTAATAATTAAAAACTGATAACACTGATTACCTGTGCCGAGGTAAAAGTACGTGTGTACAAAAACAGAACGCCCTTTATATTCGAACGCAAGCAATTCGTAAGTAAAGTTCCGATGAAACAGAAACGTCGTTGAATGTAGAATTGCAATGTCTATCGGAACGCGGGTCTCTCTCCCGAAAGCAGCGGTTTTAGGGTTCCCCTTTTCGACGCGCGCGACGGCGAGAAGAGGCGTTGAAAGGCGAGAAAGTGAGACGGTACCTTCGGAGCATCGTGAAATAAGACAGGAAGGAGCGAGAGACGCGATTGTGACTTTTGAACGAGTTCCATTCTGCCTCTCGTTCTTTCTATCTCTTTCTCTCTCTTCTCGGCTGCTACGCATATTGTTCTATTTATGTAACCATTGTTCATCCATCGTTTAGGATAAATTTAGCTGGCAGACGAAGTGAGAGAAAGAAGGAGAGAGAAAGAGAGCGAGAGAGAGAGCTGCGCGGCTGGCTGTCGGTATGCCGGGTCGACTTTTTAAATGTTTCTTCTCTCGGGCTTCGATCCCTTACTCTTTCTAGCTGGCACCCTCTCTCTTTTCGAGTCTGTCCCTGCGTGTGCTATTAATGATACCGATTAATTTAGAACTATTGGGTTTCCCAATTAGCCAATCGGGGCTCGCGATATATACCGTGGAGAGCCTATTCGTTTTTCGCAGCTTTCGAACCAAACCAAACATAGACAGAATTTGCCATGATGACATCGCGCGTTTTATCGCGCATAGGCTTTTTTAACCGTCGTTCAAGTTGTTAATTCTTGTCCCACAACAGTTTTCTTTATTTGCATATTCCTTTAGTTAAATTTCCACAGAAAAAATCTATATTCCGTATAATATCCTAATAATGTTAGAAATTACATGTAAGTTATCTACATAACTTTTGACGATTCAATCATCTTTTCTTCTCACTTCGAGTATCTATCTCGTTTGTCATGTAGTATAAATTTATCAGTTATACTAAGAGATATACTAAGAAATCTGAATATGAAGCTATTAATCATCTTTCAAGCTATTAATCAACTTTTAATCAAAAGCAAGATACACATTTTAGAAATTTACTTAACTGACTGTATATACATGCTTATAGATACACGCTTCTTATAATATTCGATTATCACACATATTAAGTAGAGGAGATGTGACATGTTAAAGCTATCTAAAAAAAAAGTCGCAAACGGCAATTGCGCGTGCTGATGATCAGAATCATATTACATGTCACGGAATGTTGATAGAGAAAGTATAGGAAGCCCATAGCGGACCGATCAAATTTCTACTTTCTTACTCCCGTATTTCATCCCATGGTCTGCCAAATCTTATGCATGCTGATCGTGCCAAATACCTTCCTACGTTCCATCTATTTCCTCCTGGCAGAACGTTCTGTGGATCCGTATTATTTTTATCTGGTCATTCACAGCCTTCGCTCGAAGAGGAAACATTCCATTTTTCTTTTTTTTTCTTTCTCTTTCCCCTTTGCTCCCTTCTTCTTTTTGCATCGAGCGCGTCTGGGAAAACTATACATGTGCTATTATTTCGACGTGTTTCCCCGTTTCGCGAGCCGCATGTCGGTGCGATTATCGATAATCGTTAGGCTGTCTCGTCCGCCATTCAACTCGCATCGTCGGATCAGTCGCTCTGGCCTGTACCGTGCAACAAAGCTATAATTATTAGAGCGCGTCATCTGTGTAACTACCACGAGCATTTATAAGGGCGTACGCTCGTCCCCTTTTCCCCTGTCTCCTATCTTCCGTGTGTGTGACATCATAACTCACGAATATTCCTTCAGTCATGTACCTCGGTTGAAAGCACTTCCCCGTTTATCATCACATTATGATTATGAACTAGACGCCCAACTACAGAGTGAGATTCTCATCAAGATGAAATTCCTTCGTTCTGACGCGTCCTCGACCCGTTTCGTCAACGTGCCTCAGGCATTTCCATTTGAAACTATTGTAATAACCGAGCCGTCAAAATCCCAGGTCAAAATAAAACAACATTGGTTGGAAAAGATTTGAAAATTATCTTCTGCCACGTTCGAAAATTTATTTCTTGTTGCCTCAGGTTCGTATCGTTCTCAGTGCTTCAATTAATCCGGCTAATTCGTCTGGCGCACGAGTGCGCGAGCAGAATGGGAAGATGCGAGAACGAATGTGTGAGTCAATGCACGTAAGTGAACTTAGGGAGAAAGAGAGGTAAAGATACAAGTAAGTTCTTACATAGATAAGCAAGTAAAGCACGTATTTCAAGTTGTTCGCCATGTTGACTACGTCGCTGTCATTTATCGTGCATGCATAAATCAACGCCAGTCTTGTTCGCTGCCTTATTCCGTGTAATCGTAAAAGATGACCCATCTTCCGGCGGATAATATCAAGGAAGCGCACGAGTACACAAATGATAATTACATTGTGCAACAGATACTCGGCTCGATGAAGCCGACAAAATAATAAAACGTTAATTAAAAATCGTAGGTATACTAAAAGATAATTAATAAAATTAAAAAGGACAATGGATCAATTAGTGGAGTGTTAGATTTCATTGTGTTGCGAAACGATTTAAACGTTGAGTTATATCATGGTGTAGTTTAATTACATGAATTCCCAAGATTATAAGTCTAACTCGCAGATCATTATATGCGAGAAATCAAACTGACCAACTCCACATTTTGTAGTTTCAAATCCCTTAATCTTAGTGTCGGAGTACATGATTGTTTTATAAAATCATTGTTTTTTTTCCTACTCAATACATTTATGATTTTATCAATTTTATTTCATGAAATTGACTAATTCGACTTCTGAAAGGCTTACATAATCTGTTCAGTAGAAATTGTGCAATAGAAACGGCCGGATTAAAAGAAACAGATTGAGATAGAAATACAATAAACAAGCAAACAAATTGCTGCAAATCTTTTCTTAATTAAAAAATATAAATAAGAAATAATATTTTTAGCTTTTGTTAATCTGCTTTACTTGTATGCTCAAGTATATAAATTTTTTATTATATTCTTAAATTATGTCGTATCTTGCTTTCAATTTTCTGCAAATGTTTACTGCGCTATCGTTTACAAAAGCGCGTGTATAAGTATGTATAATATGTAAGTATACGTGTGAGTCCGCAATGTATTAAGTTCGAGTTCGTGGATTCGCTAAGCCCAAGTGACTGTGCGGATCAGTCATCCCTACGGGATCTCACGAAACTGCGAGGAATGCCTATGCTCCGCCATCTCTCGGAGAGTTTAAGGACTTCTTTGACGATTTTACGTATTTCGTATAAAAAATACGCTTTGGAAATTACGAAAGTTTTTTTCTAAATCATTAATGCAGTCTTGTCAATCGGACGTGACTTGTAATCGAAGGGACGCGAGATGAACAAGAAGCTTCTGTGTTTTAAGAATTATGCATCTCTTAAAACTGATAAGCTTAGTATTTAAATGAAGTTTAAATGAATCTTCTTCGTTCACAATTTAGTTTCTACTAAGGATTTCCCTCCAAAACACTCTTGTTTTATATTGCATAATTGGAAATAACTTATTTGCGTAAAAATAACTTGTTTTGAAAATAAAGACCACCTTGCTTCAACTGACTTTCTAATTAATAACACGTAAACAAATACAAAAAATAATTTATGCCCACTAAAAATAAATATAATTACATATTAATTTGTTATAAGACAAAAATTAGACTTAAAATTTAAATTAAATTATTGAATTTGGACCAAAACTCGAAAAAATTGAAGATTAATCGATAAAATATATAACTCTGATATCTAATATAAATATTTGTCATTTGTAAACGTATTTCTTAAAATCATACACGTGATATTCATCATATTATAATATAACATACGATAACGTATATAACATACGATAATTCATCTACTATCGTTTTAATTCAAAAAATTACACACAAGAAAGAGATGAAGTTTCCTTGCAAACTAAAAAGGACGACAGTCGGTTCTCACATTCTCGACGGTCTTTTAAAGAGAAGAGTTCCACGAGTCCTTTCCCATCCTATCCTGGTTTAACTCCCATGAGGAGTCGCTCCCGTACGTAGACCAGATTTATGTGTAAAACTCTCGCGCACCGCCCTCTTCGTCCGAGTTGTCGGTGATGCCAGGGAGCGATCCCTCAGGACTTAAGAATAAACTTACTCTTAACGATTGGGAGATCTCTATGATTGCCAGGACAACACAATCATAATTTGGTACGACGCTATCGAAATCATTCGAAACGTTTGCTGATATATCACTTGATGTAAATTGACATGGTAAAAAGATTATCTTTGCAACAAATACTTTAAGCATGACGAAATAATAAATATTTCTCTTTAGAAATAATTAGAGTATAGATTATAATTTAACCCCGCTTTTTTCTTAAAATTACCTGAAATGTGCTAAAATTTTCTATTCTAACATTATTTTGTAATGAAGGATATTTTGTCATATGTGTAACAAAATCTTTTGTTGCTAACATATATGTATATTTATAACAATTTAATACACATGATATTTTGTTCTACTACTGTTATATTTATACTGTTATGGTTACACACATATACGCGCGCACGTGTGTGTGTGTGTAAAAATAATTCATCTTGAAAATAAAGACTATCTTTCAACTACTTTCTTAATTAACAATATTTTAATAAAACACACACACACACACGCGCGCGCAATATTATATCTATTATACTTAATTATGTGTGTGTAAAATTAAGTATAAATATAGTTATATATCATAATAGATTGATTTGCATTCTGCTTTTACTTTGTCTAAAAAATCAAGTAAAATTGATAAATAACAGAATTATCGACGAAATTTAATTAAAACCCCACTGTACTACTGCTTAACTACAACTTCACTGTTCACACGGCCTATAACAAGGATTTGTATATAATGGAGAAATTATATAGCGTCACAGAGAAATGAGCTCATTACCCATCAAGACGCACGAAGATATATAACCCAACAAAATTCCATGCATACCAGAATCATCCCGAAACCACGTAATAAGTTAATCATGAAGTTATGCAACATGAAGAAAGTCGTGAGTGTTTTACACTCTCAGACATTTCCCTTCCAATGTTTTTCCTAAGCTTTTCCCTTACACACACAGACACACACTCTCTCTCTCTCTCCCCCCCCCCACTCTTCTCTCTCTTTTTCGCTACTTTCTCTATGAATATTTTATTTTGTCCTACCTGCTATTTGTTAAAAATTGTTTAACGCGTACGACTTTTTCAAATGCATTTTCCAAATACTTGACTATTTTTTTTCAGGCTTGAGTAATTCTCTTTTTAATTATCTAATTTGCAAGTTACTACATACGGTAATTCGCGTACTCAAAATCATAGACCTTGCAATTCTACGTGAGTACTATCGTTCGAAACAAACTAATGTTTCCTCAGACCACTTAATAATTCCGCACGCGGTGCGTAGACGCGTGACCTGGACAGTTCCCACGCACGATGCGGAACACCACGCACCAAAGTGACGTATCACATACGTGATCATGTTCTAATGCATCGTACGTTTCTTCGGAAATAACAATTAGACGGCAAACAAGGCTACTTATAACGCAATCTTACGACTGCCGTGGAAGCTCAGTTTTACTCTTCGAGGTACAATGTGAATTACATCATTTAAAGATTGCGAATTTTTACCATTTGTCAAAAAGTATATGTTCTTTCAGAAAAAGTATCTCTTCTTTTTCACTATTTATTTTCTTTTTCAATATCTATTCTACGTCGTAATTTAAAAATTAATTCTTTCCAACTTCATGAAATTTAAAATTTATAGAATATTATGTTGTCAGTGCGTTCGTTCTAGTACGAAGTTTAATTGTTCCTTATATACAGAAAACACCTATCTTACCACAATAAACATAATATAATATTATAATGTAATGAACACAGGTATTCGAAACGTAATAATCGTAAAGAGCCGATTTTATTCCCGGCATTCGACATTAAAAGTCAAGAATTCCGATGGAATAACCAAACGATCTAACATTTATTTTATATCTTCATCGTCGAGTTTGCCGCAAAAATCTTTCTCGTGCTCCGCCATTCGCATTGTGTGCGCGCTATAATCATATTCATATCTGATCCGAATAGCAATTCACAACCGTATATACAAATATCATCATACGAGCATGTAAGTATTATTATGCGACGGCATGATAGAGACCTCTTCGGCATTCCGTCATGTTCGCGTTTCCCAGATCGAAATAATGCTATGCGGACATTATAATCGTAAATATGAGGCCGCACTTGCCCGCGTGAGGTGATCTACATGCCATCCGCCTATTTCAAAAGAGAATTATAATTTATTATTACTACGAATACGCGCGGAATAACAAGCGAAACTCCTGATATACACTTTACTCTTTCACAAACCAGGTCGAGTCCCGATCGATCTTTGAATACTTACGCGTTCTACTCATCTAACGCGTTAGTCGTCATCAAGTTTTCCATCTCTTGATAAAGTTATAGCATTATATTTTCTTTTTGAAACTCAACGAAAATTTAATGTCTTTTCGCGTAAGTATTATTTAAAAACATTTAATTTTGTAATATAAAAAGAGCATTGTATCTTTATATTACATTTATAATAATGTGAATTATTTTAAATGATAGCGGATTGAGAAACTTTTCTAACCTTTGAATGTGTACAATTATGGTACTTATAATTGTAATTTACATTATATTATACTCGTATATAATGTAAATTTTGATATCGATATTGCATATGAAGTATTCAAAGACAAAAATTATAAATTACAAAAATAATAAAAAAATCTCTTTAATTATTAATTATTTAACTATGTGAATGTAAATTTTTAACAGACATTGATATGTATTTCAAAGTTTCGGCCTTAATTTAACATTTTGAGCAAATATTAAAATGCAATAATAATGAATTTTCCTTATTAAAATAAGAGCTATTTATAGGTGTCATTTATAAGTCTTAACCAAGAATGTCTAAAATTTTTGTATATTTTCCTCTTGTAAATGTGAGCGCTTTGTTAATCAAGACAGATATTTAACCAAGTTCGACATCTGCTGTACTATTCTGTACATGAGACTTATGGCTGTTATAGGGGCAGCTGATAAATCGAAGAATTCGAGTGAGGAATATAAATTCGCAAGGTGGCTTCTACTGAACGTGGCACGACATTGAAAGAAATGTAAATGCGTTATGAGTACCGGCCCAGTTCTATAGTGCCACGAAGCATCAACATGTCCGCTTGTAGCTTACAGATTGCCCTATAAATGAACGGTAGCCTCAGAAAACGCATGATACAAACTATAGACGTACGTGATGCGCAGACAAGTCGAATTTTGTGAAGAAAGACCCGTGCGTGATGATAAAAAAATTCAAAAAATCAATCTTAAATGTGCCAACTGTTTGCTTGTGCCTACAAAATTGAAGATATAACGAGTACGTGAGGCGCGTATAAAATATACAAGCTTAGGTGAGAACTTTTACAAGGCAACGCGTAACAATTCAGAAAATATTTACTTCGTATTATAATTGAATTAGCAATGCGAGAATAATACATGAGAAAAAGCTATGACTATAAGATAGAGTAGAAATTTAAGACATTGAGATAAGATCTTAAATTTTCTCTCTCTCTTATATTTTCTCTCAAAATATAAAAGTTTTATATCTGCGACATGATCTGTGGTTCCCGGAAAAATGTGATTCAGATCTGCTTAGATCAAAATATCTGATCATGTCAACTCAGATTTAGATCTAAGCAAATCTAAATCATTTTTCTCCCATGTTATAACACAAATCCATATATTATCACATTTAAAAATAATATATAAAATATTTAATGTGAAATGTTTAACAATTATTGTTATAAATGATGTTTATTATCAAGCATGAAGTTCAACGTAACAAATAATTAAACTGCGAAATTACAGTTGTTTTATTATTATCTTGATAAATCATGCGAGAGTTTTTCTTGTCCTTCTGGTAGACGAGCGATCGCGATCATCGACGACAACGATCGAAATCGATGGGATTGGCGCGTATCGTTAAAAGAGCGGACCACCAAGACCGGCAGGGCAAGTATCACGGTGTCAATTAATGATCTCCCTCTCTACCCGAGACCCCAGGATCCTCGAACGTTATGTGGAACGGTCTCCAAAGAGAATCCCGCGGAGGAGCAAAAGGAAGAGTTCTTGAGGCTCCTGTGGTTTTGTCGCGCGATTCCTGGTAGGCAGCCATAATAAATACATAATATGCACATAAAGGCGAGCCGGCGCGATCGAAATGATCAAGAGAAATCTTCACCCATCCCCGCCGCTCCGTGGGTGGTTCTTTCAGTCCGCATCGTACCGTTTCTCGTTCAAGTCGGCAAAGTGAAAATCACATCGTTTTCCTGCTCGGGTGTTCGAACAGTTGGGAGCCTTTGCGAGCGTTCATTATTGAAAGACGTGATCTATGAGGCCCTAAAGTTTTTATCGCGCCGCCATCTAGAGCGTAGCATAAACTTTACTGCTAAAATGTTATATGCAATTCAATTATGAATCAATCGGCATATACAATGAAATGGCAAAAACGTTATGATCATGTCTGAATTAGTATAATATGTGAATATATTTTCTATTGTTTTTTAAATTATAAATCATTATTATACACAAAATATATTTTAGCATTTAGTGAAATTTTTATTTTTAATTATTATAAAAATATCCTTTTTAAAATATTTTTCAATATCTATTTTGCGTATAATATTAAATTAATTCAGTTCAGTATAAAATATAACGAGTATTTAAAGTATTTAAAATACAATAAATTAATGTTCTAATAGAAGTTGGATAATTTCTCAACAACAATTACTAAACTTCTCTTTTGATATCTCTTATTTGGCCACTGTATCAATTTTATTGCAATTCCTATAATTCAGATGATTCCAGATTTGGCTTTTTGATGACAGCCTCGTCGTCACGCGATTTCTTTCTGCAACGACCTGAGTTCTGCTGAAAGCGCGCGTTAGAATTGCACGAAAGAGACTAAACAAATCGCTGCTGTCGAGATCAGAAGCGCGCAGAAGAGATGCTAGGTTAAACGAGGAAAGACGACTTCATCTCCGCGGTGGTCCATTCGATGAAGAAGCAAAAACACTGTTATGGTTAGAGAGAACGTGTAGCCCATAATATACATCTTCGTAAACATACAAGACAATATATTTGTCTGATAATAAACAATATCCACATTCTTACTCTTTTCTATCGAATTAAATAATTGTGCAATTAATTTAAACAATGGTTCCATTATTTTAATTAAATGCCCAAGATCACATATGCTACAAATTTGAATTCTAATTTTCATAATAATAAAATAATTCTGTGTCAATCGAAAAAATTGTGCTATTTTTTGCTCACAATCTATTCATATTAGCGTTTATATTTCCATTAATATCTCTTCAGTTTCTGTTAGAAATATTCATATTCGTATTTGAGATAAATTGGCGCGACACTCAGCAAAATTGTGTAGAGAAATCTAAACCAAGATGTTTCTCGAACTTGAGAAGCATTAGAAGAGTATGAATGATTCGAAAAGGTGATTCAATGTTATATTGAACGAAGCTAATGGGGATTCGAGCGTCGATGAGGCTTCGACGACGATGAACGTTCACGTCCGTCAAGAGAGTCAGGTCTCTCGATGTTTTTACGTCGACGTGCCAGTAATTTACAGTCGGTCATTCAGCCGTACATGGACGGTACGATCGGTAGCTTCGCGATATGTCAAATTAGCCCATATATCATGGCTTTCTTTACCGATCCATCGATTTATGTGCATGCTCATAATATAAATTAAATAAGTCTATATATATGTATATACATATGTATCATAATTGCACGAGTACATGCGAATTACACGTGTGTGCATGCGTGTGTGTGTGTATGTGTACTTCACGAACATGTGATTATTATTCAATGTATTTGTAATTGCAAATTGAATCATCGCAATAACAACAGTTTCGAATTGTATATTTTAAAATTATGTATATTTATAATTATTATAATAAAGTATGCTGATGATCGTCCAAAACTGAATAATTATTAGTGGTGATAAAAATATCACATTGTTAATTGGAAAAATTATTGAAAACCTAGCAAACATAAAGGCTTAGCGGAAGTATACTAAATATGTATGTGTATGGACATATTTTATGAAACACACGAGACTTAAAGATCTTCAGAAATCTCAAAGCAAATATGCTGACCCAGTTCTTTATTTTTTAATCAATTTTTAAAAAGTAATAATAACCTTTGAAAATATTTATAAGATGTTTTCTTAATTTTATTATATCTTGAATGTATGTCGCCATATTCTTTTTTTATGAAACATATGACAGCAAAAGTCCAAATAAATTTGATATTAATTCCAGCGGAAGAATTCGCATCGCCCAGAGATCGCGAGGTACGACATGATTTCGAAATCCAATCGACATCGGCCAATAAAACTGTCAAACGGTAAATCTTCAAGAGAGAGCACCTCCGGCTCTTGGAAGGTTGTAGCGTTGTATTGACGTGAGTTATCAGAGATAGAGAACGCCAGGAGAGAATCGGGGTGGATGACTCCCTCCTGTTCCCCGCTCGCTTACCCTCGTACACCATGATTCTATGCTGTGCAACCCTCAGCACGGGATTGGCTTTACCGACCTCCGCGGAACGAAGGATGGAGAGGTAGAGAAAGAGGGAGGGAGGGGAAGAGAGATAAAGAGAAAGGGATGGAAAGAAAGAGAGATAGAAGCCGCTGGGCTTGTCTCATTTTACTTTACAAGAGGGATTTAAAAACGAGGAAACCGTTTGACAGTTATTGCAGCCTCGCTGACGCACACCACTACATCCCAGCCACCCCTCTGACTTGATCTACCGGAACTTCGAATTAAATCTAATATATACAATAAACAAGGAAACAATCAATAACAAGAGAGGGGGTCCTCGTTTCGCGTTGGTATTCCCGGCGTCACCTTAAGTCGGACAGTGATATGTCGATAATTAAACGTTGCTTTTGTGTGTGAAAGTTGATAAGGGTATAAATCGTCGCTGAGACGTTCGAGGTTTACATTAACTTAAATGGTGAAAAATGACAGTGTTTTATTGACAATATTACGTCAATTACTGTGAAAAATCCTTACAATATTTACATTTAATCGTATTAAGTGTGACGATCATTTATTTTTTCCTTTATGTGTTTAACATGGAAACTTGAAGCACTAGATGTACGGCGAAATAATTATAGAGTAATGAATGTATACCATATCCAGGCAAGTCTACTGAAGCGTGATTGATTATAAAAGAATTTGCATTTACACTTAAATTATGAATTACCCATATAAAAGTTATATAAGAAACTTCTTTTCAGTTTCATAGTGATTTCTCATCCGTTGCTGGCACACACCGCGTTAGTTCTTCCGGTCATTAAATCCAATCTACTATGTAATTTGCAGAGACATTATACGAACTGATTAAAATAATAATGCCGGGCCGCCATAGTCAATGAGCGTGACGCGATTCCTACCGAACTACCTTATGAATATTGATCTGCATCCGGTGTTTGGTGATAAATATATTATGTGGCATTATATATATATATATATATTGATATTACAATGGAATTAAAAAACCGGACGTCATCGATATGGATTCGTTCAATCCATGTCTCTTGTAGTCGCGTATTTCTCTTTGTAATACAATGCATTATTATTCTCTCTCCAAAATTTGCATATTTACATAATCACATTGTTTGAATAACATGTTTTTTTCAATGCAATTTATTAGTTATGTATTCGGTTTTTTCGATATGTATCTTTTTACTTTTAAAGATTAAACGAATGTATTTAAATATTTATAACAATGTTTATAAATAGAATCTATATTTGGTAGAAAATTGCGGCAAAATATACAAAGCGGAGGAAAATAAAAATTGATAATGTGTCTTTGATTTAAATGGGAAACGAAACAAGGTAAAACGAAGGAGGATGAAAAAAGGATAATGCGCAGAGTTACAGGGAGCCGACGAATAAGCGCCGCTGGTCTTACTACCGCTAGGCAGCGGAACCCCCGCTGACATTAGGCCCCCCATCGACACCTGACAACCTGTTAGCTGCTGCCAACAAATTGCTTTGCATCCAATTCAGCTTGCTAGCTCATGAACAAATTATCCACCTTCTCACTTTAAATAGGTTCTTATCACTTTTCATTGTTTATCTATCATGTTTTTCACCGTCCATACAATATTTTGTCAAATATTTATACGTGTTGTTGTAACGATTAGTGATAAAAATTGCGTCAAATCAATTACAAAGTATCATATCTACTTATATCGAGAAGAAACAAAGTCAAAGATAAAATGCGATAAAAGATAAAGATAACGAGGTATAACAAAAAAGAAAGAAGTTAGTGAAGAATAAAATAAATTACGCATTAAATTTCAAGTAGGATTCAAAGCGCGCACCCTTTTTCGCTATCGATGGTGGGAGATGAAAAACGTCGAGCGATATAATAATCCCGTAGGCGCGACGATATAACGCGACAATTTCCCGGTGCATTAGAGGGGACTTACATATTTTATGGGGATTTTTGCATATAATTTTACGGCGCGTTAGAGCGACATTTAAATACGGCAGCTGGATAAACAGAGCGCGACGGTCCTATTCCCCTTCCCTGGGCAAGTGACGAAGGTGAAACGACAGATCGGAAAGAGAGATCGAAACGACAAAAAGCACGCGGGGGAGTGAAAGGGAGACGGAGCGAAAATAAAAAGGGGTCCCACAGGAGAAGAAGGAGATGCAGCTTACGCTACCGAGAGAAAGAGAGGGTGTGCACCCGCGATCTGTTTGCACAGCATGCGATACATGTGTTCATGCACCGAGTCCAAGGGCGGCAGAAACGATTTGACGATTCACTTAAAGGCTAATCCCCACCTCGCCGGGCGATCGTCCTGATGATAACCGCATCTGCATCTTCATACAAACCATTTCGTTCCTGAACGCATGACAAAGGATGGCGAGATAATAACAAAATTGAATGTCTATTGTTTCGTAAATTATATAAAATAATACAGGCGCGTGAGAATTTTAATACAGAAAAAAATTAAATAATGAGAATGTACAAAACGTTCGTTTATATATCTTGTTAAAAATATTTTAATGTATTTAACTTTCATTGTAAAGTATTTAAATTAACTTTGCGTTGAATCGAACTGTATAATTTCAATTACATATGTAATCGCATAATATTACGTGTATACTACAACTAATTAGAAATATGTTTAAATTTATATAATTACTTTAATACGTAAACTGCGTATTTCTAAAGGGGACTGAGTAAAGATTGCACAAACGGAACATCGAGCCATGCTCGGGATAAAGAACGATTGGTAGAATCAATGATCCAGAAGTTGACGTTATCCGGAAACAGCCAGCGAAGCATCGTAATATCCGCGTCTTCACCGGAAACGTAGCAACGCGTGGCTGCTGCATTGGGGGAACGAATACAGTTGTGATTCGTGCCAACTAATCGGAACGATCTACTACTATAGCCCCTGTCGATTTTACTTGTGGACATTTGGTTAGATTCGTACATTTATCATTCATAAAGTTTCGTCTCTCACGACGCATGATGACACTGCGATCGTTATATCGAGCAGCCTCCGCAATATCGTTACGACAGGATTTCTCTCGTCTACATCGAGTTCGCGAGAAATTTATCGCGAGATAACCGACAATCCCGAAACTTTGCCCGGACATAGCATGCCGCGCGGTTTGGACCCGTACATACTATCGTATGTTTGAAATTGGCGCACGTCGGATGGGAGCGCGCACGAATTCGCCCTTGAATGAGTCAAAAGAGAACTCGAGCTAGACGGTTTCCCCGGGGAACATCACTGCCGCATCCGGGACTTTCGTCCGTCGCTTTGATTTATGTCCTTGTAAGTGACGTCACTCGTGTGCGTCCGCCGTACTCCCGGCACGGTACCCCTCGTGTGTGCACAAAGGATCCTCCGTCATATTATCCCGGGCGTAGCGTATATAAATGACCGAAATTGGGACTTATTGTGTTTGTCATCGGCACGGGAAATCTTGCGCCCTGATTTATTATCTTCGCCTTCGGTCAACTCCGTCTCTTTTCTCGGCCGATCGGTCACCTCATTGTAAAGTATTTCTGTGAACCCGTGGCGAAATATTTTTCTTTTACGGAATAATATATTAATTTTTCTAGCACATAAGTCGCTATAGTCGATACAATTTATGACAAGGTAAAATGTTCTCCTCAGATAGTTACAATAATTTTGCAATTTTGCAATAATTTTGCATAGTGGATGCGCGTCTCACGTGACGCGCGCATTTATAATTATAAAATTCACAGTTCTGTCTATTATCGGGATTTCGGCAATTGCCCGGGCACTCGTTTTAATTGCAATTAAAATCTTTTACATAAGTTAAAGGAAGGCTTGTCCATGCGGAATAATTAGCAAAGTGCTTTCAGCGTAGGACGCCAATGGCGCACCGTAATTGGCAATAAAACATTTCATTGAACCGCTAACTTGGTCCCGCTCGCGAACGAACGAACTTGGGGGAGAGCCTATTATCTTATGATAATTCGCGCCCGGGGTGAAATTAATCGAGTAACTACAATTTCATAATGGCTGCGCCCTTAAAGCCAGGAAACGGAGCCACACTCACAAATACGACGTTGCCAGCTCGTAGGAGGAAGAGGAGGGGACGCCGTCTTCCTGTCTCTTTACCCCTATTCGTTCGATCTATTTGCCCTCTGTCCCCGTCGCACCTTGGCGGGCCCGTGCGTATAACTCGAATGACATAATTGAATAATATAACGTGCCACCCTTCGTGAGCAGAACTGAACCGCGCCGGGCTGAGCTGAACTGAGTAATAGTAGAGCGAGTCCGGGGCTCGTGGGACCTCTCGTCACGCATATTTCATTACGCGATCTGGCAACCCTGTAACCCCATCTACTGTCTACAATCCGACCTTTCTCTGTCCCCAGCATCGCACTACACGGTGTGATGTACATCCGTCGTCCGAGCAAATCGGCCGATCGAATTGAGAAAATGGCGCTTCTTAGATCGGTCCACGTAATAAAGCACAGTGAAGCCCAGTGAAGCCCTTCCATCAACCCTCCGTTAGTCGCTCTAGTTTTTTTTTTACCTTTAAATGGTTGCAATGTATCTCACAGATACACCAATTTTTTTATTTTCCTCTGCTTCTTGAAACAATCTTTTTTTCATTAGCACTCGGCTAGTAGACCAGGCATCAAAGTACGTAAAAAGCATAAAGAATAAATTGACAATTAGGATAGATTTAAAAAAATTTTTTTAACCGAGATATTTGTAATGACTTAAAATAAATGTTGTAACGTCTGAATGTGTATCTATTGGGTATTGCGACTAACGGTGGATAAGATCCATCTGACAAAAAACTAGGGTAAGGTTCATCTTGCAAATAAAACATAGGGATAGTCGATCTTCTTGACTCTATTATAAATCAACAAGTTTCGACCCGTCTGGCCAATTTTATTAACAAATCACAACGTTTCGACCTCTGATTTGGATCCTTTTCAAGTGTAGAATTTTACATGTAAGAATGCGGATGGAAAACACACGTTAACATCTGTCTTATTGACATTGCACCCAAACTACATCAATCCAGAAGCTATTGAAATCCGTAAATATCAGTAAATAACACTAGAAACATGTGTAATTAATCAACTTATAAAACTCACATATTTTGTGTGTCATAACAGATGAGTCCGTCAGTAATAATACGTGAAAACAGCGATGTTACTTCGTGTAGAACACATTACATTATAAAGACATTTCGCACATGTCAGTTAAAATCAAAAAGACCAAAGTCAGGTAACAAAAGTAAAATAATAAATAATAAATGTACATACATGTCAATTTGCCCGAAATAAAAACGTATAAACATTATAAATCAACAAATCTTTCAAATTTCGAATGTTCCACTCTCTTTATTAAAAATTTCTCCTTTATTATATTATTATATTTAATTTCTCCTTTTAACGTTACAAACTGTATCTGTTAATCAAAAAGAGAAGACTCCCTAAATTTATAAAAAATTTGCAAACCGAAGAAGCAACAATAGTCTTGAGATATGTGGCGTATGTACTCTCTTCAAGAATTTACAATCACGAAGTAATGTTTTTGATTTTACAAAGATACAGCAGTATGAGAAAATATAAATTCTCTTAATACAGCGAATTTTCTGAATTCACGCGGCATTACTTGGCATTTGTAGCTGGTACTTACAACGCGTACCCGTAATTTTCTTACGCGAGAAATAACCCTCGCTGACTTTTATCGCGATATGGTAATTTCCCAAAGACGCGGCATACGCACGTACGAAGCGTAGCCATCGCGCGAATAAGATATACCGCCGAGATATCTGTATAATCCGAGGTATTAGTAAGCATCCTCGTGACACTAGCATATTCCGTCGAGCTACTCCATTTGCACCAGACCCCTATCCCGCCGTCCTGCCAGTTCGATATAATACCCCGGTAATTCTCCGGGGAAACGATTCTCCACGGATCCGTTGCGCCTCTCGCTAAAGAAGTCCTCCCCCATCTCCGACGCGATTCACATCGATTCACACTTATAAAACAAGGCGCGACTACATTTTGACAATTCTATTACGATTATTTCGTCGCGCCGACAGCTGCTGCACGCTTGACAACCATCTCTTCCGTTCTATCGCGCAATAAAAAGCGGTGCCAAGTGCCATCGTGTAATTGCGCCTCGAGGAGATATGATTTTTTGTCACTGAATTCGCCCCCGTTTGCACTGATTTAATCTTTTATCTATAAATTGAACGATGCAATATTAAGAATATAATTTTGCTTGCAGAAATAGAAAATATTTATCATCAAAATTATTAAAAGAACAAAATATTTTTTATTTTAATTTAAAAAAATATACATGTATATAAGAATTAATAATTGTTACTTAAACGTACCATAAAATGATTTTCCTTGACTATCTCGCTAAACTAAATTCAAACAATCTATTATTAAGGTTGAAATCACGAGTTTTGAAATAGCCTGTATGTAACGGGAGCGACGGAAAAAGAAAATTGTTTCATTAATATTATCGACAGAAATATCTGTAACATCTACACATTGTTTTCTACGTTTGGCTGATCAGGAAACGAAATATCTGTGTAATTGATCGCACTGCGTATAAAAACTGCACGACCAGTATATTGTTCTGTACAGTGGCAGTATTATAATGTAAATAACACGTATATTCACAGGCAATGAATAAATGTATGTCTTATGACAAATATTATACAAGATGTTTCAGTTATAATCAAATACTTTGCGCATCATTATTCTTTCAATATATGTTTAATATATATATATATATATATATATATATACATATATATATATATATATTGGTCTTTATATATTAATAAAACAATTTTTAATACTTTTAATTTTTATATATATTATAAAAATAGATAAAATGTTAATAGATAAAAATTATATATAATATATAATATATATTATATAAAAATTATCTATATACAAAAACTATATTATATTACTTTAAATCTACTATTATAGCATATATAATATTTCAAGAGAAAAATTATCAATGTAATATATTTCACATATTTCTTTTGAACAACTTCTCTTGCATCAAAATAATTGTCGCCTAAAAATTATTGTTACAACATTATTCACAATAATAGTTGTTTCCGAACATTGTTGCAATAATTAGATAATAATCATTTTGATGCAAGAGAAGTCTTAAAGAAATATATTACATTAATAATTTTTCTCTGGGAATATTATTATATATAATACATAATAATATAGATTTAAATAATATATAGTATAGGTTTATGTATATTAGGTAATATTTTTAATTAAAAATTTAAAATATTTAAACATTGTTACGGAAATAATTATTGTTGCGAAAGATAGGGTACTTTATCGGTGTACATTTCTCTTCATTGGATTTCTCTTCACAGGTAAGACTCATCTACGAACGATCGGATAAGGAATGCAGTATCCATGACAGCCGGAAAAGGTAGTACAGAACGGAAAGAGAAGAACCACTGGGGCCAGAACACATGTATACCACCGTATATGGGAAGACATTGTGAACGCAATCGCGTGCCACGTGAGCGGTACATATTCCCTTCACAACTGGTCCATTTAGGGATGTCGCCTTTCATATTGCAACGGTTTAAGGACTCACCTAACGATGACTGTCCAGTTGCTCACTTTATCCAAATGACTGTTTGCACTATTCTACTAAGAATTATATTTTCTGCAGTGTTACATGGGTCGCAATGATCTTCTGATCAGCTATTATAACTCAATGTAATTTAGAAACATTTGTTAATGCTCTTAAATGTTAGACAATGTTATTTTTACTTCATCGTTATAAACATAAATCATTACAATAATATTAGCACAGTATCAATATTATAATTAATTTTATATTTATAATTAATATATTAACATATTATAATTAATTTATACTTTGTATTTGCACGCTAGTACATGTTGGAAAAATTTAATATTGACGTAAATTATAATATATATAGTCATAATGCACGTATTATTTCTACTAAATTATACTATGGATTGTTGCTATTAAATATATTAATCAGTTATTAATTAAGTTTATGCCCAGTGATTAAAATAATATCATAATAAATACGAGCACTGTTCTCGTAATCTGCTGGCCCGTGTACGGATATTCTGCAACTGCCGTGATTCGAGTACGGTATAGTAAAAAGTTGAGACTAGACGAAAAGATACAAGAGAGGGAATGCGGGGGTTAGGAACAAGAAGGAGACGGAGTTCGAGGGGAACAAGGAATTAGAGAAAGTTTTCGAGGGTTGTACTGACCCCTGTTCGCTCATTGTTAATATTTAGGGTAGCCCGGCGCCACGAACAATGCTGAATGTCCCCCAACGTGCAACGGGGAGTGTCTAACGTTAACCTGTTTCAGTTTTAGACTGCGTACACTCGCACGCGTATGTAGCGCAGTGTGTCTGTTCTCGTACACACGGGAATGAATGTCCTTGCTCGTAGAATCCCCCGGGTTATGATTAATGGATCTGGCGCATATTAGCGCCCACTTGGTGCTACCCTCGTTGGGCTTCACCATTCACCATTTGCATTTGCAATTTAATGATCCTCCCTGGAGGCTGATTGACTTCTGTAATCACGGAGACCGATTTCTTGCACATACATACTTGTCCCGATTACTTATCGCTCGAATTCAGATTTTATTATATTGTCACTAATGTGTATGACGTATGTTACGACAGATTACAATTGTAACTCAAGATTAATATATACATACGTTTTCCAGTAAGAGTATATCAAATGTTAACTTATATATCTATAATGATCTTATAACTTCTATTTTTTAAAATAATATTTTTCATGAAAAATGTATCGAGTTTATAAAAATTCATTTATAGAAAGTAAAAAGATTTAATAGCTTGTTGCAAAATATTTATAAAAATAAATTTATATATCGTATTTGGACGAATTATAAGTTTTTGGACGAATAGTGTATCGGATACACGTTTGCCAGGAATTTGTTGCAACCGATGCAACTGACGACTACGGTAGTGCAGTATAGCAACTATCGCTGGGTCAGCAGATGGACCGAACTGACCGATGCTTTCAAGGGGACAATAAAGCTCATACACATTGTATCTCACTCGAGTATCCCATTGTAACCGTATGTGAATCCGTGTCGTGCCACGATCCGATAATTGTGATTTCACCCACGAACCATTTCGACGAATCACCAAAGGACCGTAACGAAAGCGAAGCAATATTTTCTGCCTCTGAATCATGCACAGAACATTTCCTATATACAACTAAACTTTTTGAAGATTTTATACCAAATAGACAGAAAGGGAAAGAAGGAGGAAGGCAGGGAGAAGAATAATTAGAAAAGAAATCTAGTAGTCACTCTGTAATTTCCACAAACTTTACTTTACGAGATTCAAACTCAGCAGATCAAACTAGCCGCCAACGTATAACCACCTGCTATCCCTGAATTGTACTCGGGCGACGTCGGAATGGTACATTTCTTGGTGTTATCGTAAATAGCCGAGATACTACACGAGAATACTACACACGCCAAAAGGATGCAACGAGGAGGATACCCACGGAGGGGCTCGAACGAGGAAGTAAGAAAAGCACGGCTAATAGCCGAGCATTCGCAAAGTTAGCGTGCAACGTCGCGTTTCAAGACACGCAAACCCGGAGCCAGAGCTCGTGGTGGGTAACAACCCACCATCGTGTGTCAGTCGGCTGATTGACAAGTCGAAAGATTTGCCCGCGATTATTATGATTGTCCGTGTTTCGTATCGTTCGCTTACTAAAATTGCCGGTGGGTCGCCAGGAGGTCAGCGTTAATTATAGTGGTGCCGGTTAGGCAGGCGGACGGATATCTATCCGTTTATCGGATCACAACGAGTCGCTCCGCCGACCATGCCGGAGCGCTCGAGAGATCGTTCGCTTCGTTCGACATCGCTATCGGGACTAACGGATGAACAAAAGAGTAACACGCGAGGGAAACAAAGACCGGTATGTGTGTGTTACGGTGTTTTTCCTCCCGATGCATTCGCTATGCACTCAAAAGCGGATTTATACGCATTCTTTCATTTGTCGATTGATAGTGTCTTTTATTTAACTTTATTAGGTCCTCCTTTTTCTCTATGCCACAAGAATTACTCTACTCTTTTTATTTCATCTTTTTTTTCTTCTGCTCTTTTAATATGCATGTACAATAGCAAATATTATAGCCTTCTATTTTAAATACCTATTGTTTATAGTAATGGTAACGATAACAATTACACTTTTCAAATCTTTCTATCACCAGTGAATATTAACAAATTTCAATTTTCATCAACCCGTCTGGCTAAATTCTTTATCTAATTTAGGGCAAAAAAAAATTAAAATTGATATCGATTTTAAAGTTGGCGATTTACTGTATTTCAATGTTCGACAAATCTAGTCGGCGACACGTAGATAATTTTCCAGACGGGTCGATGAAAATTGAAATTTGATAACAATTACTATTTATTTATTCGACATCTTTGACTTGTGAAATACTCCAAGTTTCTTAGCAATGCTAAGATAACATCAAAACTCCACTTTCCAAAATCTATTTCAAACACGCGAGAAATAACGCAGATCGGATCTATTCTTCCCGGAAGATACGCGCGACCGACCATGAAGTTAGAGCAGAACGACGTATCCTTTCCCTGTTAGCTCAATTAGATAATATCAAGCAAAATCTGCCGTTTCCCGAAATCCAATTCTCACACTGACTTCCGCTTGTTAAGCTCAGTATTTTTCTCAATTGTGCTTGCATGGCTATGCAATTACAAAACAAACTGAAGCAATATATCTGTAAAATTATCTTTTCGCATATTCACGGAAGAACAATCGAAAACTTAAACGTTTCGCATATTGTATGGTATTAATAGAATTTTAATTTGTATGTTACGTTTACCATTCATGATTTTTGTATAGCCTCAACAATTTTGAAAATAATTTTTTTCTTAGAAATTTGTGAGAGAACTCAGATTTCGGAACCATGTTGTTAACACATTGATAAAAATAACTTATTTTAGTAAAAGCAAGTTAACTTTAATGAACATTTCAGTTATTAACAAAATATTGTTTGGTCAAATTAATTAAATATATAAATTTCAGACACAATTGATGATCAACAATTCATTCAATACCGATCAATAAATCTATAATGAGCAAAAAAAACGAAAATTATTCGATCTATCGACAAATCATTAAATTGTAAAGTAAACTTTAATATTTCAACAAGGATAAAATATATATTTGTGCAAAAAATGTGATTCCGATTTGCTAAACGATTAACTAAATCACTTCATCCTACTTTTTAGACTCTCAAGACAATCAAATTGTATTTAATCCGTGATCTTGTATAATTATATTTAGTAATCCATTCTAATCTAACAGTCCACAGCTAATCTGGAAAACCGCGATATATCATGTAACAGACCGAACGACTGAATAGACAGAAGCGGCGCAAACATGAACAGTCGGAAGAGTGCATAGTGGTCGGAGATGCAGTTAGGGTAGTAGAATAAGAGAGAAGTAATTCTCTGGTGTAATACTGCGTCAGCAGCAGCAGCAGAAACAGCAGCAGCAATAGCAACAGCCGTCCGTCGTGGGTTTCCCGGGAGAACAGATACGTATGCTAATGCAACGCGATGCTCGTTATAATAATCTACAAGTCGAATGCGCACGGAGAACCTCGCTCCACACTCTCTTGCAGGTTGCCA
Source organism: Crematogaster levior (assembly GCA_901521435.1). Classification (NCBI taxonomy): domain Eukaryota; kingdom Metazoa; phylum Arthropoda; class Insecta; order Hymenoptera; family Formicidae; genus Crematogaster; species Crematogaster levior. Next base: position 134,791 of record CABEGB010000932.1, on the reverse strand, counting down.
GTGACACTGTGCCGGCGCTATCTCGGACGCGGGATCACGGTCAATGGAGAGGGAAGGGGGAGGGGGAGGAGTGAGAACCCTACGTAAGCCGGTTATCTAAATACCGTAAATAACAACACCCCCTCCTGACTCCCTGAGACCGTGAAGAAGAGGCCTGCAACCATCTCTCTATGTATCATCCCTTTTCGCGCCTCCCTTGCCTCGTGACGCACCAACCCCTTTCGTATTCTGCAGCACTCCGCCACGCAAAGGCACTCTTACCCGAATGACATTACACTAATGTATTATTTACACTAATCTCTTATAATTAACAGATCCTCCCTGCTTTCAAAATAATAAAAAATTAATCATTAAAATTTTTGTAATTCCGATAAAGTTACTGAGATTTTTTTATCTTATTTAATCGAGTCTTTACTTTTTTCTGAAACCAGAAAAACGTAAAAGATAAATTAAATGGTCAAAGTGATATCAGGAGGACATGTTTCTTACAGCATGCGCCGTAGTTGTGACTATTAATAACCATCTCCAGTTGTTGCAGCGTTTCGCTAGCATCGGAGCCAAATGGCTGTCAGAGGCACCAGCCAATAGACAAATGAATGCATCGTGACGAGCGGCATTTCTCGCTTAGTCTGTCGTGAAAACGGTTGGTGGGTTTCTCCCCTTTGAAGACCGATCGTTAGATGTTATCGTTAAAAACGTTATCGTCATCTGGTAAATAATCTTTAATCTTTGAACGCGCCGTGAAGCGTCCCCCGTTTGTGTCAACCCCCTCAAAATGACACACTACCTCGTCGTTTATGGATGCGGCAACGCGAGGAGATGCTATCTCTGGATTATTTTCTGGATAGACGGATACATCTCCGGTCTCCGCTTCGATATCCGCTTAACACGTGCGAGACGACGTTTGCATTAGTTCGCACGTTATATCCGTCGACGCGCTAACACGACGTTCCTAACAAAAGCAAATATGAAACGAATGGTCACCCTTACGTAAAATACATATCGATCCACCCTCTGATGCCGTTTTCGGAATGTACGACATCGTTATCGAGGATTATCCTTTACGCGGCTCAACGATGCCGTTACTGCGAACCGCTAAAAGCGAACGAGTAGAGTGAAGAAAAAAGGCATTCGTACCGAATGCGACTGAAATGATGTGCAAGCTTTTATACAATATGCACGTTGTCCAACTTTAATGAATACATTACTTTTTTAAGTATTATCTCACATACTAGAATCATATTCGTAAATATTTTGCTGTCAAATGATGAAAACATTGAGTAATTAAATAATTGAATGTTTACCAATTATATGATATCGTTTTGAAATATATACAATATATAAATATTATATAGAATATGTAACACATGTATAATATAGTATATTACATGTGTTACATATGTAGTACATTATATTATATTATATTCATATATTCTAATTATAATATATTATACTACAATAAGAATATAAATATTATACTATAACTATAGTATATATTCTAATTGTATGTGCTATATTTTTTATAGTATTAATATAGTAATACTATATTATGTATGTCCTGTTTATAATATTCTATAATATGTATTATAGTTGTCTCATTGTTCATGATAAAATTTAATTGATTTTCTTTGTATCTACGAAATGTGTATGTGCGTGTATGTGTATGTGTGTGTGTGTGTGTGTGCGTGTAAGATATTTTTAATTCTGTAAATATAGAATAATATAATATTAGAAAAAAGGAAAAAGGAAGAAAGAGATTATTCTTATTTCTTATCTCTATTTCATTCCAACACGATTTACAGCAACGCAACAAAGGGAAAATTTAAAATGTGTTAAAGATGTTGCGCGATATATTGGACGTGTTTAGTCAATCCGATAAATCAGCAGGAGCATAGATGAATGTCGACATAATGTAAAAGAGGGAAAAAGGGGATGTCACCTACTGTGTCAATATCCCTATTGCGAATTTGCCATTTCTTATCCTTATGTTGTCTCGTCGCTTTTTATTGGCATCTTACGCGCAAATGTATCTACGCGTGATTACACTGGCGGTGCTTCATACGCTTTGCAACGTGGCGAACAGTAAAGGTAAGATGATGCAGACTTGTGTAAATGAAAAGGTGAAAGGGTGATACACGATTGATAAAGCTGTAGACTTACCTGTAACAAACAAAACATCATAGTTGTGTTACTTTTGCAACAGACAGTTTACGTTCTATTTAATGTAGTATACATTTCAAGATTTACTTAATACCACATTTATCATTCAATCAAAATTCATATTTTCATTTTAAAACTTTTTTTGCTAGTGAATAAGAATAAATAGAACTTGTGAAATGTTATAACGCGAAATCGCCTCACACAAAGTAATGACATTGTTTTACTTATTAACTCTGACGAAGTCATGTCTGTGACGTACAAAATATCTTCTAGCATGATGTAGCTTGGGCGCAATGTCAACAAGACAGATATCAGTACGTTTTCCATCTACCCGAGTTATATGTAAAGATCATACTTGATAAGGACCCAAATTTGAGGTCGAAACGTAGTGTTAATTGATTGTTAATTAACAATCAATAAATTTTGCCAGACAGGTCGATGAAAAATTGTAATCTGTTCATATTTTCATAACGTTTGGTACAATTTGGTATCTTATAACATAAACTTTCCGAATTTTAATATCATTTATGCTTGATAGTTAAAAAATAGAAGTTAACTTTAATTCACGTTTCAAATATTGGAAAGTCAATCCGCATATTTGCATCTGCCATCTTCGATTAAATTCCGGAGGATAAAGGGAGGGATAAAGACGATGAACTTTATTTTATAGCTGATGTGGGGAGTGTCGCTCCTGGGTTCTTTAGAGATAGAATATGTTTCGTATCATCATAGGGGATTTAACACCGTCTCCTTCCTATCCATAACGCTCCCGCCTGGCAGCCATTTTGAATACATTCTCACCCGAGGAGAGTTATCTGCGAAGCGTTTCGATTTCCCATTTAAAGTATCTTATATGTACACGTTCTCTCGGGGAAGGATGCGCAGAAGCATCGAAAATAGACGGAGGAGAAACGGATGTCTGAAAATATTAGCCTATTTGCCATTATTTCACTGACTGAGACACCTCTCTCTGTTTCACTTATAAATTTCAAAACAATCGTGAATAGGAAGGACATTTTAAATTGCGGAAAAATAATATAAATATGCACAATACGTATTAACAGAAATTTATTTATATAATTAATATTTTGTCTGGATATATTTCCTTGATTTTTAAGAAAAGAAAAAGAGACAAACGAGACGATCGCCCCATGTCTCCCAATAAATCGTATTATCGATCGCAAAGAAACGTGTATTAATGTCATCAAGCTTCAACGGCTGCTTTCGTATTCAGATCTCGACGACACTGAGTAATATACCCGGACGAGGGATAACTTTTTTTCGATCTTCCCAAGAAAGAGAAAGAGGGAGGACGCTGATGGGTGGCTGAAAGAAAGAAACGGTGGTCGGTATTGGCTCGCTAGCGGCGTATGCTTATTTTAATTGAAACAGTCGAACACCGCCACCACTTTGCCCCTCGCCGCTGCCTCTTTCTCTGTTTCTCTTACCACCCCTCTGTCCCATACAGAAGGCGACAAACTCTTCCTCCATTCCGCCGGCGCGCCCCTGCCGCGTTAAAACGACCTACCGCCGTGCTCACCCGGAGGATATTGTTTCAAACGAATATGCAAATCATGAGCCAACCCAGAACGTGGTCCGCTGTAATTTCTATTGCTTCCACCTAGCGGGCGACACAAATAGATATCCTTAACGCTCCCCAGATCTAAAGGAGAAACGTGCACCGAATGTGCTCCGCGATCCAACTTTCCTCTCCACTCCGCGCGCTATCAGCTACGTACCAGAATTTTCGCGGCGGGGAAGGAGCGAAAGCAATTCTGCTCAAAGATTACCATTAAGGGTGTAAACAATTTTCATTAAGCCGGCATCGCGCACTCACTATTCGCAACGCGCTGTTCGACTTTATCAGCAAACTTCAAGCTAAATCGACTGTACACGCACCAAAGTTAAAAATTTACACTTTATACTGCCCGTATGTTGCTTGAAGTGAATTTCTCTTTCATATTGGCAAGCAATATGAAAGAGAAATTCACCGTGTAATATAAGAGAATCGAAAAGATTTCTTGTACCTTTACATACATGTAAAATTATAAGCGCGATGTGTCATCCCCCGAATTCTGTCACGAAACATAAATCGTCTGACTGAATTTTATGCATTAAATGCAAGATACAAAATTAAATAAGATTGAATAAGTAAATACAGAAAGATATAAATGTACTTAAATTGCAAGTATTAATCAGAGACTGTATTAAAGACGTGATCAATTTGGAAATTTTCCAAACTACGGTGCGCGAGAAGTTTCATGTCTACGACGTAGTCTAGTATTTACGTATCGACTCTCGCGGGTGGCGAGATCGATTGCAAAAGTTGTAGAAAGCGTATCTCAACACACATAGAACGTCGCTGTACGTAGCGCTTCTAAATATCTGTAAACGAAGCAACGAAACAAGTATCCATAGTTTTCAAATACAAAACTTCAAATCAAATCCATTGTAAAACTTATTCTATCTTACGCGCGAATTACGATATGTTGATTGATTCCTTTTCTAAAATTAAAATTTAAAACGATACGTCGACTGACTCCTCTTTTAAAATAAAATTTAAAAACAAAAAGAGTTAAAAACACAAAAGTTAAATTTATACTCGTACGAAACATTTTCCGAAACAATCGATAATTTTATTTATTTGTTCGTACAAAAATGTAGTAGTGATGACACGAAAATATAATCAGACGTGTTTCTGAAAATCAGATTTCCCTGAACTAAGAAGGAACCGAGATCAATGTCTTCCAACCAGTCCGGGGACGCTAACCTTCCCCGGTTCCGAAGCCCGGTTAACTAAGTGAGAGAGTGACCCGTACTTTGTTCCCTCGCGCCGCGCCAGCAGGAATATATTGATAGTCAGCTCAAAACTCCATTAGGGCCGGCCAAGTATTCTCTCGTAAATACGAAAATGCTATCCCATTATTTACTGGTTAATTGGATTAATGAGACTCGTTATTCCGTGGAGGGCCGTGACTCGCGACCCACTCCGGAGTCTCTGTCGTACGAGAGAGGAGAGTTAAGAGGGATGGGTCACTCGGCGGCAGGGTCACGACGGCGAAGGATGAGAATAGGGAATAAAGGGTAAGACCGCCACGTGGACAAATATGTCCCGACACGTCGCCGACACACGCGTACGCGTGTAAATCGTACGCGCCGACGATATTTTGCGATGTAATCATAAAATTGAGAACTTTATCACAGGATAAATTCTCAGTTTGAGTCTATTACAATCTTGTCGATACAATCTTGTTTTCATATTTTAGAAAAATTGCAAGATTTTAAAAAATTGACTGAATATTATCCATTTTTGCTAGTGTACGATTATTTGTTAATTTATAAAAATTTGCCAAGAATATTAAACAATCTCAAATCTCTTCTTATAGACTGTTTTAAACAAAATTTAAAATTACATCGCACATTAAAATTCAGTCAGAAAAAGAAATATTGATATCAAAGTTTTTTATAAAAAAGATATGCATACAATTTAATAAAATTTCAAAATAGGTAGAGTGTATAGAATTACAATTTTACAACACGCAATTTGTGCTTATATGTGATAACATTAAAATATAAATCTCTCTCTCTTTCTCTTTATATCTAACTAAACATTAAATTTCTTGTGTGAGACAGATTATATTTCGTCTGACATTAAAAAGCTTCCCGCCAACTCGCTCGCTTCTGTGTTTCGACTCACCGCACCGTCGCGTTAAGGGTTTCAGCGACAATTAATTATTCCTAATGCCTCCACAAAGTTCGCGGCGCCTCGCGCCGGTTTCGATTATTCGCGTGTTATTGGAACGATAAATCAAAGATTCTCTGAGAAAAGCTGCGCGTCAAACCCGAATTCCGCGGGAGGGATACACTTTTGAAATGGCAAGCCGACTTCATTAATCAGCGGCACCGCCGTGTCAAGGGCGGCCGCACTCTGGATACTGTATTATATAGAATAAAATTAATGAGATACACAGAAATACACTCCAGTTCCGGTTCAGCGCGGCGTGCGCGATCTGGTAGTTCCAACAGAACGATCTCCCTTAGATCCGGTACATATCGCTCAATGCTGCAGGTTTGAATTAGATACTCCCGATTATATATATGTACGATAGTGATTCAAAATAAAATAAATACATCTTTCAAAATGTCTACACAAATCATACAGAGTAAATATAATGAGAATTTGGCAAACATAAATTGGCAAAATAGACGGTTAATAAACATTAATTATATATTTAGCTTCATGACATACAAAGTAATAACGCCTATTAAAGTTTATTTCATTATAATATCTTTCATTAAACACTTTCTTTTAGATCTATCTTAATACCTTTCATTAAAATATTTTTTAGTATTTATTAAATGCTTCTTCAAAAGATGTATTTGCAAGTGATAAATTATTTTTATTTATGAAGACTTCGAATATTCTTTTTTTATTAATTATCTTATTTACGTCTTGATAAATAATCTTGAAAGTATGTAACATCTTATCGATATTTTAACTAAATCATTTGATTGCTTTCTTTTCTTATTCTATTTCTTATATATTTGATCTGTTTATTATTTTCATGCTTTGTCCCGCTTATTCATACATTTTCTATTTATTTCGATAATGAACCATTAATTATATATTAATTTTCTATAATCCTATTTTGAAAGGTTAATTTATGGTAACAAAACTGTATTTTCACATGTGCGAAAGTATATATACGTTAGTTCCTATCAAAATACAATAGAAAAATTGTGCACGTTCCTTGCTAAGTTGTGTACGCGCGCGCGTGTGCGTGTGTGGGTGCGCACGTGTGTGTATGCGTATGTGCGTGCGTGCGCGTGTGTGCGTGCGTGTGTGTGTGTGTGTGTGTGTGTGTGTGTGTGTGTGTGTGTATCATACGCAATTTAGGAATATATCCAACTAGTCATGCAACTCGCGGTTCGGTGGTAGTTTGAGCGCAAGAACGTCGCCCGAAGGACGAAAGGACCCGCCGCGCCGTTCAACTTCCGTCCTCCGCGCGTCCCCACCATCTCCGTCATCACGCACGCGACCGCTACCCGCAAGTAAGTAAGACAGAACGAGAAACGTGGACAGCGTGCCTGCTGCCGGGAAAGCGTAGTAAGCGTGAGGAAGAGACAGAGAGCGAGAGCGAACGAGGAAGGGAGGAAAACGCGGTGAGAAACGGAGAGTGGGTTGTAGCAGCAGCCTCTGGTTCCCCAACGGGATAGCCCAAGGGGGGTGTAAAGATGGCGGCCGAGGAGGGAGAGAGAGAGAAAGGACGCGCGTCGGTTATGATAAGGCGATGCTTTAATGACAGCGCGTTTCTATGGCAACGGGCGTGTAGGGGCTGGCCGCCGCGACGCCCGGCGTCGGTCAGCTCGGGGGGTGGAGAGTGCATTGAGCGGCCAGCCGCCATACTAGTGGACACACAGCCTCGATTCTCAGGGATGAATTTCTCTGTGTGTGCGCGCGTGTATATACCCGTGCCATTCTCGCGCTCCCCGTTTTACTCTCTACTCTGCCATTCCTCCTCCCTGATGCACACACGCGCGATCGTCCTCTCCTTTCGTCTCGCACGCAGGGGAGGAGGAAGGTTCCTTCTATCCTATCTGCTCTTACATCTACCATTTCCACCTCTGCCTTTGTCTTTCCATAGCTGGGGCACAGCAAAACCAGTAACAACGCAACGTTATCTATCTTTGAAATTCGCCACGAGACGCTTCCAAATCTTGAGAGAATTCAGAATCTTATCGTTTTCTCAATTCAGGAAGATATTTAATTTTCTTAGATTTTCTTTTCGGCAAAAACTAAACACGTATAAATTAATTGAACATTAATTGTGTATCATAATAAATGGCAAAAATGTGCGACAAATGTAAAATTTATATTGAAATATTATTTAACAGATAATCAACTTAATTTTAAGATTTAATAACAGTAATTTTTTTTTACATTAATCAACAGTCATATGTATTCTAAATAATATGTTTTAGGAAAAGACTATTTTGACTCGATGAAAGAAATTTAATTTAAGTGTTTTATTTATAGCTTGTCATCACCTTCGAAATGTTCATCTTACATAAATTTTTTAAATCGATAATTTAACAAAAAAATGTATAATTAAATATACAATTAATTCTCATGATACTTTCACTTAGTTTGTGGTATCCTGATTTCAATTTACCTATTCTACCTCAGCATTAAGGCATACATAAGGATTCCTCAAGTTATTAAGCGGGTTCAGAAGTTTCCCCGTAAAGTTCGAATTCCCACAATTAAATGAAGCGTACGACCCCCTGCGTGCGAGAATCTAGAACCTCCTCACCTGCAGAAATTGCTCGAGACACGTTAGCCTTTCAGTGGGAACATTTTAGGAGAACATCAAAGAATCTTTAATCGTTCTGCGTGCGATCCCCTTTGCGCCGTCTCTCGGTGAATATCCTCGATAAGCTGGTTGCCCTCCGTCAGGCTATACATGCCGCTAAGTAAATTATACATTTCATCAATGGATACATTAAACGCATCTTAATTTCCATGCAATAGCCACTTTGTTATAAAATATAGGGGGTTTTATTTACAATTTTCAAATATTAAATTCTCTTATATTTATACGCACTGTCAAGAAATCATTGGGTACTTTTAACTACAGCCTCTTTCATAATTTTCTTACGAAATATGACACAGATGTAAGATGGAACAAAGATATAGGTAAACATCCGTGTAAATCGTCAGTCTTTAATCTGTCATTTCCGATTCTGACCTAAATCTGCACGCTTGGTTCAATCTATTTCGCCTTTTGTGTGATTTTCGATTCCGTGACATTCGCGGCACGATCGCACGCCGACCGTGAGTGCGAAAGCGCATGCCGGTATAGCTGCCCTCGAAAATTCAAAAGCAAATCTCCGTGGACGACGCGGATATACATACATAAAAGCGATAACGGAATTTCGTAGTAGAAACTCCGAGCAGACAAACCGGGCATCAAGAGTATCCGAAAACACACAAGGGATGTTTAGGGGAACGCAAACACACCGTGTCTCTGCATTATGGATGCAACGGAGTGGACCGCCACCCTAGCTGCACCCCTCCCTCCTCCCCCGATCACCCCCTGATCTCCTGTCCCCGACCCCCTCGCTTGCCTTCTCTTTCCGGTCCTCTCTACCCTCTTTCCATCCCCGTGTGCACCACGCGAGATGGTTGGTTGGGTTGGCTCTGGGCTTCACCCCCGCTCGCATTTATTTATAATCAAATTCCATGTATACCGGCAGCCGGTGCGGTGGCGGTCTGAATTTCTATCCGAATGTGTACACATTCGTCCGCGAGGAGGTAAGCGCGAGCGCAGGCACGGTGAGACACATATACACGCGACCCACACACACACACACACGTGCGCGCGCGCGCGTGTATATGTACATATACGGGTGAACGGACACATAGATGAACGCGCGCGAGTTCGAGGGTGAATTCTTCCTCTCTCTTTCGCTTTTTCTCTTTCTCCCTATCTCTCTTCCTATCGCGAGAGGAAGCGGGAAGGCGCGGATTCGCTCGGCGGTCAATTTAAAAATCAATATTGACCGAGGAGCAGCCAATCCTTTATTTATCGACGCGGATTGTTGGCTGCACGGGAGAGACGCGCCAAGAAGATTGCTGCTCTCCCCCTTCTTACCATCCACAGCATCCCCTAGGTTTCCGCTGCCATGTTGTTCCAAACGCGTCCTGAATAATGCGGTCATCCTCGTTACAGTCCCTCTTTAGACCGTCATGTTACAGCCTGCTTCGCTCCACCAATGGAAGTTATCGAAAGAAATGTGAATAGCTTACTGATTTCATTGGTAATTGACAACAATAAAATTGAAATGGAATTTGTAGATACTTATTACTTGTTAATGCGATCATGACGTGAGAAAAGAAATAAAACTGAGAATCAAGTAGCTATATTCAGACATGAGAAAAGAAACGAAACTCAGAACATGCTATATTCGAGACTAAAAATAATATTTAAAAACTATAATAAAGGACTCTTAGGCCGAAATTACGAGATTACGTAATCGAGAAAAAAATTAGTTTGTAAACTATATTTTTTCCTTGTTTTATAACTTATTTTATATTAAGATATTTGCGCAAGAGATTACTTTAAAGAGAAAGATAGCGATGCTTGGGTATGTGAGAGGAGGAGCTTGATAATCATGCTGCGGTAATCGCTTCCTAGAATGAATTACTAGGTCCATTTTTTAGATTGATCGTCCATAATAGTGGGTGTTTGGGATTGTGGGCTGATCAAAGCGGGAGCCAAGGCGGAGTCGGGAAGATGTAAGACTCAGCATCGAGGGTCCGACCCTCAATATCCCTCCAACTCACCCTTCAGTAAGGTACCCTAACAGACATGATCAAGAAAAATGATATCGTCCGCTCAAAAGCAGATGACTTTTTGCGCAATGGCGGACGCAGCTCCTTCTTTCGCCAGACTACCATTTATTATTAAGTAAATATATGGCTGCGTCATTAAAAGAACTAACTACTCGGAAGACATTTAATAAATTGTTCGAATTCTACTTTAACTTTATACTTCGTTTTCTATTTTCACAAAAGCTAGCTTTTCACTTTTTTCTCACATTTATTATTTTATTTTATTTGAATAAATATTTTCTATATATGATAAAAGAGAATATATCTTATTTAAAGATAATTTTAATTAATTAAAATTCTTTATAAAACTATGGTTTGTTATGTGAATACTATTTTAGTAATTAAAATCTTGGTTATGTAATTATTTGTAATTCAAAGCTCGCGGGTATCTTCACATTACAGCAATCACCATTCTTTTTAATTTAACCTCTAGTATCCCCATTAAAAGGAAAAGCGATGAATCAGAGGCACCCTATGTAGCACTTCTCGGCATTATCAAGATTTATTTTATCAAATCGTATTTGCTGATAATGTACGAATTACTTCACAATATCACATAGAAAATATGTATTTCTTATTTCTTTTTTAAATACTTTTTGCAATGTAAGAAAAACCTAATATTAACTTAATATTAATATCTTATTTTATTTAATTTATTGTAATGTGAATAACAGCAAAATTTTATCATTTTTTAATTCAAATGTATTATATAACAGATAAATCAACCCCATTCTTATTCGCGATCTTAAATCATTCACAATACTAAACTACTTGTGAAAACCTTGTGAAAACAATTTTCCTTATATTTCAATATATATTGCTTGATCATTCATTTACGTATGCCATTGTTATTCTTAAGAAGTTCACATTTACGTAAAAATGTGAGATAAATGCAAACTTTTCAAAAACTTCTATGCGTTATATTCTAAATTTATACTCATTTATATTCAATTACATACTGATCGTATCACTACTTTTATTCGATTTAATTTAACACCTTGAGATTCGATTTAATATCTTGAAGTTTAGCAATAAACATCGTTAAATATATTTATTTTTATAGTGGCCTGTTCAGTTGTGTCGGCCCGTATCGAAAACATCGGAACTACGGAACCACCCCCTGCCCAACGTGCGATATGTCCATCTTCGAGCGCGACGGACACGAAGCGGTCGCCGCGCAAACAGATCAATGCTTCGCATTCCAATATAAACAGTATTATTGAAACAAAGCGGGCGGGACGGAGGTGTAGCTGGATGAAGCCTGGCGCGCGCGTATGAGGAGGGGACCGAGGGATGAAGTTGGGGCAGGAAGAGGACAAGAGAGGCGGTCGGGCGCTCTCCGGCAAGAGCAAGGGAGGAGTGAGGACAGGGGAAGCGAGCGAGCGAGGGGTCGTGCGGGTGGAACGGGGAGGAGGGGGGGAGCGACCCGGCGAGGAGGATGAGGGTTGATGTTTCTGCCGTTCCACTGGGTTGCGGGGAATGAACGAGGGGAGAAGAGTTATGTTGCCGCGATATTGTGCTGCGCGGCACGAGCGAACCTCGAGGGGGTGGCTTCCTGTTCCACCACCCTCTCCTCCTCCACCTCCGGCCAGGATCCCCTGCTCCCTCCCCCTCTCCGTCCCCCCGGATTCTACGCCGCGCCATCTCGTCGTATCCTCCTGTTACCCCCCTTCCCTTCACCCCTCCCGCCGACCACGCTCTTGCTCCCCCTTGTCAGACTCACGAACCCATCGACTGTCGATTCTGTATTATATGTCAGGACCCAAACTCCTTGATGCACGTACCACTCCGCCGCCACCTTACCCCTCTGTCAGTCCTTTTCTTATATTCGCCGGTAACTTATAGCGCTGTCGGTGTTTTCTTCAATAACGAAAGAAACGTATCCTCCACCTCGATTCGTTCGCGACAAAAAACAGCTTCCCGCGATCAGACACAAGAATTGCTACAGAAAGTAATAGTCAGCAAAAATCTTGATATAACGTCTTACCGCTACTTTTTTATTATTATTATTTCTTATCTTATTTGAATTAAGTATAATGTGATTTTGCTATGTTGAAGTTTGATATTTACTTTAGATATTTTTGTGAAAAGATAGATATAAAAAAAGGACATTTGAGAAAGGACACATCTTAATTATCTGATCTAGTAATTTATCTAAAAAATATAAGTTCTTATATAATTAATCCATAAATATAATAAACATTATATTACGATTACATTTCGGAAATAAAAATGACTATAAAGTCACGACAGTTAATTAATTTTATATTTTAACAAATAATTATAATTAATGATAATTTTTATTTTGTTTGATATTTATTTGAAATTAAAAATATAAAAATTTTACTTTTGCATGCAATTATGCAATAAACTACCGTAAATATAAAACGACGCGTCGAATTTTCCACGACAAATATTGCGGAATGCAAATAAATCATTTGTTAATATAAAAAAATGATAACTGTAAGTTTCTGTATAATTAACGATGCTCATGTTTCCACAATCGTTTTACCCGGGAATTGTAATAACGCTTTGCGGTAAGTCAATAATTCGAAACAGAGGTTTCCAATCCAGATGGACATTGCGTGCGGCAACTCTTGCCTGATTATTAGCGTTACTACCGTGGCGAAGCAAGCAGTCAATCAGGATAGCGGGCTATTCGGGTAGCTCGCTGGACGCAGTCAGCTTGGTGTGAAATTAGCGCAGATGTCGTGGCGATGGTTCATGCTACAACTTCTCTGTTCATTTTCCACGAGAATGGCTCGGGAAGGGGTCGTCGGCTCTCTACCTTCTACCACCCGCTCCGGATTTTCTGTTCCTAGCATTAAGCAATCGTTGACCCAATTAATCCACCCACCTCCACGATATTCTACAAGATAACTCTTTGAGGAAACATAATCCCACGCTATTATTGCTGTTAATCAGCAAAACTAATTAGCCCTTTAGATGGTTCGAGCACCGGTAGCTAATTAGTTTGGTATATCGCGGCAACTCGGAAAATCGTCACATACCGCAATTTTTATTATTAGATATAAATCTTTGCAAAACCGACTACTGAAGCCTTCATCCTCTCGCGTACATACAAAAAGACAAAGCAATAGCCGTATTTAGTCGTGAGAAAGGGATTTTTCATTAGAACAACCTAAGCCCCGATGCGAAAGGATTAATAGAAGTTATAAAGTAGAGCCCGAAGAGGTGGAGGAACATTACGTGACCTGACTCCGATCGAGTCTTTCTTCAGGTTATATTGCAGGTTGCCGTCGTTTCTCATTCACCCCCCACGGCTCATGCGCATCACATCTGACCAATAGAATCGCGTGGTCCATCTCTGCTGCTGACCAAACCCCTTGACTCGTACCACTCTTGCCCCCGAGATACATTCCCCCGCGAAGAAAAAAAAAAGAAACTTTGAGACCGGTCCTCCCCTTACCTCTGGCAACTTCGCCATCCAGCATACCCACATCGAGTGTGTATTTTCTAGAGGAAACCTCATCAACTCCATCGAAACTCCATTTCTAAGAACGAAATTGGAAAAGACGGAGAAATACGTTCGATTCGATGCGAACGATATATGTATGTGTGAACCCGAAAAAATATTAACAGATGTAAAGATATTTTAAGAACGATATGTCGAGATGAAATTTTTCTGTTACTTTTCTTCTAATTACTTCTATATATATGTATGTGTGTATGTGTGTGTGTGCGTGTGTGTGTTAAATTATGTGTGTGTGTGTGTGTTAAAAAAAAATATTAAGAGATAAAATCAAATGTAATTATTTTATAAAATGTATATTCTATTAAATATTTTTTTAATTTAAAAAATAAATGAATGTTTTATTTTACCAATTGTGTGATAAATATTTAATTAGCATCATTTTTTCAAAAAGTTACTTCAGAAAATTAAATATTCCGGTAATATTTAATATCAAGTAGAAAATGGGATCTATTTTAAGCATCATCAATTATAAAGAAATAAATTCACAAAATTCAGGTAAAAAAAATGTAGGAAAAATGTGGAATAACAGAAATTTAGATTTAACGAAACGACATCTAATCGCAGTTGAAAGCCAAAAAACAAAGAATGTGTTTTCGTGAGAAAACTGGCTTTAACGACTCGACAATTCGCTCTTATCCGCCAATCTGGCGTTAACCATAGCGCAAGCTTTCTCGCGAAACTGTCTGGTCGGGCGCGTCGAGCATGACTGGAGTGCGACGTGAATAACTTAGTAGTTCAATTCTGCTCATCCAGCGCCAGCGAGAGCTGGCTCGGCCTTCAACCAGCGCAGTAGCTACATCCATTCTTCGCCACTCCGCAGTAATATAATATTATCCGAGCATTGTACCCGACTAATTAGTTGTACTAACGCTGTGTGACCTGATTACACATTCGGCTCGGCTATCCTGGACTTACAGAATTGTGAAACGTATAAAACTTCAGAATTCCTTAAGTTGAAGTTTTATACCTCTCGAGTTGCCACAAATAATTCTTACATTTTATAAAACTATTATTAAAACTATTAAATTATTTATTTTTATATATCATTTTGTACATCTCATAAACCTGTATGTTCGATTTTGATTAGTAAGAATACAATTTCTGCTTTGGCAAAATTTTTCTCTAAATTCTTCAGTATTTAGTTATTTATAAAAATAAAACAAAGCATCAAGAAGATGATGTTTTTTAAATAAATAATTTTGTTAAATTTGATTATATATCTAATTTGTATATAAATAAATAAATATCAATATTTTAAAACAATTTTTTCAAAGCAAGCAAAGTACTTATGATATTTCTTTTCAAAGCAAGCAAAGTACTTATGATATTTCTCTAAATAACTAAAACACAAATAAACTCTTTAACCTCATTTATATTTTACTAAAAAAGAAGAACTGAAAATAAAAAAAATAAAATAAAGAAAAAAAGAAAACAAAATAATAACTTTTAATAAAATAATAACAAAATAATAACTTTTAATAACTTTTTAAAATAGATTGTTCATAAAATAAATATCTTGTTTTCCCTCCAGAAAAAATATAAAATTTATTTATAAACAAATTTTCCAAAATTCACAACTTTTAGTGAGGCTGTTGTATTGTCGATATAGCTTGTATTGTCTATGTCTCATATTATTGAAAGAGAAGAGACTAAAAAACAAAAATTTAAAAAGAAACATTCAGCGATTAGATTTTAGCACAAAATAAAAAATCAATCAATAGCACCGACTACACGAGGTGGTTCCATTTCCATCGACAAATATTTGGTCAAAACTAACGCCACTAGCTCGAATCGATACAATGTTTCGCTGCTATTTCAAAAAACTTGGAAAGAATTGAATCGCCATGCGACAATAACAGTACTACGTAATTTTACTAACTCTTTTTTGTTCTATCGTATATTGTAAATTGGTAATAGAGCGAATAACAATTTCGTACAGTCAGATTCAAAACAAAGTTTCAACTTTTCTGGAAGTTTAATAAATAACACTTACTGATAGTTATTACTTAACCGATTGAAAATATTTGCAGTTATTTAAGCTCGTATTCATGTTAGTTATGTCAAAAAGTATTAGATAAAATATCCAGAATAACAATTTGATTTTGAAACACAAACAATTCAATATAGTCATATTTTTATTAGATATAAACTGAAAAAGTATTTAGTTTGATTGTAAGAAATGAAACAATTATTTTTATGAAATATCATGATATTAAAATATATGAATATCATATGAACAACTATTGTGAAACAATTCCTCAATATTACGCGAAAAAAATAGTTATTGAATTTTACGTTATTAATTGTCTTTGTTTTATGCGATACAAAATCAAATTATTAATAAAGATAGATTATGAAAATTAAAATATAAAGCTAATTTATTATAAGAAATGTAACTAATATATAATTATTAGTTATTTTTATTAAATAATTGAATTAAAATTTTTAATCTAGCAGTTTTTAATCTAGCAAAATTTATTCTTTATAAATAAATAAATATTCTGTAAAAAATAAATAAATAAATATCTCTAAAAAAAGTTCTAAATATCGTTTTCTTATACTTACATAATATTTAGTCATGTGGGGGAAACCGGATCTCAAATTTTATGTAAAAGTACTCGAAAAAATCAAATAAAACAACTAATTCATGTATTTGATGCGATTGTGTCTTGATAACGCGGCAGCACCAAACTATTCACGCCACTACCTACTGGTTTGAGTTTCATTGCACGAACGGTAATGTAACCTTGTGTAAATACACCATGCTGTATGCCGAAAAAACAAATGCTACAAACATACGCCAGCCACTTTTGTTTAAGATTTTAAAAGATTTAAAAGATCTAAAAAGGAATCTATCAAAAGTAAGACATTATAATTTTGTTAAAACAGTCGAGAGAATATAAATCTTACAATTACATAATTATAGTATCATGCATAAAAAATTCATTAAAAGTCAATTCATGAGCTAACATTATTCTCAAGATTAATCCGCGTAAACATACCTAGCAATTTTATATATCATCTGAATGGATCACACACTGTTTATATTATACACGTAAAACTTTGTTCTAGACATCGACTTCATCCTTATTACAACAACCCCTATACAATCGGGATGGTAACAAGTAATAGCCGAGACGAGGGTCGAAGAGAGGGGTTATGCTCACACCCGATATCCTCTTTCTTTTCCATTCGCGCTCTTTTTCACCCTTTGTCTCTCTCCCTCATTCGCTCTCTATGGAGCAATTTATCTACATTATACCCTCAGTTGGTTTCACTGTATGTTTTGACAGGAACAGCATTATTAAATGCCCTGGCTATCTGATCCTCAACACCCCTAATATACATAATACGCCTTTTCCTTACGCGTGGCCGGTTATCCCTCGGTGACTATGCACCCCTAGAGCGCTCAAATGGTCAATCGAACGATGACGATTCATCGCAAACAGATATAAAAATTATTTCCTCCACAAAGAGAATTTTCATCGTGAAGAATATACGAGATTTATTTCACGCAAACGATTTATCAAGTCTTCTCGAAAAGACCAAAACTTTCAACTCAGTTTTTATTTATATGCGAAAATTCGTAGATAAGTGATATATGTAGAGTATAAAATACTGAAAGTGCATATAAGTAAAAAAGTTAATTATATTTCACAATCTTTATTCGTAACTAAAACATCTAGCGGTGTAACGGAGTGGAAAAACGAGCAGTTTCCGTCACGCAAACGCGAGAAATGTCTACTTATCCCTTGTAACGACTGTCTTGTCATAATATATCCTTAATACAACTTAATGATCTATTGTCGAAATGCAGCGGGGATGTACCGTAATTCTCGACACGTTTCCTGTCACGTGGATCAGCCATTTGATGCATCCTACTGCCATTCAATGGGATTACAAGCGTGCGTACATCGCTAATTTTTCTCATGCCCACTGTCACCCTGTTATCTATGGATGATCCGGCTTCCATCCGAGCCACAACACACCGATAATCCCATAAAAAATGTGGGATTTCAGTCATTCCCACCGAAATAAATATGAAAGACATATATAAGCAACGATGCGATCTTAAAATCATCAGGTAAAACCTACTATTGTGATGTATCGAATGAATTATGACAATGCAATTAAGAGTTATTGAAGTTTATAAACAACGCAAGATATATCATTTATTCAATTTTCATAATTAATTTTCTTAAAAACGCAGTCTCGTATAAAAATATTTTATCCTATTCGTGCTACAATATTTTTAAAAAATTTTACTTTCGTGATTTTTTGTGACTCACCTGTCGACGTGGGTTCGTCGTCTTTTCATTGCCATCTCGTTCACCACCAATAACGGATCATACTATAAAGAAAAAAAAATCATTTAATCAAAATTCGTAGTATATATCGTGCTACATATCGCGTATCATATATCGCTATTGAGCTAAGATACATTTTGTACATAAAATATGTCAATCTATAATAGATATATTGATTATCTTTAATATTGATTATTATAACAACATTACGCTGGATGAAATTATATATATTTATAGAAATTATGCTACTTGCAGAAATAACTAAGAAAGTAACGATTATAGCTAATCCCGCTCGCTTTTGCGTGTAATAATAAGAGGTGGGTAATAATTGCGGTACAAGTACGTGCTCGCACCGGATAGAGTTTAATTCTGAGCGATATTATAATTAAGTGGTTCCCAACGTAATGGTTGGCGTCACGTCAAGCAGTAACACCGAGGTTGGCGCTCATCATGCTTAGTTCAAACAATCAGCGACCCGATGGTGGCCGTCACGCGAACCCATCTTTTGCCTCAACTAGCGTCCTAATATTCTAGAGATCTTATATTAAAGTTATAAGAGTATAAATGCGATAATAAATGTCTGTAAATTTGCTCAAGAAACGCAAAGTAAATTAATCAACTCATTCTTAAAGTATAAAATCATATAAAAATCATTTATATATAAAAATTATCTTATTTATTTATCTGCAAAGTTATAAACGGATTATATAGGAATATATATAATTGAATAATAATAATTATTATTAATCTTTAAGAGCATAATCAATAAGATTAAACATGTAATTTCACACATTCTGCAAAAATATTTAATTATTTGTTTGCATGAAAATAAGATGTATAAATGATTTATACAACGCGAAATAACAACAGTAATTCTCTGAAATCGCAGCCAATGTGTTTCAATCAATCAGCATTCACGATGACGAGGAACACGTCTTCCGCCATGCGAATTAGCGTACGTCAATCTGGATCAGACTTAACACGCCGTTGAGTGGAGTACTCTACCGATCGCCGAACCGCAACCGGAAATTGGCCGCTTGGTTATCAAAGTTTGTGGTTTGCGTGTCTGCCGAGCTGAGCGGTAAATAGGCGAAAAGGGAAGAAGGTATGGGCGGATGGGGTGGGATATCCCCATTAATAAGCGAGCAAGAGATAGCTGACTCGTTGAATTAGGGTGCCGAAGGTAAATATTCATTTCACGATTGAAGTGACGCTAGCAAGCAGGTCTTTTTTTCTTTGCAAAAACATAAACATTCTCCATTTCTATTATCGAATGCATTTATTATTAGAACCAGAATAATCTTTCTTTCATTAAAAAAAAAATGAACCAATTACGTAAATAATTATCATATCAACATTTTTTTAATGTTTAAATTTCCATCCATACATTAATATAAAAGATTAATAAAACTATATATTTTTAGAAAGATTGATAGAGAAAGCTTGTAGAGAATGCACTAAAAAAAATTCGAAAGAATTGTCTGTTTTTGAAAGATTGATTTCCTAAATAAAAACAGATATATGTAATTTACGAGATACAAAATTGTTCCACGCGTAATATATTAAACTGATGCCGCAGAGATATACGTTATATTCTGACAAACAAATAAACGCACTTCCAATTTGCATTTGCACTCGACCCGCGCGCACGATTGTTCGTCCACGATGGCGCGCACTCGGAATCAACGCGCCGACCGCGATGCGGATGTCGTCGCGAGTTGAATAATAAATTGCGCCGTTAATTGAAACAATTAATTAATAATTCATGATAGGCAAGGAGAATTTGCCAGGCGGATAGTGAGCGAGCGAGCAGATCGGGATGGAAGGGGGTGCCTGGTCGGGGGTGCAACGAGACGGTCGTCGCGGAAGCTTGTAATTTGCGTCACGAGTAATGCGCAAAAGCGAGACAGTGAGGGAAGTTGTGGGCGCGTGGGACGCAGACGGATGTATATACGTCTACCATCCCTGAATATAATTTACTTGAACAAACTAAAATCCCCATCGAGAGCGCGCCACTTCGTCGCGCCTTCTGCCGCTGTAGCTTGGCATCCTTTTCGAGGACCTGTCGCGTCTCGTCGCCTCAGTAACCCTCGACGTTCCTTATACTCTGGCCTATGAAAACCACCCCGATCAGTCCCGCTCTCAACCCCATCGTTCCGCGATTCGTCCGATTCACTCCTTTACGAATACTTTATAAGCCAGAAGACACGACCCGATGCCACACTCAAACTTTATTCTCTATTTATGTTTAGTCGCGGCAAAAAACAAGCGCGACCTTCTCTTAGAGTTCCTTGCTTTTTAAATCAATCTCGTACTAAACGGATTATGGCCCTGAAATAAAAAGTAGATGCTGCGATTGCGTAGCGTTGCACTGCATACATTTTCTGCAGAAATAATCTTGCAAAAATAATTTCAATTATTAATGTGAAAAACAAAAAAATTGGCATTCATTTTTAATAAAAATTTAATAATAAATGTTAAACTTTTTAACATTAACTGTATCTGTAGAAGCCTCAGGTTCAATTTTAAATATATTCTTCCTAAAAAAATGTTTTAAATAAAATATTTAATATAAATTTAAAACCAATAAATAATCGACGTGCAGTCTGGAGTATTTAATATTAGTATTTAATATTCACAGAAATAGTACTAGGCTACCAAGATCAGTTCAGATAAAAAAATAACACATTTCTCTAATTAAATTGTTAGATAAATTTCGGTTCTATTTTATTTGTTATTGTTTAAATAAAATAAATTTATTACTTGCTATCTTCTTTAAAGATTTATTCGAAAAATGTTTAATCTTTGATATTAAATTCGTTACTGTAAAACGATGCTTCGACTACATTAAAACAATCGCTACACTTCTCAGTATACATATACTGTAATATCTGTCTTTGAAAAAATATCCAACGGTCTTCGAACTCTTTATGTGCTCGACGATGTAATGATATTCGACGATGAGAAAAGTCAATATTAAAATTTGCAAAATGATAAAATTCTATCCTCGACTAATGGAAAACACGTGTCGATCAGCGAAAGATTCTAATCAAATCGACTTAGAGCCAGCTCAATCGACTTCCTCAGTGAGATGCGGTTCAATCCTTGTGTGCGAACGATAAAAATCCAAAAGGATAGAAAGCTGCAGGTTCATTTCATAGGGAAGAGCAAGAGACGCGCAGAGGGTGGAAAGGGGAAATGGGTACAATCAGTAGGAACGATGAGGGGGCGGCGGGTGGCGGGTGAACGGAGAGGGATGAACCGTCGTTCATAAATCTCGATAGATTACTAAATCCCGGGTTTGATGAAACTCTGGGCTGGAAGCGTACATACACGTATGTCACCACGCGACACGATGGTTGCGCGTACACGCACACACGTAAGTCGGTGTTGGTATCGCGCTAGCTCATCGGGAGCCGGGCGCTGATAACATTATCATAAAACGGCAATATCGTCCGGATATTGACTCGACAGAGAAGCGCGTCGCTACGCCATCAGCTGCTTACCGTCGAACCGAGCTTAAGAAGTAATCTAAAACGTGGCTTACAACTTTTTCATATGCAAATAACGAAACGGATCGAAATTTCGGAAATCATGTGGACTTTCGAGGACTTTACGTGTCTTTCATAACTTGCCACGCAAGGAAACAAAAAAATTGTTACAAAACATTGCACAATCGTAATCGTAATAGATAATTGTCGACGATATACAATATTTCATCCGTATAGAGTTATAATTTATTTAAATAGAAAATTATATTTAAATAGAAAAGAAAGTGTGTGGTATATATGTATATGATATATTTTTAGAACATATAAAAATTCTTTTTCTCGAGAATTTCGAGTATTTATTGTGACTTTTAATATGCTATAGTCGTGACATCTTTGATCAAAAACAAAACACTTTCATCAAAAACAAATAAAAGCATCAAAATTCTTGTTTAACATTAAGATTAGAGGATTTTAAACTGCCTATATAAATTACCAGAATTTCTTACAAACTGCAAAATCCTTTTAGGCCTTAATTAAAAAATCCTATTGCGATATCAAGATATCACGTTGAAGTGCTGTTTGATAAAAGGACAAATGCCAAAGTCGACATAAGAATAGAGACGCGCATCGTCCTTTCTCTCCTTTCTTCTTTCTCTCTCACTCTGGTAGTCGCCTCGCCAATAATGTCTAATATAGCAGAAGGCCTAGATGATGAGACTTCGTCCCGCCTCAGTTCAGTTCAGTTCAGGTATTAGATTATGAATATTCATGGCGGTGTGTCTGCGCGGTGCTTCATTACACCTTCCCTCCGCACCCCTGTGTCGCCTGCTCAGCCACCGCCTCCGTCTCGTCCTCTTCTTCTTCTCCACCCTCACCTCCTGATCCGGCAGCAGGCGCGTCAATCAATATGCAACGCCACACCGCGCTTTGCTTATCTTTCGCAGTTCCCTTACCCACGCGAATATATTCGCCAACCGATCCGCGCGAATATCTTTCCCGATTTATGCCGCGTCTCGCGACGATAATGATTCGCAGGCGAATCAATAAAACGATGAAACCGATCAGAACCGATTAAAACCGTCTCTCTTAGTCTCGATATTAGCGTTGCGCACTGATAGGATCGACTGGTCGGTTAAATACGGTGACAAGTCCATTAGCGTGGACGGCGATGAAGTAAATCCGATGCACGACAGACAAGCGCATCTTTGAAATATGCAACTCTGAGGTTCACTAATTTCCTAAAAGTTTAATAGGATCGATCAAGAACAACATGTTTGATAGTTGAATTTTTTTTTAAATTTTAATACGGTTAGCTTAAAACGGAAATTTTTAATGTAGTTATAAAGAACACAGCACAGATTCAACATTGATTTTCAATAACAAAACGCTTGAGATCAAACGCTTTAAATAAAATGTCGAGATAGTTATTGCAAAAATATGATTCGACGACAAATAAATGATTAAACATCGTCAATTATTTGATCGTTTGATTCAGTAATTTGAATATTGGTAATATTGTTACATACGTAGCTAATAAGAGAGATCTACCAAATTAGTAACTATTCGACGTCGCTAAGAGATGTATTTAACTATTCATATCGCGTGATTCAAACGAATGATTCTTTTACGACTTTTAAAAATAAACATTGTCCGCTCGTGCATAAAATAAAATTACTGGAAAGACTGAGTTTAATACGTGAATCTAACTTCGCACAAATCTTTCCATCAAAATTATGCATTTGAAAGCTATTGAAAGCTTAATGAGTTCTTCAAATAATAAAAGTCTTACAAATTATAGATCACGCGAAATGAGCTTAAGGGGAATTAAAGTTGCCATTAGCGGTGGCACGTATCAACCGTGATTGCTGGCGCGCGCTCGCTTAGTCGCCAGACGGCAGACGCGTCCTATTAGTCACTTGGCCGGCGATCGGGCACAATTTGACGCCCTACCGTCGATGGAATTAATAAAGCGCGGCCGGGCAATCTGCTCGTACACACCAGGCCGGATGACGGGGATACCAGCGGCGCGTTGGTGGCGGCAATATAGAAAAGTGGGGAGCGGGGACTTGGGAATGAATGTGGTGGAGAATCCCCCGCGGCGACGACGACTACCGACTACCACGGACTCGGTCGGAACCTGCATGATTTGATTAGCCTCAGATTGACCCCACGAGCCACCCCCGTTACACTCTCGCTTTCCATGCGCGCTCTGTGCCATGCGGGGCTCTAATCACTCACGAGACGATCCTTTTTACTCTGGTCCATCCCTCCCGCTTCCCCGCGCGCTCCTTTATGCTGCGCAATCGACACCCGCCGCGCGCAGCAGCGCGGATAGCGCGGGCGATGGCACCCTTGCCCTCCCTTCCGCGAGCACCCTCGGCCCTCCGCACCATTAGTCTTACGCCGGGCACTTTATGTCGGGAAATTTGCAATCTTTCCATTTAATATATCGACGGTGCGCAGTGGCTGGAGGCATACGATTTGAATACATTAGCTCGACAGGAAGGCGCTTCTCGCTTCTGTCTCCTCGGCACGAATACCATGGTCGATATAGTGTACGTCAGGACAGCAGAATGCGAAGCCACGTCACGTAAAGAAGTTCGCCAAGTTACGACCTGCGATTTTTTCGGAAATAAACGGTACTTATTTGAAACAAAAAATTCGAGAGAATATTGTCAACTATAATAATAACAATCTTGTAACTTTACCACGACATTTTCGTCGAGAAATTAATAATAATAAATAAATTGTTAAATATATATATATTGTATCTTTGCACTTTTCAAAAACGTCATGCTTCTAAATTTGAAGTTTGATCACAAATAATACAATTTTATACTGCAACAACCTTTGATCTGTTTTTACTCACAAATTTCTACATTTTATTTTTCTTATTACTAAATGATAGTAGACATGTAGTAGGAGTGAGACAATTTTTGTTAAAACGGTATCAGAATTCGAGGTATTCGAGCAAAATGAATTGAAGAAAGAGTAGTGGATTAATCCGAGACAATGTGTATAAATGTAGTTAATATTGGACATAAGGGGATATGATATTAGGCAGGGTGCTACCCTCTCGAATTATGTCCACTAGCCACACCCCGAAGATGAGCGTTGTTGCAGTTTATATCTGGCATCTGGCTTGATTTCTTCGAACATAATTTCTCCAGTTAATTATCCTTACATGAAAAGAATTTGTTGAAAATTATAATCAATATAAATTGAAAATTAATGGCAATTATCGTTGTTGATGATTTTAGCATTCGTATTGAAACATTCGCGGCTCAATAGTTAACAATGACTCGAGTAAGATTAGATGTGCCACTACCTATAATTCAATTAGACCTTAACCTTAGGCGAAGGTTAAAAGAAGAAAAGGTAGCGGACGCGCAAAGACTACAATAAAAAGAAACTCCATTATGTTACTCATTACGTTCATTACCTTGCTCACTTGGTTGGCCCGCATTAATATTGAGAGTAACGATTTTCTTTACCAAATTAAAGCAGCTAAACAGAAAAATAGAAATAAAATAAATACTAATTTAAGTAAAAAAATTACAAAAAAAATTTGTAAAAAAAGCCTCTTAAAATGAATTTCAAATTCTACAGTAATATATATTTTAAAGCTAAACAAATATTCTAATTATATTTTGTCAGTTAATTATCGAAAGACTTTTTGTTCAAATAATTATTTTTTCAAATAAATATTTTCGATGTTAATATTACTTGAAAATATTACTGAGAAAAGCAAAACGAAATGAAAAAAATCACTTAATAAATAATACAATGCTTTCGTTAACGACAACAGAATTTCATGGGCGATAATGATCCAGAGTAGTCCGTAAGAAATGGAGGGGGTTTTGATGAAAAATGGAGATGTTTGCACGAAGGAAAACACTAGTTCGTTCGCAACATATACTATCTGAAACACGGGAGAAAAAGACTGAAGGAGCGACAATAGACGAATCATTCATTCCAAGGGCAAGATGGCTATCGTGGACGAGATATAAAAAAAAGACAATGTCGCCGAAGGCACAAGATTTGTTGCCATAAAGAAAATTGCTTGGCGCTAATGAAGAAACATTACCTCGGCAATATTGCGTCCTTATTCACTACACTGTCTTGCATTTATGGATGAGGAGATAAAAAGGATCGATCGATTCGAATAAATGGGTTAATGCGCATACTGATTTAACATTAACATATTAAAAACCTTTTAAAATGTTCACTACATTACGTATCAAGAACAGTATTGCTCATAATATGTTAAATTCAATTTTATTAAATATGTCGCAATGTATAGTACCTTATATATAGCATATGTATGCATATACATATACATATACATACATATGCAATTGTCATGTATATTATAGTTGTATATATATAATGTTATAGTACATATGTGTGTGTGTGTGTGCGTGCGTGCGTGCGTGCGTGCGCGCGCGTGCGTGCGTGCGTGCGTGCGTGCGCGCGTGCGTGCGTGCGTACGTGCGCGTGCGCGCGTGCGCGCGTGCGCGTGCGTGCGTGCGTGTGCGTGCGTGTGCGTGTGTGTGTGTGTGTGCGTGCGTGTGTGTGTGTGTGTGTGTACTACAGTATACAATATATATTTCGCGATATTGACAAAGCTTGATAAGAATAGTATAATACATATCATACATATTACAAGTAATAATTTGATAAAACTCAAAGAAAGTATCGTAACGTACATATCATACGTTATGCAGGCTTTATATTTGTAACTCTCTTGTCAATTGTCTCTTTATCAGCTGTCTATGTAATGCAATTGTGAATGTTGAAAATTCTAAAATTAAGAAATTTAAAATACATCATATCATTATCGTTATACAGCATGATGTTACGATAATTCAGCAGTCCCATCTTTCTCGCTCATATTCATTAAAATCTTCCTGACATCTGTCGCGTTTCCATCCGTTAGATCGATCAGCGCGTTTCTCCTCCTATGGTCAGCCTGACAAAGAGATACAGTCAGTAACACGCCGATGATTTGTGAAACTGTCCGGTCAGCAAGTATGCCAGAATATGGCTTCGCGCAAGCGCAACCCCTTTTTCCGGCGACCCATGTATTGACGCGGTGGTCACTAGCAGAACTAGAGAACCCTCACTGACCAGCACCCCTCTATTCCGTTCGAGCGTCCATGGAGAAGGCTGTATGTCTTACGGAATGCCTATGATGCTTTCTCGCAGCCCCTCCAAATCCTTCTCCGACATCCCTTCCGTCCCGCCGCACGCCTGTGCATCCTCAACTTCCAAGCACTCTCCAGCACCCCGATTCCCCGAGTCACCCTCTCTATCTCTGTTTCTCTCTGGACCCGACCCCATCTCCTCTGACGGCCACACGCTCGTGACAAGTGCGAGGCGGCCATCCAATAACCCGCACCGGCCACTGGCCTCCTCGGACTCCCACCTTCGACGCCGCCATAACCAGCCAAGTTATTGAGGACACGAAGGAATTAAGAAACGGAAGGGGATGCATCTGTCTGTTCCTATTCTTCTTCACAATCTTTGAGCAAATGACAAATATAGAAATACCAAGTATTTTATATATAACACATTTTTCCCTTTATCCAAAGAGTGATCTTGTTATAAACTTTGTAATCAAGTCCAATTCTTCAAAAAAGAGATGCAAAAAATAAATGTTTAATGATATTAAGGATGTAATTTATTAGCATAGATATTTATTTATTAAAAATATGTTATTTATTAAAAAATGTGTTATTAATATTTATTATTAATTTTCTTTTTAATAATCATAAAAGGAACATAATAATTAATTAAATTTTTAACAAATTTATTTTAAAACTAAATTTAATCTATATAATGTTACAATATAATGTTAAATTGTATATAATATAATGCTAAATTAAATTCTTCATTAATTAATCGGATTAAAATAGAATAATCTATAATCTATAAGCATAATAATTATTTAAAATAAAAAAGAAATCGTGTCAGGAAAATTAAATAATTATGTATAATTAGACATTTTTTTATCTCCTTCTGCTAACAATCTGTTTAGAAAATGCAAAATAAATAAATTTCAATTTTCATTACATACGTATACAATTTTGTATGGTTCAATATTATTTAAAAAATATTTAGTCATGATATTTGATCTAAAAGGCAGATCAAAATCTTTAGATAACAATATAGCAAACGTTACGCAAGATCAATATATCTTTTCGATGTTTAAAAGTACATTATCAAATGCCGAATAAAGATCAGTTTAGTAAGGCCAGCAATTTTTAGGAATAAAGTTGCTACTATTAGACAAGACTCATTGTAAACGATAATACGTAAAGAACAATCAATCCTTCACAATATGCTTTGAAATAACAGGTGCCCGAGTGCTGAACAGCGTTCATCCCGTATTCAGACGAATGGATGAACATCGTGTGCTGACGGTTATAGTCCGAAACGTTGGAGATGAGGCACATTTATATAGGCACGCACACGTGCAAGCAAGTCCAGTAGTCGGTCCAGTGGCCGTAGCTGCGGCCGGCAGCTGCGGGGGTGGCGATCGGGGCTTTCCCCCCTCGGCCGTAGGAGGGTGGCGAGGCGTTGATCAATACGTGAAGATAGAATCCGATGCTACCCATCCAGCCATTCCGCCTCCCCCCTGTCCTCTTCCCTCTTTGTCCCCTTGGTTCCTCTCCACCATACGCCAGCTCGACAACGCTACAACCGCCGCTGCCCGGTCCGGCTGAGGGTATCGCGGCTCAATCGACTGATTTGTCACCCACGCATCATTTTCTTCGAAGGAGGGTGGATTTCTCGAAGCTTAAGCTCGTAGAGCGTTCGAGCCTTGCGGCGTTTCCATTAGTGGTAAAACGTTTAATTTTACTCCAGTATGAACTTGCGCGATTTATATATCTTTGATTTGTACAAATCAAATATAATCGAATCAAATATAATTATAAAAATATAATTGTATTTACATATTATTTTATTTGTTGAAAGTCCATTCCAGTTTCACGTAAATGTTATACATCTGATGAATTTTAATGAAAGCTAGCTTGTATCTAACTTAATAATGCGAATAGTAAACCCACTACAATATTTATGATGTTTAAAAGAAAGAAAGTAAAACACATTTTGCAATACGCTCGTCAAGCAGGTAATTTAAAATGTGTCGAAACTTTTTATTTATTAAAATAGTTTTTATTTACGTTTTTTATTTAGATAAATCAACCCGCCTCGCGATTAGATTTGGTTTTAAGTCGCTTGCTCAAAATACAAAATTACTAATGGGATATTAGCATAGAGAAAATAACAGGTAATTTAACACGGAGGGATTAGCGCGATAGGAGGGTCTAGAATTTTGCAGGCAGGCAGAGGGAAAATGCCAGTCCGGTAACGGGGCTCGCTCTGAAAGGAAAGTTAAATCCCTTTACAGTTTATACGACGAACGCTGGTGTTCCCAACTTAGCTGGTTTAGGGTCATAAACCTTGCCCGAGCATGCAGAGGAAAACGCATTTATAACTAACGTAACTCGTATCCCGCTTAGCTAAATAATTAAAAGATACGAGGAAAGAGGGGGTTGCGTTCCCCACCTCAGCCGCCGTGAACATTACTACCATTACCGTCGAGCCTCAATTCCCTTCAGCTGTCAGCTGTATTATGTACCTTCATTACATCGTTATCATTTCTCCTGCTTCATGTCAGGAAAAAAATTCTTATGGTGTGTTTCACTTTTATTAAACAATATATCGTTTTACCTAAAAGCGTGAAAAGCTAAAGTGTAATTCTTGTTTATCTGTATTTCTATCTGGATAATAGAAAAATAAATAAATTTATTTCTAAAGTGTATTATATTAATACAATATATATTTTTACTTTTATAAGTATAAATATCGTGATTATTAAAAAAGATGTGCGAAAAGGAAAGAAAGAAACAGACAAACTTTTAATTACTTGTATTAAATCACTTTTGTATTAACCGCATTAATTAATTAATCTACATATCATTGCCCTCAACTAGATCATGTTGTCATTATTCGATTAAAGAACTGTGCCGAAAGAATAAAACGTGCGAGATCTATATCACACTGGTTAGGTAAACGTATGTATATAAGGATGATAAGAGCGAGCGGTCATTGGACCGTTGACGAGAATGCGGTTTAGCGTGCCGCAGTGTAAGAGGCAGGGACCAACGTTAGCTTTATGTTAATCTCGGCTAGCGGCGCTGCGGCTGACAACGATGCTGTCGCTGTTAATATCGCCCGGTGACGTAGTAGTAACTAGTTGCCGGTATACCTGCCGGCCAAACTGCATTGCGTCGACACAGTCTGGGAGCGTACGTGTGGAGTATGCAGCCTGTGCCGCCACGTACTCTCCTATGGTATACGCTTCGGGGGTGGCATCGCACGATATGGTGTGGCTGTACCACCGAGAGGGTGGCGACAGGGGTGGCAATCAATATGGGCCTCAACGCAAACACGGCGCCGCTGTTGTACTAACATCAAATAGGCGGATAGCGACCGGTCGCTTGCCTCGTGTGCATTGTCTACTCTACTGCTCTGTATAAACCGACCGCTTTTCGATATTTTTCGCCCGGCTGATCGAGTCGGGTTAACCGTCGTCGAATGTGCCGACCTCGGTACTTGCAACCCTTACGCCCTCACACGAAGACGTTTACTAAAAATAATCCATTTATATGAATGTAACTGATATATAATAATAGAAATCTATTCAACTTCTTTCTAATCACACTTTCTCTTGGAAAATTGCCATTTGGTATTGGAGATAAGAAAAATACGATTTAAAAAAAAGGTTTTGTGCTTATACAAAAAGAGAGAAGGGAAAGAGTATACAGAGTATAATATATTATTATGTAGAAAATATACTGTTATGTGTAGAAAAAATAATTTACGAAATCAAAATTATAATTATTTTTCATGTACAACTTGTATAACGTCAATGAATTTTTTTTAAAGCTAAGTTAGCAACTAATTGATCCAGTCTAAGTAGACCATTTCACAATATATTCTTCATAGAGGCTAATTGACGTTGAGTTAGCGTTCAAACACGACAAATTGCCACTGCTATTGTTATAAAGCATTAATGAATGTATATGAACGGAAGCAATCTGCCACAGGTACGCTTTTGGAAAACGAGGGGTTGGAAGAAAGAACAACAAGCAGTGCGTAGAGAAATTCTGGCGAGCATCGCACAATAAATTCGAGGATTGCCGAGAGCAAGGAGGCTACAAAATTCCGCAGTTGGAATTTTCTTCAACGAAGTAGAATTACGCGAGCCGCGAGTCACCACCGCTGCGCCGCGCTACGCTGTTCTCTTCTCCCTCGACAAGGCGGAGCAAAAATTCGATGGCGGGAACAATAGCGAGAAATAAATTATGCAAGATTACAAAGAAGGCAGCACGGGTCGAAAGGGAGGGCGGGGAACACTTTATATTATCCGGGGACAGCGGTAGCATAATTGCCACCCAGGCCACCGCCATTCCTCGATCTCCCCCCCTGACCGTCTTCTTCCACCCCCGCTATCCTCTCGTTCCATGTTCCTTGATAACGCCTCCGGAAAATAGAAGAAGACGAAGAAGTCCCTCGTTATGAGATGCGAGCTGGTTTCTTGCCCAGCTGTTTCCCACCCCGCACCACCATTCTTTAGTAAGATTTCCCCAACGTAAACATCCCGACTCTGGTTCCAGCACACCACTCCACTCACTTCGCTCCATTCCACTCGATTCGGCCTACCATCCGCACTCCTTCAATCCCACGGAATGAGTTTCGCTTTGCGCCTCCGTCAAAGAGTACGCGTAAAATTGCATTTGATGCATTTATCAGTAATGATCAATAATCAAAATTTTAATTACTCAAACAACACATCTCTAAATCAATGTTACTTTGTCAATATAACTAATGTGTACCAAATTAATTTTTCAAATAAAACTACATTTATAAAATATGCACACATTTCGGTAAATTTAGAGAAATAAATTTAATACTAAATAAATTTTATGAATAAATAAATCAGTCTAAAAATTACGTAAAAATCTGTAATAAATTACAATTTTATTACAGTTCACGTAATTTAAATTCATGTAACTGTTGTCTCAGCATCCGTTGGTCTTTTAGTCAATTTAAATGTTGAAGTTCTTTCTCTGAATATTGAGAACGAGTCTTCCGATTGAAGTTCTAGATGTTTAACTATTGTCACACACTTACTTTAACTGCCAATAAGAACTTCTTATCAAAATCTTTCATAGTTAACATTAAACTTGCTATTTATGTATATAATGCATGCCATCTTTACGTAATGCATGACTTCTGAAATTCTTTAGAAATCTTTACGTAATGCATAACTCTGAACATAGCGTAATGAATTATTCTCAACGGAATTATGTTCAATGGTAATACTTTGACTTTTTAATGCAGAAATTTAAAAAAAAGTAAAGTTATGTATACAGTATACAGGAATATTAAAGCCGGTTGTAACGATGAAGATAGTCTTAAGAGGACAAGGTTGAGGGTGATGGAAACGTAAGATGTTAATGAGGCTGGAGGGTTGGCATTCCAAGCGGCCTCCAAGACTTCCAAAGATTTCTCTCTAGTGACGTCAAGATTCTGATCCTCCACGACTCTTCGTTCAATCTCGACGCGCATGTTTATTCTAAGTTTAGTTTTTCACAAACATAACAAATTTATAATACTTTATATTAATAATTTTGGAGAAACCGTGTGATGTTATTACGAATAAAAGATATTTTCCAATAATATCGCATTCTATAACGATTGTATGAATGATCTTTTAGGTAATTTACGTAGACATAATGTAGATTCTTGAAATAAAATGTTCAATGAAAACAATTATGTAACATAAATAGCAAGTGTAGCATTATCGATTTCAATTAAATCTTATCAGAATTATTTAAATATTGTCATTCGAGATAATGAGAAGTGCCTTTAAAATATGTTCGTAAATAATATTACAAAGTGTCTTTAATCATTTTCTCGACTAGAATCGCGTGCCTTCATTTTTCTGCTTTTTTCAAAGCATAGTGGTGCGCGGTGGCTACCCCTCATGCTCTTAAATTATTGTTGCTCGGGGTGGAGCATGCAGCGAGGGCGTATCATCCAACAGATATGATAACTCCAGGCTATGGGTTGGTTCGATTCAACGAACCAATAACATTTCATGGTTGTTCCATTCATAACCAGATATCATAAAGTACCGCCCACCGAAAGAAATTCTCTTACATGTTACGAGACTGCATTTCATATATCTACAACCTCAACAGATTACGACATTCTTATTTATCATTAACATTGTTATTACTGTGTACTAAATAAAATACACATATGAGATGTATTTTATTTAAAATTTAGAATTTTTTAATTATAATAATTTTAAACTTAGCCCGAAATTTGTTTATTTCAGTGTTGATATAAATATTTATAATACTATCTTTTCTAAAAGAAAATTTAAATTATTTAAACACTTTATAAACATGAATTTGTAATAAAGGTTTTATTTAGCCTTGAGATTTTGTTTTGCAAAAAAAAAGAAAAACCCTCGTTTAATCAGCGTAGTAGGGTTCTCCGTATTATAATTTTCTAAAAGTTCAAGAAGATTGCAAATGTCAAGTACAGCAGAACGCTTAAGACGTTTGAGCAGCAATGAGGGGGTGAATTGCGGTGAAAACGTTAGGTCGAAGCAAAGGGGGTATTCGCGGGAAAGAAGAGAAGAGGCGGCGAGGGGGTTAAACCAAGAGATAGAGGGTTGCTGTCACAACCACGCCAGCCGTTACTTCTGCTCTGGTAAATTCTGCGCTCGCTAGAACATCGGATGATGTTCCGCCCATTCGTCTGTCTGCGATCGGTTTCTCCGATGCTTCACTCCGGTGCTCCGAACACTTTATCCTTTTCCTTTCTTTGCAATAAAATCATTGCACAAATGACACTTCTCGTAAATGATACTGCTCAAACAACGCATCAAAGGTACAAAGCATTAGCTAGAAACGATAAATTCCAAAAACAATTTTATAATTTCTGTAAAATAAAGATGGATGCGTATATTATATATAACGTGTATGTATAAAATAATAATTTTGTGAATATAATTTGGAGAAAAATAATTATCTCTGTAATAATTATATACGACAAATTTTAGATGTGTGTACATCATAAAAATATTAGAAAATAAAAAAGAAAATAAAAAAGAAGTCACAAGACGAGAAAAGTTCGATGCGTGCGTAAGCACGACTGGGTATGAAATCTTGATTGAGCGCGTCTTCCTTTGCAGAAAGCAAAAACACCCGAGAAAAGAGAAGCAGGCAGAGCGCGGAAATTGCGGTGCGATCTGTTTCAACCTTGAATATCAGTCTCGCATCGTCGCCCACGAGAGCGTTCAGCCGCATCCCGCGTGGAATATCGCCCGTTTAAAAAGGGAAACGCCGCCAAGCGCACGAGAGCTTTCTCCTCCCTCCATACGGCGCATCAATTTATACGCAGCGTTGAGAAATCAAGCGAAGGAAGCCACCCTAGACGCGCGCTGCTCCTCGCCGTGCCGCGTTCTCGGTAAGCGGCCCCGTTTATACGCCGATAGGGATGAAACTGAGGGGTGGAAGCTTTGTTTTATACTTATACGAGTTTGGGCTCGTGATGTATTCCGACAAGGAGCACGAGCGCGTCTCGATCGCGAAAACGAGAAGGACGGAAAATACGGGCACGTCGGTAGGAAATGGCAGGGCAATAGTAGGGAAAGCAAACCAAAAGTGGTAGGGGGGCGAATAGATATCAAACCGCGATTGCCATTTTTACTTTCGCGAACCGACACGCGCGGATTTCGCCCCCCCCCCTTAACCGGTCCGGCAGCGATTTTAATCCGTATCGAGCGTCGAGCATGCTCGAAAAAAAGAGAAAAAAAAGGCGCTAAAAGGATGTTGAGAGGGAAAGTGACGACGACCGTTGCTCTTTCATTGATAGACTCGCATTTTCAATCGTACTAATGGCAAAAGTTGATATTTGGCCGTGATAATATTTCACACGTTGCGATGAATATTACAGATTGATCATCAATGGAGATTAAAAGGAACGTTGTATGTCAATGGTAGAATGATTGTATAGAAACTTCCCCTCTTTCTTGTCTCGTTCACACTTATCGTGGGGATAACTCACTTCCTGTCACCTCGCATGGCATTCCCTCTGGCATAGATTAAAAGAAAGACTTGTTCATACTTTCTTGTGTATGTATTACATTATGATATGCACAAATATATTTAAAAAAATATTACTATTGTTTTGTTCAAAATTTTCTCAATTTTTCAATTTTTTAAATATTTATAAGAGCTAGAAGTGCAATAAATAACATATATATTAAAAATATATAAATATTGCAGGGGACTGAAAAAAGTTAAAACAAATGTTTTCTTTAGAAAATACTACCTTCGCATTGAAAAGAAAATAATCTGATCGGCAACAGTCGGGCGCGGCATATTGTTCGGCGAAATATTTCGATAAATCAGCGCGACCGTGGCGAAAAGCGGCACGGCGGAGTAGCAAGGTATACAACACATATCTTAACGTCGTATAAATCTCCCACTGGAAAATTACACCAATGCGAGATAGACAGAGAGATTCCGAAAGAAAGGATGAGAAGGAAAGTTTGCATCGAAGGTGGGCAAGCGAGAGTAGGGGGAGGATAGAAAGCATGAGACTCCCCTCGATCGGTAAAGGTGAGGTGGCTCCAAGAGTAGAGGGCAAGGCGAGGCTCCCGGGGTTGGGGTAAAGAGTATACTTCCCCTCTCCTTTTGCCATCCGCCACCCCCGCTGTTGCCGCCTTCTCTGCTACCAACACCGCCGTCACCATCACTAGCACTATTCCAAATCCAGTAGTAGTAGCAATAACAGCGACAATAGTAGTAGCAGCAGCAGCAGCGCCGGCGACAACGGCGGTGATGGTAGCGACAACAGAACGCAGTAGCAACAGCAACGGTAGCGGAGGCAACAGCGGCGGCGTTGGTGGTGGCGGCAGCGGCGGCGACGGCGGTGGTGGTAGCGGAGGTGGCGGCAGTAACTGCAGGAGCAGCAGCAGGAGCAGCAGCTTTCCCCACTTCAGAAGAAAAGCACTTTCATAAATCTGCCAGCAGATATATGTGCGCACAATTTCCGAGATCCGGCCATTAAAGAGCCGCTCCTCGGCTATACCTCCCCCACCTCGTCCGTTTCTGCCTCTTCTATCGCTCTGAACCGGTCCACCCTCCTCCTCTACCGCCCGTTACCCACCCCCGCCTAGCCGCCGAAGCGGCGTGGATATAATGCGGCCGGGAGCCTGAAAGTAATTCTCTCCGTGGTTATATCTTGATCTCATCCCCCACTCCGTTACCTCTTCCTCCGCCGCCTCCTCTTTCTCGCACAGCCACCCTCGGAGAGAAACCCTCGAAACCATTGCTATGAAGAATAAACAGCTAAGCAATGCCAGCGAGCCCGCGCGATCACCATCCCCTTTCCGCCCACCTCATCTACCATTCTGCTCCTTTCCACCTGAACCTTCCTCGACTCACCCCGAGTCGAAAACTCAACGCGTTTAGATAACGTACTGAAATGCCTCACGGCACACTCCTCCGCCTACCCCCCTACCTTCTTGCCCCTTTCCCACCTTCATTTCCACCTCCGTGCGCCACGTGGAATTCACCCTTTTCTCGACGTTCACACAACAGAAGGGGGAGGGGAGGGGGTACGAGTGCGCGGGATGAGTATGCCCTGGATATCCCGCGGCGTGGAGTAACACGCTGTAAACAGTTTACTTCTAAATCGGTGAGTTTGCTATATATTTTCAGATAGGGGCTGACTTATGCCCGCCGACGCCCCTGGTAAGCGTCGACCGTTTTTAAAGATTTATCTTGGCGCAATACGCCGACACGAGGGGCTGCGCCATTGCACCGAGCCACAAGCTTTCGCTTTAAAAATGTTCTACCAGAAAAATCTTAAGAGCTGGCAGTTTTATTAAGCTCCATAATTATTACAAAAAAGATATAATCAAATATCATCATCACTTCTCTCATTCAAAATTTTATCGAAAGAATAATATTAAGATTGTCTCTATTCTTTTTTTTGTTTGTATTATTATTTTAGATAATTAATGCGTCTAATTATTCGCTAATTTTTCTTATTATTCGCACGTACAGTATTTTGCCAATTTCAAAAGAATTTTTCGCAAACAAATAGGTAATTTCGAAATAGATTATATTTCATATAGTAAAGTCAATTAATTATTCTTAATGTTAAAAAATTTATCATAAAAGAAACGTTTAATAGATATACATGTGATATATGAAAATTATTTTATTTTGTTATTGTATTTAATATGTTGAGCAATTATCAAATTCAATATAAAAGAATGACAATATTAAAGAATACAAAGTGCATGAATAAGATAAACATTTATCTTCCTAGTATGCCTGGTATGTACATTTTGATAATATCTTTTCATCTATCAGTTAGACATTTAATAACAATAATGTTATACGCGAAATCGATAATAGAGTCTTCATTTACGTAATGATAGAATGAAGTTCTTCCTGCAAGAGGAAACAGATGAGCGTCTCAACTCTGGCATATTATACAGATTAGTTACCTCTCTCATGTCTGGAAAGGGGATATTATTTAACTCTGTAAATCCCTTACCATTAGAAACATAATCCAACTACTCGAGAGAAATAATCTTTCTTCCTTTTTGTATTATATTCATTATATATCTAATTTAATTTATAATAATATTATTATTAATATATTTCAATTTAATCTGAATCCATTGTGTGATGTAGATAAATACAAAACAAATCTATATATCGTAATAATAATTTTTTCTGTTTTATTAAAGGTCTATTTATAGCAAATCAATACAATAATAATAAATAAGAAAAGTTAAAGATATATTTAGAAAGAAAACAACGACATGAAGTAGCTGTACGGCTTTCGGTAACAATAAAATTTGATAAAGAAAGACAAAGTTTGCAATACAGCACTCTCGGCTCTCGTTCTCAGCGCGGCTATGGAGCTTCTGGACGTAGCAAAATAGAAGGAGAAAGTGGGAGTGAAAAAGGGGAATGCGCTTCTATAAGCACGACACCGTTATCTGTAGTCGCAACTTTTAACACAGAAAAGAAAGTTTAGCCAGACCTAAATCATATTATTTGTTGTTAGATTCATCACATTTGTACAAAATGGCTTATTTATATCAATTTTAGGAACTAATATCTCAGTTTCGTATGTATTAAATATGCAAAGTATTCTTTTACTAAATTTTTTTAATTTAAATATATTTAAGTGTTTATTTATTAAAAATGTTTATTAATATTCACTGGCGAAGGAGAGTTTTAAATTTGTTTATTTATTAAAATTTATTTACTAATATATGATAACATTTTTAAAGAATTAATCAATATTCTTTATTGTACTATAAAATTAAAATTTAAGAAAAAAACAAAATATGTATAAAAATATTTTTCGTGTCGATGTCACTG
Source organism: Crematogaster levior (assembly GCA_901521435.1). Taxonomy (NCBI): domain Eukaryota; kingdom Metazoa; phylum Arthropoda; class Insecta; order Hymenoptera; family Formicidae; genus Crematogaster; species Crematogaster levior. Next base: position 96,437 of record CABEGB010000932.1, on the reverse strand, counting down.
ACGTCGGACGTGCGTACCTTTCCAACGATATAACTGCACTGTCTCTCTATTCATCTCTAATATATTTGAAAAGGACCCAAACCAGAGGTCGAAACGTAATAAAACTTTGATTTGCTCCATCTATGCTGGTTTAAAGTCGTCTACCATTATTTACCTTAATTGTATTATCACCGGCAAAAAGAAGATTTTACGATTCTTATGTATAAAAATATATATATAAACTATCTTATTTGTACAAATATGTTCAAAGCTTTACTATTTAAAAGGAAAATAACATTTCTTGACATTTGTCATTGCTTGCGAACCGCTTCAACCTTGTAAAGAGATGCTTGAAACTAGACAGAACTGACCCAAAGTGCTAAAGACTATCTCTATGAGTGGGTAAATATGACTCTACCGCATACGACCCTCACCTGTTTCGCCGTCTGATCTCGGTACCTAATTCAGAGGAAAGCGAGGGATAAGGAAATGGAGAAATACGGAAATGACGAAAATGAGAAAGAGAAAGATGAAGAGAAGCATAAAGTGAGAGAAAGGACAGAGAGAGAGAGGAATGAGGAGAAGGTGAAATACATCAAGATTGCATCCCCACTCAACATCGCAGAGGACGGGAGAGGACGTTCTCCCCTTCTCATGGTCGCTGCAGGGGAACGTGAGAGAGATTGTAGGTGGATGAGGAGGTAAAGGACGACGGGAGGGTGGGTGACGGTGGTGGTTGTGGCTGAATTCAACGGGGTGTACCGTCTGTTGCCAGCCCCGCCCGTCATATTCCGCGAGGGCCAATCCCGCGAGCTCTTTTTATTAGATCCATAAATCCATCATATCGGCCTCACCCCATAGACCATACGCCCTCGTATACTCATTGGTCGGTATTATGATCTCACACCTACGAGATTGTGAGGGTTTATGGTGGTGCGCGATCCGGACCCGCTGCGTCTTTGGCGCATTGCGGACTTTTCTTCACTCCGCCTCGTTATTAATATTGAATTTTTCCTCCGTGAGAAGAGCAACCGGAACGAGAAGGCCGAGAAGCACCCTTCGAGGTGCGCCAAGAAGTTGCTCGCGGTGGTGCTCGCGGAGGAGTGGTACGCTCTCGTGTGTAGGTGGGCTCAAAGGGGCACCTATGTTGGTGGGGCACACGAGATGCGCGCGCAAATCTTCCGTGCCAGCCTTGCTGTGCAGACCACTGTCCACTCTTCGCCACCCGACGTTCTTTCCTCATCACGTGCTCTACGTTCCGACGGGACTGACGAGACGTTTCTGCCAGAGGGATCGGAAATTTGCCCGGTAATGCAACCAACACATGCCCTTAGCAGTACTTCAAACATATTACAGGATATTTTGAAAAAAACATTTAGTCCAACTCTGAAAATCTTAGACCGATTTACTTTGTCATTACTGAAAGTACTAATAAGTTTGGTTTTTTTTTAGCATCTGACAATCTGACAAGAAAAAGTTTGTTCCAAGATAAAAAATATTGAATAAAAATAAATACAATATGATAATGACGAAAGTATTCATAACTCGAACATGATCACATTGTGTAAACAGGGGTGTTTCAGTTCCCAGAGGGCTAGTTCTCTTGTTCCCAAGGAGCTGCAGGACCGAAAGAAACCGACGATGAGCGGGAAGCGCAGGAGCGGGGAAGACTCGAAGACCATCAGACTGCTTGACGGACGCGAGGATCAATATCCTCCGATACCATACTCCGAAAGCTATATACGAACCCATTTCCACCGCCAATAAAACGCCATACCTACGTGTATTGCGCTATTCGGGCGATTCTCTTCCTGGCCTCCTATTGGCCGTAAAACACTGGTCGGCTGAAAGGTTGAATTTTATCGCGGGGAAAGAAATATCGATGTAAAGGAGAGCAACTCAGGGTGGTATATACATACATACAAACAGTCGCTATGCTGTGTGCGTTACGGTGAATGTGCCGGTGAATCGTTTCGCGTTTTCCATGATCTCAAAACGAGAAAATGTAGAACAATGTTTATATTCTTAAAAATATTTATATTTCTAATTAAAACAGCAAGACTAGAGCATAGAAGCTAATTCTTATATATATATATATATATATATATATATATATATATATATATAAAGGTTTATACAATCTATATTTAATAAGTATGGTAAATAATAGTTAATTATATCTATTATATATATGAATATGGATGTTCGATAGCACTACATATTGTATATTATGATATATGTTTTATATATCATAAAATATATTTCATGGTACATTGCAAACAATAAAGTTATTTATGGAAAATCGATGCAGGTTAAAAGCTTATTGAACAATTTTGGACTGATAAAATGCGCAATACCCATGAAATTGTTTGTAGTCTGCGTTCAAACTGTCATAAATTCTGAATCAAATATAATAAGAGACAATATAATACCTAATTATTCAATCTCTTTCTCTACAAAAATATTCGTGAAATCTAGCTTCAACCGCGAGTACACCCAGATATTCCGCAAACGGAACACCGAGATAGAAGAATCCCATGAATATGAATAAGACATGCTCGCGCGATCTCATTGGAAGATACGCGGCTCCAATCATAAGACGTACCGATATCGCGTTACGCTATGATATGACATTATCATAACGCGGCCGGTTTATTATTGGTCGCGGGTGCGCCCTACTCTGCCTCCTTCGCTCCTTTCTTCCGTTCTTCCAGCCACCCCCGAGCCGTGCCTCAACGCATACGTTTCTCGGTTGGTGAGGTGGGGCTCAGAGCCCCCCTATCCACTACCACCCCAGCTGCCAACTGCCGCTTCCCCTTCTAACCCCAACCGCTCTGCCGCCATCTCCCCGCCGTCCTGGCCACCCTCCACCCCCGCCCGAATTATGAGGATCAATACACGAGGAAGCTTGCAAGGGCAGCGCCGACGCTACTCGTTTGTCGACCTTCTTCGAGCGTGGACCTTCTTCGTCTCACTGGACATTCCGTAGGAATGACGGCATTTCAGTTGCCAACTTCCTTACACGCACCATTTTTTTAATTCTAACATCATATCTTTTTACACGACTACCTATATATACATATAACGATATGTTCTTGTCTAATGTACAATGTTGTGATCGTATAAATTTCATTTTTTATAATCATATTAATAAATATATTTTATATTTTCTCTTCAACTCATTTATAATCGGTGAAACTTTATTTAAAATTATTAAAAATATTATGATTAATAATATTATTATTAAAAATTATTAAAAATAAGATTGTCAAATATTTTTGCAAAATTTAGAAAGATCTTTGGTCAAATTCTTTAACTAGCTTGTCGATCTTCTCAACCATGTTTGTCGGTCTTCGTTTCACTATATATTTGTACAAGTGCATTGCCTTCACCAGTTTCTTCACACGCATAGTCAATCATTGTTTTACTTCAATACTCTTCTTTACACGCATAAAAATATTATCATATATATATACATATGTTCTCTAAATACTATAATTATATTGATTCTGATATATTGGTATTTTTTAATAACCTTATATATTTTTCTATCATTAGGTATAATTATTTCAATGAAACGAAAAAAAAAGATTATAAATTTGTATGGTTCCATAAGTAAAGAAAGAGAAAATTAAAAGAATAATAAAAGGACTTTAACAGTGATGCATGTCCATTTAAAAATGTTATTAATATTCCAATTTACATGTAACTTATACCTTATTTATAGTTCAGAAAATGTCAAATTCTTTCTTTATTTTTTGTTTTTGATACATGTACATTGCAAAGATTTAAGATATCTTAACATTGAAAATTTTTGATAATCTCCGAATTGGCAAATTTTCTGTTACTTTTTAATCAAATATGATAATGATGATCAATTCATAAGTATCTAATAACTGATACTTTAACGTACAAATTGTTTTGATTTAATAGTTATTAGATCGATTAATAGTTATTAGACGATACAAACACACGTAAACCTTCTCACATATGATTTCTCGGTCATTTCTATTAAATACAAAAATCCATTTTATATTTAATATCTTTCTCAAAAAGTTTAATATCTTTCTCAAAAGTGGAGGTACTACCCATAATTTAATTTTTTTAATGGCAAATGAAGGAATGCTAAGCTTTTTATTTATGTATAAAAAGCAATTGCTTAGTATTTAATTAACAACAACTAATTTAAATAAAACATATTAAATGTAAATAAATAAATAGTAATATTTCTTATATATTATATATCTTAATATTATGTTCTAATATTTATATATAAATTCAAGTTTTGATATCCAAATGTGTGTGTATGTGTTTGTCTAGGATATTTTCCTTTTTACAAAAGTATTTTTCAATAATATATTCTTCTATCGATTTTATCGATATAGCATTCATCTTTTTTGAAATAAAAATATCGAAGTAATTAGTGACATTCAGTTTTAATTAAAATAATTAAAGATTGAAAATAGATGTTTCTATAATAAATAAACGAGATAAATATCAGAGAGGAAAATAAACGATCGCAAAGCCAAATTTTTCAATTAATTCGGATTGGAATTTGATTAGAGAATTTGAGCTTTAGGTGTAAGAATAATATTTACTTTTGCATTCTAATTAACTCTCCTCTTTCTATTGCGATAATATTGAACGTTAATTATAAAAAGTCGAGATTAATAACAATATCTTCTATTAAACTTTCTGTATAGCATTAAATGACAAAATTTGCAAATATTACCGTTCATATACTATTGTAAAAATAACTTCAACAACCTTCCCTCCAGTAGAGGCCTATTGTATAAAATGCTTACGAGGATGCCTATATACAACAGTAAGAGAGAATCGGACACAAACTCGGCACGAAGCACCCGCATGGTCTCATATGTGCGTGGCTAGCATTATATCGCGGAACAATCGATACATACCGTCAGCATGCGATAGAGCTCGAATTCCCGGCCCCTGTTGGCCAAACTAAGCCAACCGACCCTTCACTGCCGCCGCTCAACGACCACAAACTGCCTGTTCTCCAAAATTCGCGTGTCACTTTGCATATCTTACAAGACGACCACACTCTTAAAACTGTTTGAGCCACTTGTTCTCTATTGTACATTAGAGCAAAAAAATATCTTGATCACCGCTTCTAAAAACCGAGATTTTTTTTACATATGATGTTTTAGTTCTAACTTAATTCAAAAATATTAATTTTTATAATTCTAAAACTAAAATCGCTCGTACCTATTTTTATTATACTGAAAATTTTAACAAATTTTAACAAATTAAATCGGAGAAATGATTACATTCATATATTCCAATATCTTTGTTAATCCCCAACGCTTGTACATGCACGATGCAATTGTCGAAAGCATTTTCTCGGTTACGGACATCTTATCCGTTACGATACTCCGTTTAGCATCCTCAGTCAAATGCGACGGCCACGTCGTAACCCAGAGCTGTCGCGAAGAAAGCATCGTTCCATAGGCAACGTTTGGAAGGTGCTAGAGGATGGTGGTGGTCCGTCAGCCGGGTGAGTGGGCGTAGGGGTTCGATGGTGGTAGTAAAGTAGTGAAGGAAACTGGTAGGAACCGTCCGCGGGAAAAAGGAGAAAAGGGAGTGAATTTTTTATCGGTAAAAACTCCATTAGAGAGAGAGAAGCGACGGTGTTTGTTATTGGTCATCCTCGGGGAGAAGATGGAAGGGTAGGGTAGAGGGCCTTGTCCGGCGCAGAGATATCCATCGATCCGAAGGACGGTAGATCCGCCACCATCCTCAATGGTTCTATCCCCTTCTTACATTCTATATCCTAGGGAGGATCCTCCTCCCTTTACCTACTGTCGGCTCCTATGAGGGTGAAACGAAGAGAGAAGGAGTAAGAGGGAAAAGAGAGAGAAAGTGAGAGAAGCGTTCGTCCCTTCTCCTACGGGAGCTCTACGTACGTACGCAGGCAAGCATCTACAATGTTCCTTTGGCGCGGGTGGTATCAAAGAAATCAATTACCCAGCAACACACACGCGAGTCCTGCAGCCGATCTCCACACGGTCCACCCAACCTAGTCCGTTCTCCGCACTTCCCCACTATGGAGGCAGTACCGAGCACTCACGCCCTCTCTCCAGGCGTCCATCTTTTCTGGAGTGCCACCCCCTGCGTCTCACATATTTATTTTATACTGCCCACACCTTGTACGACCATTCCCCGACCCCGGGATGGAATTCTTTATCAAGCCGCTCTCCCAACGTAGAACCTCCGTTTCGTCCGTACGCGTTCTCGATTGAATCGAGGCGATATTGAATTGTCCAACGTGTTTATTTTCACGAAAGCTATGCGCCAGCGTTTTGATTCAATCGTGATTTACGCGTATAACTCGCCCAGCTCCAAGTTATTTTTTATTTAAACGATTGACAAAAAATATTATGCTCTTATATATCTTATATTCTCTCCCGGGAGTAAACAAATACACACAAACAAAATATATTTCTTTCCTTGATTCAATTACAAGTTTAAATGTCACAGCGTATGTATCGAAAGCTTTGTGACACACTCGATATCGGCATCCGTTTTATCAAATTGCGTATCTAAACCCGAATCTCTCATGGCAATACATGGTATTAGTTAAACTAAAAATGGTCCTTCGTAGTAGCGACGCCTTCGAGAGACAGGCTCGGAATCAAATGGATTGCGAATGGACGGAGAACAGTGAGATCTAGGAGCGAACGAGAGGAGACAATGGTAATGGTATAAGAGGAGAAAAAGAGAGAAAGAAAAGAAAAAAGAGAGAAAAAAGAGAGAGAGAGAGAGAGAGAGAGAGGACAGACAACAAAAAAGAGAAAGAAGAGAGGAACGGAGAAAAACAGAGCCTCAATGTGGCGTGGGAGGCTAGAGGACGGCCGTCGGAATAGCCTCAACTGGACAGCACGTGGACGACTGGACTACCTACTTTTATATCGCTCGGGAAATAATGGGATTCCCATCATGAAGTGGATTTCCCTTGGGAGCCAGTGGACATCGATGCACCCGTCAAGAGATCCAACACCATCCGACGCCCGTATCCTCTATCGGTCTCCCGCACCCCCGACGTTCATCATTCGTGTCCTCCCATACTCATTCACCTGTTCGGAGCTCGCGTCGCCCCGCGTTACACTTCGTTGCGTTAGAAAAATGACCGAAGCTAAGTTAGAAGGATCGTGTCGGTGTCCTACATTAAAATTTAGCCGATTAAATTTTTCGTGTAATAAGTTTTTTCTTGTTCCTGATTTATCGTTCAGAGATGTATTATCACCTCGATTCAAAGTGCTGACAGATCAAAGAAATCGGCTGAACAAAAGTGTAAGTTACTTAAGTATTTTCTAAGCAAATCGTTCACAGACTTTAATTCACTTTACTTTATTCGTCGTTAGTCAGAGAGAAAGAGAGAAACGGCTATAGAAAAATCTTCAAATTATTTTTAACTGATTTTAAATTTTGTTGATAATAGTGAATAAATTCTAGTAATTTGATATAGCAATTTTTTGGATTCTTCTAAGTTTTAATTAATTAACAATTAATACACTCGGTTTTATAATCATTTTCAATTAAGATTTATTTGCGTATAAAGAAATATATGTACGCAAATAAAATCGATTTTGATTTTGAAGCTGAATAGCATAAATTAAATATAAACTTGTGTAGTATAGATAAAACTAAGTGTTCTTAGTATTAATTGCTCTTGCATGTTAAAGAATAAAACATTCTTTTAAAAAAATTGATTTTTTTTGTTTTTTAATGTTTCGAAATGTCGTTAAAACAATAAGAGATATTTAAAAAGTTAAACAAAAGTTATATAAAAATGTATATATATATATATGTTTTAAAAATATATATATACATAAATATACTATAAAAATATTATAATATATTATGTTTCAAAATATCCTCCCATTTACTATCATTAGCTATCATTTTTTATAACTTAAAAACATTTTTATTACAAAATGTTACAAAATTAAAGCTTGTTTAAAGCAAATTCAATAATGTATAAAAGTTAGATATTAAAGTATACATTTATGTTTGCACATATATCTCTTTTATTTGTAGATTTTTTAAAATCTACAAATTACATGTATTCGTAAAAAGTTTAAAATTACGATAGGATCGTTATTATACACTAGAGCCATCTCATTGCGCACTGCTTATTTTCTCATAAAAGATAATAGCAATCGATAAAAAAGACGTGAGAAAAACATTACCTACTAAAAAATTTAAAACTCGATAATTTCTCTTTCGTCTTGTCTAGATTGAAGAATCATCCTATTATAGCTAATGCGACTATTTTTTTTTAACTTCAACAATAAAGTATGATTTTTGTTCGTCTACACAAATCACTCGCATGAACCACAAGTAGAATCATCATCCAGTCCTAGACAGAATTTGGCATTTGAGATTTACCTTTGAATTATCAAGTAGATTATTTTTAGGTAATTTATCGATCGAAAACAACTAATAACGTTACTAATTGATAGCAACTAAATTGATATATTTGAGCGAATAGATTCACGTTCGATTGTACAAAAAATAAATAAATCTAATATATTATATTAACTGAGACAAGATAACATCAAGTATCTTTATATTTTATATCACATTAGTAGTTTTTTTATATTTTAAAAGCTTTTATATATATTAAACATTTTAACTTATAATTGACCACTATAAAATTTCACAATTCAATTTCCTCGATAAATAACTGTATTTCTGCTGTTACCCTTTATTTTGAGTAATTATTTGTCTCTCATAGTTTCTGAGATGTTTCTCCAGAGGGCGCAAAGGGTCAAATTTTTCAAACGATTTGTCTAAAACTCTTAAGTTGTTAAAACTCTAAGGTTTTTCCAAATGTCTTGACATCTATTCTTGAGCCTTAGTATTCTGATAAAAGCTTTATCAAAAACAAAGTAATTTTCCACAAGCAAAATAAATCATCTTCTTTCGAAAACACAAAAAATGTGTTTCTTCAGACGCAAGCTTGATTTATTCAATGAATTTTCAGCATTAATTTCAAGTCTTAGAAAAACAAAAGCAATCGTGGCTCCCTGTTATCATTGTCGTCAGAATATACTCAGAAAATCTTACATATCTTAATCATTATCTGTACCTTTAATAGTGCCAGTTTTGAGACGCAGAAAAAGGTGTTTTCCGTTTTACACATATATAAATGTAGACTTATTAATTATATATTCGCTATATTGTGCGATAAACGCTCGATTTATTACGAATTACCGAAGTGCGCATCACTAAAGTGCAACGTACCTGGGAATTGATCGTTGCACCTTCGAGATAAACGGAGTGACGAACGGGGATAGGATGCGAGGACGAAGCGAGCGAAAGGAAGATCGATACCGGCACTTATACATTTTATGCGTTCGGTATCTTTCGAAACACTCGCGCGCGAAATGCACTTTTGCGTATTTCCACAGTAATCGTCTCTTGAATTGCGACGGACACGAAACAACACGCTCGCGTTCCGTAATCGTAACAAACTATCGAACGGCGATATTGTGAATCGATCTCAAACGGTCGAATATCTCTATGGTCGAGACATCGAAACGAAAATGTAAGGTTTGTTCGCGTCGCTTGCCCCAACATGCTCCTACTCGCTCCAATACGCTCCAAACTATAGTATTACGTTACGTATACTATAGATTGGAGCGTAATGGAGTGAGTAGGAGCATATTGGGGTATTGCGACGCGAACAAACCCGTAGTGATTATTTTTGTTAGGTTATGAAACAATCGCGTTAAGATGTTCAAACAAGTTCTCCGATCCGGTTTAGAGTGTAATTTAAGTCAGATTTTACCAGGTAGGTGGAAACAGTTGCTTTTTTTCTTCTTTTGTTATGAATTATTAGGAAACATTAAGTTAAAAAAAGTGGTAACTCTAGCTGTGTGTTGTTAACCTTCAATTTGATTATAACAATTTAATGTCATTTTCCAGCAAACACCAAGTACATGAATATTATATCATCATTACATGTCAATAAATCATAATTTCTTACTCAACAATGTAACTGTTATGTAACAACACATGTAACAACACACGTTATATTACACTTACATCATTGAGTGGGAAATTATAATATTAACGTACTGTTACTGTCAGTGTTTGCTGAGTTAGCTGTAATAACATGATGTTACATGTAATTGCATGTTATTATCTCGTAATATTTTTTTTTATACAGTTACAGCAAAGAAAACTGCCGCAATATATCCCAATGTGATTCAGTGTCGAAACACTCAGACATTTGATACTGTCAAAGTTACAAAAAAATGGGACTTATACAGTGCCGTCTGTTTAGAACGCCATCCGGTTATAACGCAATTCATGCAGGAGATAGAACTAAAGTTTCATAATGTGCTAAGGAAAATTGAGTATGAAAATAGTCTAAAGTCTGATTATGAATTGAGAAAAGAACAAGAGAAGAAACAGAAGAAGTCAAGCAAAACGGACAGCATAGATACTTTAGTGCAAACTGCACAGGATTTTGAGGATAGTTACCAAGAGGAATTGAACAATTTTAAATTTGCACCAACAGTTACAAGTATGCATTGATCTTTTCTTCATAAACATATAAGATAAAAGTTACAGCGCACTTGATGCTACAAATGCTTCAAAGCATTCTCCTCTTTCTCTCTTTATTGAAAAGAAGAGGAATATTTTGTTGCATTTGTAGTGCAAAGCGGATTGCAGATGTAATCTTATAAAAGAATATATATTTATAAAAAAACTACAATATCAATTTTTTATGGAAGTGTCGTAAAAGGAAAACATTTTATGTATTATATAATTTAAATATATTTTTCTCACCATAAATGATTTATTTGCATGCGTTATTTTTAGAATTTGATGAACAAAACATAACGTCATCTTTAAAGCGTAAATTGGACAAAAATTTGTTGTTATTAGTGCAACAAAAAATAGGTGATTCACATTATTGGATACCTCCCCAAGGTATTCGAAAGGAAGGAGAGACCATGAGACAAGTACAATTTTTTCCTATAATTTTTTTAAATTCTATAATTTTTTCTAATAATTAAGTTTACATGTGTGAATACGTTATAGTAAGGAAAAATGATTTGGAAAAATATTCTTAATCAATTCTTTTACAGACCGCGGAAAGAGTATTACAAGATACATGTGGTGCAAAAATAAAAGTGATGTTTTATGGAAATGCACCTGTTGGATTCTATAAATACAAATATCCCAAAAACCTTTGCGAGCAAGGAAGTTATGGTGCTAAAATATTTTATTTCTTAGCAAAACATATAGATGGAGATATCACCAATGACGTAAAGTATCAGTGGTTGGATAATGAAGAATTAGAAAAAGTATTACCTAATGAAATACGACAGAGTATTTCACAATTTATATTATTTACTTAAAGAATATAAAATATTGAACTCATTCTTTGATCTCTTATTGTTGATATTGTCTATTACCATCATAATATTAACATCATAAAGGAAAATATCTTAAATATTCTCAATATTAAATTAAACATTGTCCTTTACACATTCAGTCACAATTAAATTTTTACATTCTAACAAAAAAATATTCTGGATACATGTTTTTTTGTATTAAAGAAAATATTTTTTCTTGTTTACGATTTCCAAAAAAGTAGATTGATAGTAGAAACAGACAAAAATTAATTAGATTTTATAAATTTTATTTACATTTAATATATATTTTTTTTAAATTTTTTATAATTTTAATTCGAAATTAATAAAATAGTGTTTTATATTAATGAGATATTTCAAAATCGTCCGGATCTTTTTCGTCCAGTATATTTAGAATCTTCTCTAACTTCTCTTCCTTGTCGTCGTCGCCTTTCTTTCTTTTCTAAAATCCAGTCTCTGCTTTTCTTCAACGATTTACCTTTGGCTTTCTTTATGTATTCCCTGTAAAATACAAAAAATTATCACTATTTTTGGAAAGTAAAAATAAAGAAAGTTAAAGAAATATTAAAAATGTTTACAAAGTACAAAATAATGAATATAATGGATGATGAGAGAATCAAACCTTCTTGAATTAGCGACAGTTTTATCTTCATTTCCTATGCCTAGTGCCTTTGGGAGCGGAGCGGCTCCTCCGGTCATTAAAACTAAGAACATTTTTTTTGCTTTTGCACTATTTGGAAAATCTACAACCACACCACCATAAAAGCCAGCTTTTGTTGCTTGTGCCGTGATCAATTCAACCTGTTCACTATTCTCTGGATAAAATTGTAATACTGCTCTTGCGTTTCTTGACAGGCACGCATATAACGTTGAGAAGAAGCTATACAAACGTTTTATAGGATTGTGTGAAGTTTTGTTTGCATAGCACAACCATTGAAGTGCAGAAATACTAACAGCTCCATCAAATGTACCAGCTTTAAATGGCAATCCTTGACCTATATCTCCCAAGATTAAGTCACCATCTGTTTCTCTTTCAGCAGCTACCTCTAAAACATAATACATAATACATATAATGTTATATATATATATATATATATATATATATATATATATATATATATAATTATTTTTAAAATATAAAATATCACACCATAATTAAAATACTTACTAAGCATAGCTGAAGAGATGTCCATACCTATCCATACATGTCCCTGATCTTCCAGTACACTGCCACTGAGACCTGATCCACAACCAATATCCAAAAGAAAGCAACTCTGATCCTCGGGTAGCAGAAGAAGTTCTATAGCACGTTCAGACATCTGTACTTGAATTTCTATCATACGAGAACTGCAAAAATATAAATTTTATTATGAGGATATGGCAAATATTTAGACAATCCATATAAAAATTATATAAAGACATACCTTTGCGTATATTTCTTAGCTTCTATTTCATCGTAATACTGTCAGAGAAAAAAAAATGGTATTATCTCTTTGATTTACATTTTTTAAATTTATAAGAACAATTGCAGGTCAATGAAGTCAACTTACCACCTCAGGTGGGGCCATACGCTCTGGACGCTTAGACATTTCGATTAATAATATTTTTATTCCAGTACTTCTATTTTCTTGTGTGTCTGCTTTAAACCCTTTTTTGTTCCACTAATGGATAAACGATTCGCAAATAACCTCTGTGATACCGAAAACAATCTCGATTAAATATATTATTGCAATTTTTTTCAATTTTATCATATAATCTTCTATTGAACACGTTCTTCCAATTTGCGGAACTTTCAATAAATTAACATCTCTTCGAGCATGTCAAAAGTATCTTCAATAAAATAAACACACGTGTCCTCACAAACAAAATTTAACTTAACCTAATTCTCAAACGGTTGGCAACCCTGTACAGATCTTTTTTTGTACTTTCTAAATGTGCAGTTCTCGCTGTTTTTCTTTCTAACAAGTGAGTATATAAAAGTATTTAAAAAAGTACTAATCTAATATAAAGCAGCATTAAAAGACTTTTTAAGAGAAATTAATCGGTTTTATCTCTAATGTACAATTTGCAATAAATGGCATATATTCCTCATATGTGTAAGACACGTGACCCATTTACATAACTTCCGTGGATGATGCTAGATTAATCTTTAGGGGTGACTTTGATCAAATTCCAATTAATTTTATAGGGATTAATTTAATGAATTGAATTATAAAAGTATAATTCGTTATCCTACATATAATTTTTCTTTCCATATATTAAACAAAATGTTAATATATTTCTATTGAATTTTAAAATATCGTAGATATTACTTAACAAGTTATATATATAAAACTGTCGATTAATTTAATAAAACTTTACCATTAAGGGTGATTTTCGATTCTAGATAATGATTAATTCAACTGGCACAAACATCTTACTAAATATTTAACTATATAAAATGTATCGTGTTTAATTTTTCTTTTTATCCAAATATTACATTACATTCTTCAATATTACATTAATTTTTCTTTTCATGTCTTAAATAATTTAAAATTAATTCTGTTGTTTATGCTAACAAGACTACAAGTATTAACAATTATTAATTACTTAAATTAATTAGATTGATCATTCTAAATAAATCATTCTAAAGGCAAGATGTCGGGTAAAATCAAAGTAATTCATTAAAAAGTTTCGAGAATCAATACGTCACAAATGTACGTTTTGTACAAATGGAATAAATCGAAATCAAAATTTATAGTGACTAAAAATTTGCAGTGACTAAAGAGAAAAAGAAAATAAAAAAATTTTGATAGATGTACTCAATGCTCTGACCTCATGTCTTTTTTAAATTCAATGATAATAATTACGTAAAATAACAAGCCAATCCCTCTGGTCACCCTGGATCTTATCAAATAATATTTTATAGTCGAATGAATTTCTATGTATATTCAACGCTCCTTGCGGATTCACGTGCTGTTACGAACCGAAAATCTTTGCAGAGCTAGAAATATACCACTGAACAAAAATCTAATATTCCACTGAACAAAATATACCACTGAACATACCACTGAATATACCACTGAACAAAAATCTAATATTCACGATACTATGAGTATCTTATTTTCTTCTCTTTCCCAACCCTCTAATGTGAAATGTTACGAAAAGAACCACCTCAGCCAGGATTCGAAACTGGAATCTTCCGACTATCCGGAGCAAGTGTCGGAACCAAAGCTTCATTGGTCGAGTCGGCTTCTCGAGAATAAATACGTGTGAAAATCGAGAAATTGTAAATATTCGAAATATTTAGGAGAAAAAGAAAACAAATTTGTAACTCGTAAGAAAAACATTTTTTTAAGAAATTCATTTCGAGAGAAAATTTGTTTGAGGAATTTCTCCAGCGGATTTTCAAAGTATCCTTGAAAAAACGTTTTTAAAATACCATTATTTCGATTATTTTCAAAAGGTATATTTTTTCGGCAAAGTGAAATGGTTTTGGTGTAAAAAAACATGAATTCATAGAAGAAACATAGAAGAAATGTTCGATTATGAACCTTGAAAAAACATAAAATACAGTAAAATACGCCTATCAGACATTTGAATGGAACATTCGCAAATTTTTGCAGTGTGTTCCTTACACATCGGATACTCACATCTCAAACACTTATACATTATTTTGCGATCAAGGGCGGATGGACACAATCGTTTTGCTTTGTGCATTTTGTTTTCTGCTGACAAATCCGATTTTGGAGAAATACATTTGAAATACATAAGCACTTGCCACGGAAAGAAAGCAATTGCTCGTCTATCGTGCAATTTGAATGCGGCTCGTAATTCGCCACAATTAACGATAAATTTATCCCAGATCTCACAGATGTGTGCCAGACAATCAGTCGTCTCCTTCTCTTCACGCGTGTTTCTCATACATAACAATATGAATTTGAATCGATGTTCAGGCATCGTTAATGGAAATACGAGCGAGTCAATCGGCGACCACAAATCCTGTATGGCGTTGTTCACTTTTAGCAGTACCGCGAAATACAATAGCCCTATGGCTCCAACATTTCCACGTGTTTGTGATGAGATATACGAGTGACACTATTGGCAATCATTGCAGCGATTTCGCGGTTGACCTCTTTGTCCGTGAATCAAAATACAATTCAAAATTTTGTCGTAAAAAAAGGACTCCAAGTCTCCAAAGGAGTTTTTACATTTATAGATGGGCCTTTTGGAGTTCCAATATCATTTATTTCCGGTTGTCTGCTACGTCGATCAGGCGCGTTACGAGACCATTTGTAGCCATTCTTACCCCACAAGGATTACCAACCCCCTTACTTGGCGACTCAACGAGTATCAGAGTACCGCTCGTCCCTTCGCCGCCTATCTTGTCCTTTCCTTTTCGATCTTCATTGGCGTTCACATCAGTCCACATCTCGGTCTGGTCATCAAGCTGCATTTCGACATGATCTTCTTGTTCACTCTCATCTTCTACGTCGAAATTTTCGGCATCCGTCGTCGTATCAAAACGTTTCTTCAGATACCCGAAAAATGCGAGAAAGCGTCTTCATCATTATGCGGAATTCAACAATCTAATAAATGAACTTTGAATGAAATATACTTTCGTAAGTACATACTTACGAAAAAAATACTTCCAAACACTATTTTTGACGATAACATACGCTTATTCAAACTTTGTTTCAAGTGCTTCAAATTTCTACAAAGTAACGTCAAAAATTATAAGAAATGCTACAACTTATTTTCACTTATTAACAATAAATCTAAACTTACTATACACAAAAATTCTTGAATTATCACAATGAGACTTCCGACAATTCTAACATTTTTTGGAGCTCCGAGTGTAACATATCCATAGCCTGAAAAATTAAGGCTGTAGGAAATTCTCATTCACCCTCATCAGAGTCTGCAATGTGGAGAGAATAAGTAATAAGAATACCAAATTTCTTTAAACTCATACTCCAATCTCCCCACTTTTATGGATTCTGAATGTCTAGTGCTGTTACATACAGCTCGGGTGTACGCAACCTAATGTTCCAGTTAAAGGAATTTATGAACTTAATTCTCAGTTGTATATATATATATAATTGTACATTCTACAATTCTACAAGATATTCTCATCAAAATGCTTCTGCGATTGTGCACATATTCTTAAGAATAACGCAAACAAATCTTCCGTTTTGCATCGATAAAGGATTACAGAACTTTTTTTTTGTAATTTTAAGAATAACTTTATACATAAAATGCTTATCCAAATAATAGTTTACTTAATGGTATTGATAATTACAAATATATGTAAAGGACATTCACGTTTATTGTATTCAGTTTATACGGTCAGTCATAAATATTATTTATACGATGTATAAATACAATAGACACACAATGGTCCATTCTTTCAAGGTCCATTTATATAATATTTACAGTATTTTTAAGAACTAGTTTTCGGAAATTCGAGATGATTTTGCATTAACATAAGCCGCATTTAGATATGCGAGCAAGAAGAGTTAATGTTAATGCAATCACAAATCAGCAGCTATAAAATGCACACAAGCGCTTACATGATTTACTCACACTCAAATTTTCGAAAACTATTATTAACACTTTTGCAAATTTACGATTAATGATGACAATAGAGTATGATATCGCAATTTTTTAATAATTTTGTAAAGACACGATACAAAAGTTCTCACAAGGCAGATAACATTTCAATTTAATATTCGGCATTAATAAGTGCACGGAAACTTATGAATATGAGTAAAGAATATTTGCAAAGAATTTTATTGACAAATATAAAAAATCTAAGAACTGATTATCTTCTATTATCAATAAGAATGTAAAAGTATAAAAAAGAAAAAGAGAAAATATACATATATTATTATAGCCTACGAAAGGCAGGAGTTTAAGAGAGGTAATCGATTTACAAAACTTCGATTTTGAATCAGGAAATCTGGTCTTTATTTCCAAAAATATGTCGCCCATCTGGACTGTCCAAAACTGCCTGCAAATACAAATAAAAGAAAATTGTGAGAACTTTTTCGGCATATAAAACGCAAAACTTATTCCCAACGTGGAGCACTTCGGAATTTGAAAAGCTCACTCATAACACAGTTTGTCCATTCAGGGTTTTCATTGTGAAATTGGATAAAATTTAATAAGATATATAAAAAACTAATAACAAAGACCACATTTTCTTAAAAGGTTAAACACTTTATTTAATAATAAAGGTGTGTGCGCCTGGGATTTAGGATATACAAAAATTCATATTATCTAAGCTTGAATATACGTCTCCTTCGGCAACGCTTGTGATTAAAGTACCCCTTCCAATACCCAACTAAACCTCTGCCTAGACAAACAAGTTGTAATCGCGGTGGTAGAAGCATGAAATATGGACCATTAAACACAACAAATTTAATCATCCAATTAGAAATATCTTGAGAAAAAATAAGCGGGACAAGAAGTCTTGAAAAGAAAGACTTGAAAATTTCTATAATAGCCATTGAATTTGTGGCAGAATAAGAATATGGACGCATTCTTGGTGATATAAAACTCGTGACAATAAAAATAAAGTATAATCGAACTGCGCCTTTCATACTTCTCTAATTCTATTCACCACTCTGTGGCGTGATATTTTAGTTGTGGTAATATATCACTATATTGTTAAAAATTAAAATAAAAAATAATCTTGATAGCAATCAGTATCAATAATACCAATGATAGTACAGTATAATATTTATAGTGTTATTAATAGCGGTAACGGTAAGAATAATAAGTAGTAGTAGCAGCGGCGACAATATCAGTAGCAGCAACAGTAGTGATAATTACACTAATAGTAATAATAGTCGTACTACTATCTCCTGTAGCGCAACAGATAACTATTTCCGTAACCTACTGTTATAAATCGAAACGAATATGAAAATTGGAATATTTTGGTTTAGATCGCGTTTACATAAGCGATATAGTTCACCAACTCACTCAATATATATACTCACACACCATGAGAGATCGATCAGCTGAGAGCTTCTGTCACTTACTTTTTATTACTTTTTTATTATAATGGATTATAGCCAATAGTCGGACTTAGATCAGATCAGCGACATTCATTGGCATTTCATCGATGTGAGTGTTGTAAAATTGCTCGATATCTTTCAAGGTTCGTTTATCTTCTTCCGTCACAAAATTAATGGCCACACCTTTACGACCAAAACGACCACCACGACCAATTCTGTAAATAAAAAAAGTAATAAAAATATAAGTATCTACATAAGTCTTTATAGATATGTATATGTACATGTATAAAGAAAAAAATTAAACGCAAATTATATGTATGTATTTGTGACATTACAAAATTCTAATATTTTAAGATGTAAAACTTGAAGCATGTCTACCTTTTTGTAACATAAAGATTATATTGCTGATAATCTTTCATTATTCTGTTAAATGTATCTGGCTTGAATTTAAAGATGTAAAATACCAAAATATATACAATATTCGAATTTAAAAAAAAAATCATTCAGTTGTTGATCAGAATGTTTTAAATCAAAATAAAAAGCTATATTTAAAAAATTTATATTTTATTCACATTTTTATCTGTAAATTCTTGTTCTTCTATTTTTGCTTTTAGAAATTTCGTTCAAATAAATTATAAATTACATCGCGTGTGTTTCAAGATCATAATTGAAAAGTGTAAAAAAAAAAACTTAACTTACCGATGAATATAATTTTCTCGGTTGGAAGGTAAATCATAATTAATAACAAGCGAAACTTGTTGCACATCTATACCACGTGCCAGAAGGTCAGTAGTGATCAAGACTCTGGATGATCCAGTTCGGAATTGACGCATAATAAGATCACGTTCTTTCTGTTCCATATCTCCGTGCATAGCAGAAACAGTGAAATCACGTTTATGCATGCTCTCTGTCAGCCAATCTACTTTACGTCGCGTATTGCAGAAAATAACAGCCTGGGTAATGCTCAGTGTATCGTACAAATCGCAAAGGGTTTCCAATTTCCAATCCTCACGTTCGACGTAAACGAAAAATTGTTTGATACCCTCTAATGTCAGCTCCTCTTTTTTAACCAAAATACGAATGGGATTCCGCATAAAACATTTGGATACATCCAGCACGTCAGATGGCATTGTCGCAGATAACAATATAACCTGGAAAAGATAATTACATTGCATTAGAAATATAAAGCTTGGAATTGTATGCAAAAAATCATGTCATATTGTATCAATCTCTATACAATATGATGATCAATATTATGCCAATGAAAGAAATAAACTGTATTTATTGAGATGTTATACTATATATGTGTGTGCAAAAATATATTATAATAGCATCATGCTGTAACAGGTAATATTGTAAATTGTTGTTGCTATTACAGAAATATTAAAAATGACTAATTGCTTTTTAGGACACGATTATTAGGAGTGCTATGTCACAATAATTGTTGCATTTAGGCCGCTATTATTTCCAGACAAGATAACGTTTCATAATACAGAGCATATGTCAATCCAGTGTACATGTCAAAAATGACACTATTACGACGCACCTGTATTTTACAATATATTTGTTAACTCGACTATTATAAGGTACACTGCAACTTTTTCGTCTTGTATGATTTGTGGACTTGTCCAAAAAAGATATTTTCTAATAATTAAAATAAAATTATCTATTAGATAGTAATTGTAATAAAAAATCTACATTGGTCGAAAATATCTTTTCTATATTTACCTGTACTTCGTTAGGTAATAATTTGAATACATCGTGGATTTGATCCTTAAATCCTCGAGAAAGCATTTCATCGGCTTCATCCAATACGAACAGTTTGATGAAACTTGCTCGAAGTGCTCGTCGGCTGATCATATCGTAAACTCTGCCGGGTGTACCGACAACCACATGAACACCCTGATCCAGTTTTCGCATATCTTCACGAACGTTGGTGCCACCAATACATGCATGACATTCCGCATGCATGAAATCTCCTAAAGCAATAACGACTTTCTGGATCTAAGTAAAAATGGTAACATTATTAGAAATCAACATTTTTTTATATTAAACATAACTTTAAAACATTTCTAATAAGTCACTTACTTGTTGAGCTAATTCACGGGTTGGTGCGAGGATCAAGGCCTGGCATTCTTTAACACTAGTGTCAATTTGTTGAAGGATCGATATTGAGAACGTTGCAGTTTTTCCAGTACCTGTAAGTGGTTCAAAACACTAAGAGATTATAATATAATGTAATAAATATTATGATATATAATATAATAATATTACAAATATAATTATATTACAATATAATTATACATATTATAATAACATAATAAACATTACACAAGATATTTACATAGTATTATTATTAATTACTGTGTGTGATTTGTATCAAATTTCTTACCAGACTGGGCCTGAGCAATAACATCGAGCCCCCTTATACATGGTAGGATGGCACGTTGTTGAATTGCTGATGGTTTTTCAAAGCCGTAAGCATATATACCACGTAACAGTTCTTCTTTCAAGTTCATTTCATCAAAGTTCTCCACAACCTGTTTAGGTTAAATATATTATTTTAGTATATTTAGTTTTATTATCGTCATAATGATAGAAGTATTATATTCAACCAACTTTATATTTATATCACATGTTTAACTATACCTTCAAAAATGCAAATATCATATTTTTAATGTTTTATAACATATTAAAATACGGAGGAATTGAATTATAAAGGAATTAATAATGTAAAGATTATTAATGTAAAGGAAATCTAAAGGAATAAAATTGTTAAAAATTTCTTTAAAAAACCCCAAAAATTATATATGTATTAATTCTAAAAAAAATTTTATAAAGTATATAATACATAATAAATCATTAAAAGACAATTCTCTAACTAAAAGATAATTGTACAATTATATACATATCAATAGAACATAGTTATTTTGAACAGCTTCCTGCAAAAATGATGACTGACTAGCTTTGTTAATTTCATCCGTAATAAATTCATCATAGCTTTCCTTAATTGATTCAAATTATTCACAAAGACTAAAATATTCTTGATTCAAAATATATGTATATCTATATATGGATTGAATAATTAAAAATTTGAACTGAAAAGTTTAAATCAGAGCTTTGATATTCTATTTCACACATCACACGATCCTTTTATTTAAAAACAGAAAAGTAGAGAACCAAATATCTAGATATCAGAGATCTAAAAAGTAATCTGAAATAAATAATTTTATGTTATGTTACGTAGAATCGTTGCATCGGCTCTTAAAAAATATTTCTCCTCTATTTGTGTTGGTAAACTTGTATATATCAAGAAAATCGTTATAAATATCGAGAAATATTCATCAGTTATATTAATGTTCTTGATAATAGAGTATGGATATATTATACGTGCTACTTTAAATACTTGCATGTCGAGTATAAAAATCGTGACTGGTAACACGTACTGGTAACATTAACATAGAATATCAAAGCATAAAAGAACAATGTGTATCTTATGATAGTTGAAAAAAAGCAAAATCTTATTGCGGTGATTCAGAATACAATAGTAGTAAATTACTCACAACATCCCAGTTGGACTCGATGATGCCATCGGGGTCCATTCCAGGAGGTCCATCATACGTAGGCTGTTCACTTTCACTAGGACCATTTTTTGAATCCCCCGGCCATTGATCATCATTTCTAAAACGTAATAGATAAGATATTAGAGCGAGAGCACACAGATAAGATTAATATTAAATCATGAGCCGTTTCATATTTGCACAACAAAATTTTATTTATTTATGACAAATATTTATATTTATTTATAAAAAAATTTTTACTGCAAATAAATCGTAAAATATATTTAACAGTAGCGTAACACACAACTTTAACTTTACTTATTGCAACATACATTATTTCCAATAGAGAGATGAAAATCCAAAGATATACTAGAAACTTCTTCAACCAAAAAAGAGAGAGAGGAAACTCTGTTATTACATTTCCCTGTGTAATAAATAATCAAACGTAGCAATTTTTATTAAAAAGTGCCGACATTCAGTAATCAAGACACAGCAATATCGATAGTATCAGTCACGGCGATCGAGCGATGACAAATCATTTTAAATCCACACGTGACCTTGAAAGCCGATTTTTTAAACTCGTCTAGAGTACATTGCTCATCGAAATTACATGACTCGATGGCCATTTTTAAATTTTGCACAGTACTAGCAGGTCGGTGAAATATCCGACGGAGCCTGCGGGGCACGAGGGTCATCGCTGCTCGCGGTACTTTCCGACAGTGACTCACGCGGAAGCGTAAGCCCGAAACGTGAGACGTGTTGCTTCGCGAGGTCGAGGGATCGTGTAACGATGACCATGGCGACGAGTCTCTGGGTTGCGGGTCAACGCGATTGATTTCTTCTCTCTTCCCCGGCGCGGAAATCGCGCGAGAAACCGATATTTTCATTACGTAATTCCGCGGCCGGATCGGGGAAAAACGTGCTCGCCCGCCGAGCTCGCATGCACGCGCGGGCGAACGGAAGAAAGAGAGCGCGCTTCACCCACGCTAACGGCGTCGAGACGCGTGCATGCCGTCGGGTCGTCGTCGATCCGACCGTGCCACGCGGCCCTCCGTCGCGGCATCGTGACGAGGAGGTTAAGCGGCGGGCCGACGGGACGGCGTGGCTCACGGACGTTGGTCTCGCGCGCGAGGGCAATGTGACAAAAAGGAATGCACGCCATGTTGTCAGTCTCGTGTCCCCCGTGCATCCGTCGATCGCGGCACACTGTTCCCCGCGGCCGTATTTTAACCCGCGTACGCGCGAATTTCGCGGCGCACGCGATCCACGACGACGCCGGCTGCACGGTGGCCGCGACGCGTCGCCAGAACGCGAGCGCGATACGCCGTTACGCTGGAAAAACGCTCAACTTACCTTCTCTCTGCAGTATGCGACATGTTCAACTCGCGAGAGTTCGACGGAAAGGAAGAGGTCGTGTGGCGTCACGAGAGATATTCTTGAAACCGCCACGCTATGGCGCTGCACCCCGGCGCACCGGAAAGTACCAATCCGGTGATTTTTCAGTGCACACGGCAGCCTTGTGTGATATCGGTGCTCGGAGAGGCTGATTGGCCCGAACGCAGAGTTGCGAATCGTGGCGATCAAATCGGATTTTTCCTTATAGGTGTGACGATTTTTAAATTTTTCTACCTACCGACGGTTACTGCGCATGACGGAAATTACGTAGATACTTTGATGCCCTGTAGCGCCCTCGTGGTCACGTGGTGAGGGCTTATCGCGGGAAATATGAACGCGATATACGGCGCGTTATACATTAATCTGGAAACTACGGAAATTACGAAATTATAATTAAATATGTTAACATAAGATTGGTCACATTGGTCAGAATTGTATGATCATTAATTATCAAGCTGTTAAAAAATTTAATTTTATTGTCTTATAATTAATACATGTACATCTGAGTTTCTGAGCGATATGAGTAAAACGTTTATTTTGTATCATACTTATAAACTAAATTGTATATTGCATATAAAATCTAGAAAAATTTTTACAATAGTTTTTTTACTTAGCTGCCTTTAATTTGGAACCTAAGTAACCTAACCTAAGTTGAATACACACATTGGAATCTCAAAAAAAGTATTATATGTTCCAGAACTATCGAACATCCATTCAATTTTTCGTCATGTGTGTGTAACTTCTTTAACTTGCTGGAAACGATTTTTTTATTTAAAAAAAAATTAAAGAAAAATAATTGAACATTACAATTTGTAGGTTGTAAATAAAATTAAAATTGTAGATAAAAAATACCAGAGTAAAAAGTAACATCTTGAAATTAGTTGAAAAATATAATTTCATTATTGATTTTTTCTAATAATTCTTTATTTTTTAATGTCAACTATAAATATAATTGACATTTTTATTAAAAAAAAAATTGATTCCACAGATTTCCACAGATGGATTCAATCAATCTGTAGAAATATAGTAGTTTAGTCTTGAAATACTATGCATATGTATATTATATAGAAATTCTTTCTGCATATGCAATTACATTATTATATGCTGAATAAAAATCTAATATAAGAAAAAACATATTAAGAAAAAACATAATGAAATTAAATTTTTTAAATTAGTACATCTTTCATCTTAAATTATTCGTTATACCTTGAAATCAAAAGCATAATTTTCTTTGTCTGTGTCTTACACTGAATCTTTAATCAATTCATAGTAATCACATTCACCCATGTAAATTTGTAAATTTGTATTAAAATAATTTGACTGTGAAACAATTTCACAGAATTACTTGTACTTGTTTCTGCAAGTATTTCTAGATAGTCAATCTACTACTCATACAGTAAACCACAACCAAGAATTACAATCAATATTGCAATTGGAAAAATCATATATGCATTCATTCGTGGCTGACAGACAGAAATTAGCATGTCAGCGTCGTCCATCTCATTATGCTCTATACCGTCCTTTGTTGGTATTTCGACAATTACCCTATCCGCTGATAGCAGATTTATATTAAATGAGCATTCAGTTTGATTAATACATGATTTAGTCACATTTTCATATTGAAAAGTTGGCTTATATATATCAAAAATTGCATAAATATCATTGGATACAATACCGTTATTGCTATAAAAAATGTAATAATAATAACCATCTTGTTCTACATGGTGATTTGCCTGTATATGTTTCTTATTAAGTAAATAGGAGATATTAGTACATTCATTTGAAGGATGAAATTCATGAGCTAACAGTATTGTTCCATTGTAACAATTTAATAAACCACTTTCAAAACTGGAAATAGATGAAGTTCCTTCAGAAGAAGATTTCTTAGACATACTTTTATCAGCATTTCCACCATGCTTGATACCTTGATCTAATAAGGATGGTTTTACGAGTTCCCTACTTCTTTTAAATCTCTTGGTATCTATCTCATCTCCCTCCTTTGTTTCCTGTTTTTTTCTTTCATTAATTATATGCGAATGCAGTGTTTGTTCTAATTTTTGTAGACGCATATGTTTATCATAATCATGAATATATTTTTTTATTTGTTTCATTTCTTCATATTTATTTTTCTTTCTCCCATCGTATTTAATATGTCTTCGTTTTCTGATGTTATTCATGCTTTTTTGTTGATCACCTACGTACTCATAAATATAAGATGTTGCAGTCTGATATAAATTCTCTAAACTTTTTTTTAATTCTTCAACCGTAGTATACAGCTGTGTGATATCATCTAGACTGGTCTCAAAATCATCTAGATATGTTTCAAAATTCTTTTCCAAAAGATTTTTAGGGCTTACATTTATGGCTAGTTTATCTATTTCATTGATATTGTGCGTAGGTTTGATAGATTCAATTGTGGTTGTTTCTTTAGAATCAATTTCTTGTGCATCTGATTCATATGTTATTTTAACTTGTCTGTTCGCACCTGGTAAGAAAATTTCTTGTGTTTGCTTATTAATATTATGTTCTAGTAGACCACAAGTATGTAGGTTTTTCTCTCCTTTCACTACTAATAAAGAAGCTCCCTCGAATCTGAAAAAAAAATATATATATTTTTATATATGTGTTATGTCCATAAATAAATGAAATCGGAAAAATTATATATTAGAAGACTAAATTTCTGATCTTCACAAGAAAATTCAATTTTCTGCTATTCTTCTTACCTTGAACATACAGAAAGTGATACAGTTGCATTTTTCAATAAATAAAATCCCCAATATTCTAATGTGTCATCAGGTAAACTCATGCTCTTCTTAAGCCTTATATGTTTTCGTTTCGATGTAATCTCTGGTCGGTGAGCCATTTGGAAAGCATTAAAAGTACCATTCATTTTTAAAGTATGTTCCTATTAGAGATAAAAGATATTTTTAATTATCTTATAATCTGTTCATGAAATATGTTATTGATAATAATATACTAAATTAAATGGCCATGTCGTCCTTATTAATTATACTGATCTATATATTCTTCTTATATATATAATAATATATGTAATAAGTAAATATGTAACAAAATTTTAATCAAATTTTTTATATCAGATGTATAAAATAATGTGATACGTGTACAATTTTAGAAATAATGATATTAAATAATATTAAATATTTACTCTTTTCTTCTTACCGAGCAAAATACTGTTGAAATCCCATCATTGATTTCTATAATATCAGATTCTGTTACGGCATATGCAACATCAGCATAAGAAACATGCCGTAAATACAAAGGAATCGTTATGAATATGACTGGCAGAATAACTACCAACATGAAGAGAGTCATCAATTTTTCTACAATATTCATTTTTATTATACCTATTAAACAAAATAAACAATGTTACTATTAATCAGTTAGTTGGAATAATAATAAATAAACTGAAATTACTCATATATATATATATATATATATATATATATATATATATATATATATATACATACTCCATATATATGTATATTCATATATTATGTTTTTTTGAAGCTAACTCTATTGTATGTTCAGTTCTCAAAATATCTACAAGTTCTTAAATAACAATATTAAAGTTATACTGAATAAAAAAAGAGAAACATTTCTCATATCTAGAATATATTTAACAATATAATCTATAATTATTTTTTTAATTATATTCATAATGTATACCATAATTATATGTATAATTATATATTTATTATATATAAATTTATTCTGAATGCTTTATTGTTTCTCATTAAGATTATAATATTTGATAGCATTAGTATTAAAAATATATATATACACACACATGATTTTATTATATGACACACCACGCGCGAGCGCGCACACACGCACGCATCATGCACGCACGCACAAATTTTATAATTGATATCATCAGAATAATCATTACGTTATACTGAGTATAATAATAAAATAATTTTAAAAAAATTTGAAATAATATTTACACGCAAGTTAGATTATAAATAAATACATTTGTTCGTTTCGGAGGTTACATCTTATAATTGTTATTTAACAAAAAATATCAGTTTTGTTCGCATGTACAAACATCAACACAATTGTAATATTTATAATCTGTTATAGATATACATTGCTCAGTTATATGTGTGCTTGCAACTACCTTTAAAAGTGCTACATGCCTTTTTATTATTCAATTCTCTCTCTAGAAGACATAATTATCTGTATCCATATCCACTGTTTCATTATTTAATTTCAAGATTTCAGTTTTGCGATACTTATTTTAACCAGATACTAATCAGGTTTAACAAAAGAGGTTAGGCGTTAATAAAAACTGAACAGATAGAAACTGAGTTCTATATTGACAGTTTGATAAGGAAAATACATGATTAGAATTCGACCAATGTCGTAGCTGACTCGCTTGTTGATACATGAGTGACATTCTTTATCGAAGATAATAAAAACACTCAGAAGCTAATATCGAATCAATGCTTTTTGGCATATTCTTTTAGCCAAGAGTTCGTGTCCATTGACGAACCAAGAAAAAATAATTCCGAATAATATTAATAATTCTTTTTGTAATTACGTTACATAAATTTAATAACAAATTGATTAAGCTCGTTGAAATTCAAATGAATAATGTAATAGTCGAGCCTTATACGAGCGAGAACATAACAGAGAACATAAATTTAAATTTTATTAAAATAAAATTTACCTTTTCTTCCCATACTTTGATTCCTAAATCTCGTTAAAAATGCAGTATCCTTATCCACTTTTCTTCACATAAACACAATTTTTACGCACAAATCTTCATTAATACTACGATTTAACTTTATAACTTCTTGTCTCCTAATGTAAGAAACTGCTAAAACTAACTTGTAGCTTTCTGTCCACGTGTCTTCTAACAAATAACTTCTCTCAGGTACTTAGAATTCCTTTGCCTCATCCTATACAAATATCCGGTCGTTTCCGAAATAGGTCAATTTCTTCCCTTTCTTTTCTCCCCCCCTCCTTCTATTCTTTCAAGAATTTTCTATACAAAACTAAAAACTGTCGGAACCAATAGTGTTTCAATATGATGAAATACTTAGAACTTGTAACCAATAGAAAATTCGTAACTCTTGAATCTCAACCGAAATTTCTAGAATATTCTTATAAATAAAAAATACATAGACGTACTTAAATCACACAATTAAAAACAATGTTAATGTAAAATAAAACTACATAAAATAAAGATAAAACAATTATATTTTTTAATTTTTTTAACGTATCTAAATAATATTTTTAATCCATATATCCAAGATGTCCATATCACGCAAAATATTAAATAAAAATAAAATTAACAAAATGGTAACGATGATAATGTGAAATATTACTATTATACGTACATACATACATATGCGTGTGTATATATATATATATATATATATATATATATATATATTATATATATGTCTACATATATAAAATAGATTTTTCTGACTTACTTTTATGCAATAAAAACTGATTATTGCTACAATTATAGCAATCACTTTTTTAATTATTACTTTTTTATTTTCATTTATTATATATCCTGCATTTAAAAAGTAATGCTACCTATTGATTTATAATAATCTTCTTTGACAGCAGTATGAAGTTCAGATATATCAATCTGATTTAATATTGTTTCTCCAAACAATGTATCTTTATGTACCTAAAATATGAAATAAATGTTATTTTTATGAATCTTATTGTAAATCATATATCTAGTTTACAAAAGTTCTATTACTTTTAATACTTCACTTGCATCATATCTTTCTTTAAATCTTGCTTGGTAATCGTTTTTAAATGATGTATTCATTAGAGTTACATGTAATTTTATTTTTTTGAACTCTGTCTCCATTAAACCTAAAATTAAAAATTATATATAATAATATAAATGAAATATTAGAACAATTAATATTAATAAAAAAATATATTTTAAAAATTACATAATAAAAGAAATATAAATAAGAAACGATTACAAAATCAATTTATATAAAAGATTGATATATTTTATTTTGATATATTTATATATATTATTTATTAACATTGTTTTTAATTGCTCAGAGCCAACGACAAGGTGTTCATGTATAATAATTTATTAAAATTAAAATTGATCAACGTTTCGATATTTTGACCATCCTCAATGAAAAAAAACAAAAGTTTAAAGCTTAACATTTAAAAACGCAAAAACATAGTTATAAAAAAAAATCTAGTCGCGATTCGCTATTCGCTCGCATTATGCTTGTAAGGAGTTATACATTAAAATTGTAATCAATAAATTAGTTTATTATTATTAGTGCTCTAATAGTGACAAAAATGTCAAAATTTTAAAAAATAAGTGATATAAATATATAAAATATATAAAATATATAAAATATATAAAATATATAAAATATACATATAATATATAAAAATTATAAAAAACAAATCATGATCAATTTTAACTTTAATAAATTATTATAATAAAGAACGAACAGCTGGTTGTTAGTTCTGGGCTCCTCTTTAAATATATCTAGAAATATAGTTATATAGTAATACAGTTATTACTTTGATATTTGCACAAAATGTGTCTCTCAGAAGCACATATTTAATTCCATAATATTATTTACCTATGTCGACAAAGTATTCAGCAACTTGATTAAGGAGATTTTGCAATTTTTCGCTGTGTGCAATTTGTGCAAACAAAACTTTAACATCAGTAGGGTCATCATTCATACATGCAACTCCTTGTAACTGTATATTTATTGATCCAGTTTCTTCGAGAAAAGGACTGTAATAAATTACTTATAATTATTCGAAAAACCTTTAAAACAGTTAAAAATTTATCATATTTATAATTCTACATAAATCATAGATAATAAAACTAATCATAGATTATAAAACTAACTTATGTGATAAATTAATATCACATAGTTTAGTTATCTATCATTAGTTTTTTATTATTTAATTTTCCATCATTCAGTTTTCATGTGGGTTTTCTAATCAATTATAATAATATAATTGCAATCATGTACTATTGTTATTAAATATTATCTTACTTTATAATGTTTTCCTTACAATCTTTGAGAGCATCGATAGCATGCTGTTTTTCGTTATCGTCAAATAATTTGAGCATTCCAATAGTAAGATGTAACTTTGATGGGTTTTGAAAAATTGTTTCATCAATATTGTGTGTAGTTTTGTTATACTTCTCCAATACATCATTCTTGAAAGACATATATTTATCAATTATCTCTTTTTTATTCAATGGAATTGACAAAAAATGTGTATAACGTATCTTTTTCTTCGAAGCTTCTATTAACAAATCAATTCTATGTCTTGCAGATATTATAGTCTTACGTTCCCTTCCAGTAATAACTACAAATAAGCATATAATAATTAGATAATAAACATATGATTAAAAATTAAATTAATGAAATTAATATTGGTCTTATATTAACGATAATTAATTACCAATGTTTCCATCCTTTCCTTTTCTTGGAATATCAATAGTTGTTCTTGTCTCATTTTGTAATTTCCTAAGTGTTGAACCCTTGGTACCAATTATATGTGAGTAAAAGATTCTAAAATGTTATAAAATGTTATAAAACAATAAAATAAACTACTCCAATCTACATTACATCTACATTATTACATTACACAATCTCCTTACATTATTAAATTCTACATTATATTAAATTCTAATATTATAATTATGATAAAATAATATTTAAAAAGGTTCTCACTTGGGTGTGTAAAAGGTATGCTTAAACAAAGAATCATGAGGTACTATTTCTATATCAGTTTCAGATTCCTCATTCGAACAAACTGATTCCTTATCCTCCATGTATGGGGCTGATGTATGAATGTTTTTCCAGGCAGTACTTTCGTAAAATCTATAGCACCGTCCATCAACCCAAATTAATTCTGGTTTTAACACATCCATTATATAAAGCGCAATATATTTTGTATAAATACTCCTAAAATTTTCATTAAGTTATTGATGCATTTTATAGATGATATTTGCATATTCTTGAAATTAACTAAAATTATATTTTCAACTTTTATAAAAATATAAAAATATAATTTTACACAAAGCGCCCCTCGATATATATATATATATATATATATATATATATATATATATATATATAAAGATTATATTATTAATATGAAACATGATACAATTTCAACATTAACATTATATGTAAATGTAAAATTAAAATATAATTCGAATAATTGATAAAATTAAAGATAAAAATATATTTATAAATTAATATGCATGTATTTGTGTTCTTATTATAAAAATTCTGCAGTCTTATCAAATTCTTATTATATATAATCTGATAAATTAATTTTAATTGACATAACATAATCATGTTGCAGATTAATCCCTGTGTTAAATAAAAATATAATTTAACTATATTTTTTAATCTTGCGATTAGTAGCCAACTTATTTGGAATGCTCCTTTAGGTTAGAGGTTGCAACAGGTAATACATTATCGTGTGATAATACGCAATTCGTCGTAAAAATAAATAAATAATTGTCGCACACTGTTACTTAAGAATATTTTAATCGATAATAACGCTCACCTTCTCAATGCGTTTAACATTAAATAGCTTATTGACACGAGTGTAATTACTCCCTTTTTGACGTATTTTGGTTATTGACCAATCACAGAATACAATCTTCCACGAGAATGCGGGATTAGCCAGATAGCACGATGAAGGCCTATCCAAACGAATTTACGTAATCGTATAAAGAAATAAGCCAATCACGACTTAAGATAAGCCGTGACATGACATTTAAAATGTTAGTGCATACCACTGCAACTTTTCACTTTTAATATGTAATTTTCCTTTAAAAAATTTCTTTAGAAAATAGCTATTTTTCAGGAACCTGATTGAAGATTCTCCCTCTTTTCTCGTAAACATTAAAAATTTATTTTTTAAAAATAATCAGAAAAAAATGTACATTATTTTTATAGAACAAACTGATAACATTTATAATTGTAAATTACGCAGACATTTTCTAATTTAGATAATACATTATCTAATACAATACAATAAATAAGATAAGAATATATTTTTATCGCTTTGACAACTGAGTGCAAATTTACACAGAGATGGTGAACCAAGTTAATCATACAATGTAATTATGTTAACGTTATGTAAACGAATAGAATTAAAAACCAAATTGCTAATCCCACAAAAAACAATTATTATTAATAAATGTAAAGTTCTTTTTATTTAATATTTTACATTGCTTTCGTTTCGAAAATTACGTGTCACATTTTTGTAACATGTAAAGACAAAACGGTATAATATAAAATTAAATTTATAAATGCAAGATTTGTTTTTATCTTTTGTCCAGTTTTTATAAATATCAGAC
Source organism: Crematogaster levior (assembly GCA_901521435.1). NCBI lineage: Eukaryota > Metazoa > Arthropoda > Insecta > Hymenoptera > Formicidae > Crematogaster > Crematogaster levior. The sequence goes on along the minus strand of CABEGB010000932.1, from coordinate 63,715 downwards.
AATCATGAATCAGCAAGCACAACAGCAACCCAGTGAAGCAGTTAGAAATTCACTTATAATCTGTTATTTACAGAAGTTGCATAACGTATACAAATAAATATTTATTTAGGATTGTTTAATCTTAAGACACTGAAATAGAAAGGTAGGTTCAAATCTTACACAACTATCAGAGTATATATATTTTACATCTTGTGTGTGTGTGTGTGTGTGTGTATTGGTATAAGTTATAATATTTATAAAAGATAGAACATGCATAATTAGCATGTTAAATGAACATGTGTCAAATTTATACATAAAGTATGAGAAATTAAAAGTTTGTTAAAATTTATGAACTGCTAAATCATGAAAAAACGTTTATCACGCATACAAACTTGTCTATTTTACAATAATACAATTACAAATGTGTATCTACATACGGGTCTAAATATATTTATCTAAATATATTTCACGGAGCCGAAGTCCTCGCGCAATAAATAACAATTTTCCATTTTATAAATTACAGCTAATCTTCATCTGTACCTTTCTGATACACTGCCCCGAACTTGCTCATGTACTTACGTACAAAATCTCTTGCTTTATGTTTAACATTTTCATTACATTGTAACTCATCTACGCTCTTACAATGTTTTAATTCCTTTGCAAGTACAAAATGTGTTAACTGTAACAGAATATGCAATCATAAAAAGCACTGTCGTATGCTGTCGAATCTATCACGCTTAATCTCAACATACCTTTCTGGCTAGATGCTTGAAATCTTCAGTATTGGTTATTCTACCTTGTTTGCAGTCATTTTTTCTATATGGATTTAAGAAGTGAACCATCACATTAGCCATGTTTATTCTAAATGTATCTTTGATTTTTCTTTCAGACATAGGAGACATCTCGGCTGATGTTGATTGCGGCTTGTTCAATCCATGTCGCGAATGAGACTTCGATTTATTACTTCGTCTATGTTTTCTTAGCTTCTCAACATGATCTTTCAGTTTCGTCCTTTCCTTTTGTCGTCGTAGTTTTTCTTTTATTTCTTTATAAGCTTTATGATCAGTACGATCCTCTTCTCTACGTGGCTGTAATATAAATGGCAATAAAATCAATTGAAGTCGCGCAAAACATAAAAGCTTTAAAATCATTTAAAATTTAAACATTAGTGACAATTTACTGACAATTTTAATATTATGATATAGAAAAATAAAGTAGATTTTCTCTCTCTCTTCTTAAAGATTCAACATATATAAAGTTTTAAGAGTATTATTTCAATTAACACAAGAATGAATATAAGAATATAATAAGAAATACTAGAAAGAATATAATATGTATACAAGAAAGAATATAATATAAGAAATAAATTAGAACATGAGAAATAAATCATACTTACACTAATAATTCTTTCTTGAACCAAACCATCTCTTCTCTTTTTAGATTCAGGAAACGGCAGTGAACTTCCAGTCAGATTATGACCACCTACCTTTTTAGATACATTTGGCCTAGACGTGCTCAAAGGACTTTCTATTAGAATGCTACTTGCCTCCATATCGTCGGTTTTTTGATCCTCATTATGATCATTATGATCATCATCAATGTCTTCATCATCCTCATTTGATGAACTGGATTCTTCACTCGATTCCGAGGTAGATGACGAATCTGGCTGTACTCCGATATGATCGGGTGGTGGAGGTAACCATTGCGATATTCTTTCCTTCACGTGGTAATAGTATATTCTACCTCTGCTATCCGTTGCACTTTTCCATTTCGGTGGTAAGTCTATTGCCGGAACTTCAGGTTGTGGTCGGCTCGTGACACTTTCCGTGGACGCAAGATTAGAGAATTGTTGATCTACGGAATTTTCGATGTGATTATAAAGAGGTGCTTGATTTGATGTAGAAGGGATGCCACCAACAAACACTAAACTATTTGGAAGAGGTAGTTGCCCTTCGGTATATGATTGCGGATGTGATATCAAAGAGTAGGAAGATGTTTGACTGAACACAGGCGTTTGACTTAATGAATAAGCTACTGGTGGAATACCAGTCGTAATTCCGGACGACATATCGGTTGGCATTGCTGACGATAGTACATGAGGACTCTGACCTATTATACCAGTAGATTGAGCACTTCCTACGTATACAGGAGTGCATTGTTGCGTTGTTTCTCCTCCATCTATAAAAATTATATTTCCTATATTAAATATATGTTAACTATATATAAATGCGTTTGATTGTAAAAGTTATCAACATTTCTGCACACAGAATACATTAACAAATATAACCTGGAGTGGAATAATGCTGCCATTGACCTAAAGTTGGATTGTAAAAAACGGGGTAACCAGTTTGAGGATCAACCATGGCAGTAGTATGAGGATCTATACCCAATGCCAAACATCTATTCTCATGTTCTTGCCATGATTCTTGTTGTTGACGACGTTGCCTTTCTTCCTCTTCTTTTGCAACTTTCAGTGCAAATAATTGTCTACGTTCATACTTCGTCATTCGTGGTATAGGAACTAGACTACTTCGTTCTTCTACTCTTTTATCTTTTGTTCTACTATGGTCAGTTTCTGGAGATTCTCGTCCTCGTCTCCTATCACCACGTTTGTCAATTTCATTTCGACTATATCTATCAGATCTAGGTCTAAAAGTTTGTGAAATTATATATTATTAGTTTGAATCTTTAATTCAATGTTCATTTATTCTTTAACTCAATGTTTATTTATAAATCTTTGTAACGCTTAATGGTGTATTATATGGTGCATTAAGCGTTACAAAGATTTATATAACTACAATGATACATATAACAACAATACATAATTAAACATATATACCTATCATATGACGTTCCTCTCTTTTCTTCTTTCTCCAATTCTTCTCTATATCCTCGATCTACAACAAAAATCAAAAGTAATATTATATAAATGTTGATAATTTTTTATTTTGAATGCTATTAATATGTTGTCAAAAATAACCTGCTTCTCTTTCATGCTCCTTCATTTGCTCAATTCTTTCTTTTTTTGGTATTCTAAAAACTTCTTTTAGATTGGACCATTCAGCAAGAAGATTAGAAGCTAAATCAGGAATTAGATTTTGATCTGTATTCTCCAATTTAACTTCGGTAACTGTCAAACAACTTTCGATATTGTTATTACGTTGATCTGGAATGTCATTCAGATGTTCATCAGGACTTTTCTTCTCATTGCTATCAGAATTACTATTTAATTCTTCGCAACTCATTTTTAATTTAATCTGATCATCTTCTGGGGAATCAGCATTTGGAGAAAGATATAATCTTTTCGCCCATCTTTCAACTACACCATATATTTTGCTATCCATTAACATTGTTTTGTTTGGTATTGGCAGTGTATTTAGAGTTTTCAACACCTCTAAGCGAAATTGTTGAGCTTCTTCTGATTCGTTTGTGGCAATATCCATAACGTAACTCCAAATCAAACGTAATCCATGATAATCCAAAAATAATCTTCGACATGGTTGTTCGCCACTTTGAATAAGACGTAACAAACGTGTTCTGTGTTTTAATTCTCTGCTACGAACCATTAATCTACTTAACGTTAATGTGTGCGCTCGATTTTTCAAACCAGCTGAGCACAATTTATCTATTTCTTCTTCCAACTAAAATAAAATGTAAAAAAATAAAATAATAAAAAAGTAATTGTTTATAATTGCAATTGTTTTGTTAATTGTAACAAATCATGTTAATCCTTTGAGGGGCAGTGAGAAGTATACTTCCCACCTTTTTTCTTTAGCTTTTTGTATTTTGATTTTATATTTTGCATAAAGTTTCATTTCTTGGACTTTTAGAGACCTAAATCCTTCTTGTAATTATAAACAAAATTTGTATTAATTTATTCAATTGTCGTTGTTAATAAATAATTTATAAAAACCTATTTTTTAAATCGGCTACTTGCAAAGAACTAGGGTGCTGAAAATTTTTGCATATAATTTAGATATTGTATACTACAATATATCTTTTTTAGTACGTTGAATTAAAAAAAATTAATTTTGCAAGTCAAAAAAAATATTTCCAAATTAATATTTCCAAAATATCTTTATAATTATAACAAACATTTTTTCACTATTTTCAAAAAAATTATAATAAATCAAATTTATACAATATTTATACAAAAAAGAAGTCTCTAAGTATACAAAGTCTAATATAAAAGTAATTTTCATTTTTTTAAATCTACCAGTCAATCATATTATATTTATCATTTTAATTTTTGATTATCTGACAATAGACTTATAATTAGTGACGAGAATCTCTGAATATTGTTTTTACACAAATCAAATCTTTTAAAATTTGACTACTTTATAGTCACTATATTAGATTCTTGTTTTGAATTTTTATCAGTCGATAACATATTCGTAATTAGAAATTCGAAAACCACTGTATACTTATTTTTACGCAGATTAATCAACATGTCTAAAATTTAATATATCATGGTTGCGATTTAAAAAAATCCAAAAATTTTAAATTTTTATATTTCGACTGCAAATTCGTATTCAGCATCCCAAAAAATCTATAACTATCATCATCAAAGATAAATTCAGTTAAAAAATGTGCCCCTGAAAGAGTTAACTTGTCTAATTGTGCAACTGTATTTACATCCTCATCCTCCATGTAATCAGCAGGTTTCTTTTCCTCTTTCTCCTTCTTCTTCGTATCTCTTTCGCGCTTTTCTTTCTTTTCAAACTTTTCATTTTCTTCTTCAGGTGTTTCACCTATCCAACCTCGACAGTTCAGTGCCTCACAATAACACTTCTGAGCTTCTTTGCTATTATTAGACACATATTTAAACAATAAGTTGCATTAATGAGAATAAAGATATAGATATCTACATATACAAATCATACAAATAACTATGAAAATATCAAAAAACATACCCATAACGTTGAAAATGGTAATCAAATGTAATTTCTTCGCCAGCAGCAATAAATTTTTTATTAAAAAAGCCTATTCGTAATTCCCCGTTCACTGTCCACTAAAAAGTATTTAATTATCATGCAATCATCATTAAAATATATATTGACATTTCTCAAAAATTTTGTTAGTAAGATGAAATTTACCTTTTGCGTTTCCGCATTTGGGTCACAACTGTGATTAATAAATCGAGATATATTTCCTTTCATAGTAGCATCTATTATCTGATCAGACTTCAGTGCCATAAAATAATAATGTCTGTTTTTATCTTTGGAATATTCTTTTGCTCGACGTCTAAAATCCTTTGGATCTACAACTTCACCTACATATTCCATTATAAACTCGCCCCTGCAATTGTAAAAGTAATATAAAAAAAAGAAATCTTTTTTTTCTTATTGTTTATTCAATGTTATGTTTTATGTTTTATTCAAGCGGTTATATTTATATTTCTTTATTATATTTCTCGCTAAAAAATACTTACGCCATTATGTTAGCTACAGCACGTAACCCAAAACCTTTTTTCTCTGTTCGAAAAATTTCACATTTGGCATAGTCACAATTTTGAAATCTTCTATTTGTACATCTATCACCTACTACACATCTAGGACCACTAATAAATATAAAAATAATATTTCTGTATAATTTTGTACAATTTATTTATCTTATGTTATATTAACTAACCGTAATATATTCTATGTCTAAAGAAAAATATTACTTTATCTTATTAATATTTTATTTTTCGTATCATATGCAACATAAATTATAAAATTGAAATCTTATTAAAAAAGACTTACCATTCTATCATGAGAAGTCTATTAAGGCAATCTTCCCCACAACCAAGTTCTCCTCTTTCAATTTCTTCTTCAGTTAAGAAGCAATCACACACCATTCTTTTGGTTTCCTTATTTGTATATCTAATAACAAATATCATAAATATTTAATATCTTATAAATATCTTATAAACTGTACGTAAACATTGTTAGAAAGACTCATATATATATATAACATTATTATTCAATTCTTAATTTTGACTACCTTTCAGTAAGATACAAATTTTCATGCAAGTGCTCAAATTGACTCAGTCTTTCCTCCATTTCCCTATCCTCTGTTTCGAGAACCATCGGCAACGAAATCTTTGCTCCTATAGTTTTTGGAATTTGTGTCATTAACGAAACAGTAGAAACATTACTGGATATCACTGATACATCTTTAATCTGTTCTGGTTCTGTACAAACTTTTTCATTTGTACTAATAACATATTTCGATTCTGATGATGTAGATTCTCCTATATTTACTGGTGCATAACGTCCTGATTCGGATGGAGGTGCAATAGATGATCCAAATATTGATACAGGAGCAATGATAGATCCAAATCCTGCACTTGATCCACCCATTTCAAGCTCACTCGATCTTCGCCAACGGGATTTTACTTTAACTGGTTTCGAAGAGTCAGAATCATATCCTGTAGTATTATAACTAACATTCAAAGGTGTCAAAGTATCGATAGATGTTGAGATCTTGTTAGAACTATTTTCCTTTTCACATTTAGTCTCAAAGTTATCTATTTTTACTTCTTGAGTAATTGAAGAATTTGTATTATTAACTACTTTTTCCTTTTCTTGTTGAAGAATAGCTTTTGAGTCTGTATTAGGTTTTGTAACCAAGCCACGTCCACGAGATCTAAAAAAAAATTAATTTTTTTCATTTTAAAACTTAACAGAGAATATTCATCCATATATGAACTAAATCAAATTTTAAAATATATTTTTATTTACTAAAAATTCATTCATAAAAGTTAATAAAAATGTATCTAAATGTTATCATGTTAAAATAATTCGAGTATCTGCTATAAATTTTTTATATTTATATTTAAAATCATATATTTAATTTTAAATATAAAAATAATTAATATAAAAATAATATAAAAATAATTAATAATAATAATGTTTGTATCGATATAATTCTGTGATTTTTTTATATACTTTCCTGCAAACTGTAAACTGCGCCAATAATTTATTAGTCTTGAAACACAATATGTCGTCAGAATAGAATAAATTCACATTATTTTAAAGCAATTTAAAATTTGATATGCTAATCTTATTAAGTAATTATAAAAAATTTTATTGTGAAAAAATATCATCTTATTCAGGATTCTCGAGAATTTGAAATCTCCTCGACTATTCAGAGAGAGTACCTTTCAATTTGATCACTGAGACTTGTGATATTTTGTCACAATAACAGATATATAATCTAATAACATTGAAATGACTATATTTCAAAACTTCACTGTAAAATTATCGGCGCACAGTTTACAGTTTGCTGAAAAGTATTAGATATTTATTTAAATTATTTTATTTCTTACCTCTGTTTCATCAATCCAATAGATCGAATTCTACTGCTTCGTCTTACACCTGAACTGTTTGAACTATTTTCAGAAATTGTTGTATCAATGTTTCCACTACAACTTCCAAATTCAATTTTTTTGTCACTAATATCACTTGTATTGTTAATTACATTTTTTATATCAAATTCTCGTCCTTTGTAATTAGTAAGTGATGATAATGTGTCATTACTATTTTCACTACTACTGCATAACTTATCTTCACTATCAATTTTATTGTTATCTCCTTCACTATCTTGATACTCATCAGTTATTGAATGCTCTGGATTTTTTTGTTGACTTGTACTTTTCTTGTCTTGTCTTTTTAATGAAACTCGATCTGTATATTGAAGTTTATCAATGCAAGGGTTGGGTTCCAAGATATTTTGTTCTTGATTTTCAATAATATTGTTGGGTTCCGTAGCTTTCGAGAATACTTCCTTAATATCAGAGCTAACAGAATTATTAGGATAATGTAATTGTTCTATTTTATCTAGTATTGACGAATTACTTTCGTCATCGATATTTAGTTGGATTGGAGACAGTTTTTCCACATTTAAAGGAGTTTGTATCGGAGAGTCGGTACTTTCCACACTAGAGAGATCATTCACTAACTTTTGTATTTCTTGTGAAGATTCGCTTATCTGTATATCTGCTAATTTATCTATTTTGTTAAATGAATCTTCATATGACAAATCTACATGCATATTTTTTGCTTGTAAGTTTTTATTTTCCTGCTTGCAGTTATCTTCCTCAGTAGAAGAACCAGAATCGTCTTTGATAGAACACAAACGAACTTTTTCAGATATTGATTCTGAAATTTCTTTTCTAATTTTATCATAAATTGTTTTCTTTTGTTTTTTATTACTCCCATCTTCTAATCCCAATTTCTTTTTGTTGATATAAGGTTTATCTATACTAGAATTTGTAGTATTACTATTCCCACTACTGCACGAAGTTACCGATTCATCCGTATTCATGGCTGATATGAAATTTTCCGATTTGTTCGTATGTACACTATTAACATCTTTTCTAATAGCATAATATTCATTGTTCGAAATTGTTTCTGATTTGGATGTCATTGCCATGGATTCCATACCATCTTCGCTCTGTATCACAGTAAATTCTACAAAGTTCTTGTCTTCTAAATTAGGTTCGTTTACAAGTAATACTTCTTCAACTATAACGTCATCCTGTGCCATAGAATAACTATTGTCCCCAACATCTTCCTCCACTTGCATTTCTTCACAGATTATCATTTCCTCTATGACATCTTCTGACCATGTTTCTGCCTTGGTTGGTGCAGATGTGGATAAAGGTTTACTACTTGGACTCGGATTACCAACAACGACTTGTTGTACATCCTCTGGGCTAAGTTTTTCTGAATGTTTAATCATATTATCTACACCATCTTGACTGTCACTTTCACCCGCATCTCGCTTATATTGAGTAGCATTCTCATTATTTACAATTACACTGTTACTAGAAGTACCTTTATGTTTGTTATGTTTCTTCTGAGAATTTTGATTCTTCTTTGAAAAAACTTGGCTATGACCTTCGCTAATAGACTTAGAGTCTTCTGAACTGTTTGAGCAAGATGTTTGCGTAATGTATCCATTTATCTTTTTTTCTTCCAATTGCTTCTTAGCTATTTGTCTGCTAGATTTACGTACAGGTACATATTTGTGAGATGATTTCTCAGATGCTTTTATTTCAGTTTTACGCCTGCGTGCCATTTTGTTTCCATATACACTTTCTCAGTCTGGAATAATTAAGATTATCATACAGTTTGTTGTAAAGTAAAAAGCTTATCTTATTCAAATAAAATGTAACATATGTTCTATATAAAACATAATATTCCTATAGTATATAAATATTCAATAACATTGCTCTATTTCATTACTATATTTTTTATGTAGTATAGATTGTAAAATAATTTTGCAATCATTTAATATCACACTCTAACTCTTGAATAAACTATTGAACTGCCATAAAAAATTTGATTCTAAAAAAACATAAAGTACAGATTATCAAGATGCTTTATCAAACCCCATTTCAATTAAATATAAGGAAAAGAGTATCTTATTTCATTTTCTAACTCCAATTTTTAAAGTAAAATATCAAAAAGTTATTATCTTACTAATTTATCACTGTAAATAAAATATTACAATTATGCTTCATTTTACAATAAAAGAGACGCAATTGTAAACAAAGAGCCAAAGGATAAATGTATACACATATTTTCCAAGGTCAATCAAAGCAATTTGCTTAACATTTAAAGTCGAAAATATAACTGAAATATTGCCATTATATCTATACACAATACTGAAAATATTGCTTTTTCTTTATCTTCTATTTTCTCTCTTAAAGCAGCTGCGAATTACGGATTTGCAATAACATATTATATATACGTGAATGATAAAAATTCCTGAGATTTCGTTGACAACCCAAGGTTAATTGTACAATATCACAAAGCAAGCATTCCATTTCGCAGACTTTTTTTTACATAGGATACCAGTTCGTTACGTTCATCCGCTTTTACAAAATAATAACGGCTTACTCACTATATACTTCTAAAATTGCGTCCTGCAATTCCAGGGAGAAACTCATTGTTTAGGGTGCTCAACAATCGTTCCCAAACAAACTTCGTGTCGCAGTTCTCCAATTTACCGACATAATCGGGAGTGCGGGACGAGGGCTTCGCTAAAAATGTGAATACCGCTGGGACGGCTGCGTGCGGGGAGGCGGTTCGGCGGGATCATGAAATGAGTTGCTTTACGAGTTTGGTGTCTCGTCGCGTGCACGCCGCACATCGACAGACTCGTTTTTCCGCTGATCTTCGAGGATTTCTCTCGCGCTGCCTACGAACCGTGTCGCTCGGCGTTCGTCACGTTTTGGCACTGAACGAAGACTCTCCGTGAGATCCTGGTGAAGTTCCTCCGATGCCCTCGCGCCTGGCCCGATCTTCCGTTTCGGCGGGCCGTTAAATGCGCCGAGAGAAGCCCATTGCGTTCGCAGACGTTAAAGGACTCGCGAAGGAAAGTATGTACCGTCGATATACAACATTTTAAGCATGTATATGTATTCCTGTCGCCTACAGAGTACCGCCTCTTCTCGCTCCGTGCAAACTCACTGCTGCAAACGAAACCAGCGTTAGCAACGACCTGTAGTGGCAGTGCCACGAACTCGTGGATGAGAGAATAGCCGAGCGGAGGATACTTCGGATGGGAAGTGTTATTCGTAAACGGAAAGTAGAACGGCGAATCTAATTGGCTGCGTTATGTTATGATTAATATTTGTGAACGAACGTGCTATCTCGTCACTCTCATCTTTTACACGCACTGACAATCATTAACAATATAGTGTATTTTAGATGGTCTTCCTCTTTCTCCTCTATGGAAAAAGGCGGGAAAAGGTTCAAATTCAAACATTTATGAATTACGGAGATACTTGTGTAATAATTTTTTTTAAAGATATTTTTCTAAAATATTATTAGGTTACACATATATTGTAATGTTGTTAAAAAAAAAAAAATTATAAATTTTCGGTAATATACATGAATTTTTTGAAAATTATCAGATTCTATTAATTAATCTTGTATTTTATGTGTGTTATTTTTCTCATCAGAAATAAAATTAACAAATGTACATATATACATATATATAAATAATATAAATTAATCTTTCTCAATGTTTTTTACATTTAAATCATTAAAGCAAGAACGAAAGAAGCATATAAATACTATTATTTAGAAAAATATAAAAAAAGGTAAAAAATATAAAACAAGAGAAAGATTAGATGTGTGCATATTTCATCATCTTATATATCTTGTATTCTTTCTTAAAAATTATTTCATATAACGCCTCTATTTTACATATAATACATTTTTTATAAATCATTCACGTTTAAAATTGCGCTGTCAGTCTTCTAATTTTATGTACTTCTTAATTTATTGTAATCTTATGAAAATATTAGAAAATATCTCGTCAATCTGAATACGATAATTATAATCCACGATATTCGATCGCTTTGACTATCTTAGTCATTATGTTATGATTATAAACTAATCATAACATGAAACCAATAATGTTTCTTTTCTATGAATTATTTCTTGAATAAGATATAAAATAAAACAGTTTGCATATAAACTTTTTATAAAATAATAAGATATAAGAAATTGTATGCAGTAACGTTTGTTACATTTAGTGCAATCCAGATAGCATATGGTCATAAAATATTTTATAGACTTTTGCGATATTTAGAAAGAATGTATAGTTTTCCTCTTTTTTTACCCTTGCTTGCAACAAAAGCATAAAAACACATTATTTATACAATTATGTATCGTTCAAAATAAAAATTATTTATATGTCAACGTTCAAAAATGGTCCCACATATTTAGAATATCCTATTTTACAATTAATTCTTCTTTAAAAAATCAAATATAATAGTATATACCTCTAAATAAGTAAATAATAAAATTATACATATAAAACACTTTTTGTCAAGGACTTTGTAATTGCTTATCAGATTTTGTTTTTGTAAGTGATACATTAGGCACAGTTAAACTGTCACTTGGGTCTCGAATGCTTTCAGATGTATTTGTAGTGCTAGATCTTTCACTGTTGGAATTTGAAATTTGGAATTTAGGCGTGGAAGTTCTTCCTTTTAAGAGCACAGCTTGCTCGGTACTCTTGCTAGCTTCTTTGATCGATATCGACGACACATCACTGATATCTGGAAAACCAGTCGAATCATGCTGTTTCTTAGTAGGAGAAATTCGTCTAGCTGTATTTATTGGTGTAACGTCTGAATTTGAAGAGGAACTAAGAGCACTTGCTTCCCGAGTTTTTTTTAACGTCGTAACTGCCCAACCCAAACCCAATTTTTTCAATGCTGTTTCCATTTCTTCCGGAGATGAATTGTGCTTTAACTTTTCTGATGATGGAGAACTCGTTATTTCAGAAATACCAGATAATCCGGAAAAACTGTACAAACTAGTAGATGTCGTTTTATATTTATTTTCCTTATGCAGATTATTAAGATCGGTACTTATGGAAGAACCAAGTTTATCTTTTGTTAGAGAAGTAGGTTCTTCAGTAGTTGTGTTATATTGTAATTGTTTATTAGATTTTTCAAGCATATACTCCCGCTCAGCTTCAATTTTTGTTTCCGTAAAACAATCAGCCATACTTTTGAGCTTTTCAGGAGAATTGCAAATAGTTGTAGTTTCTTGTGATTTCTGTGCAGAAGACAGTTTTTCAGGAGAATGTTTCATACCAGACGAATCCGTTGATTTTTTTGGAGAACTTTGATTCTGCTGAACAGATAGAGGAGCCACATGAACAGATGGCTTAGATTTTGCCGGGCTCTTACTTTTACTAACTGTATCCGTTGTATCAAATTCTACAATCGTCGATAATTCATGTCCTGATGATTCTAATTCTGGTCTGTTTGGATTAAAACAAAATTATGAAATGTAAAAAAATTTCAAATAAAAATATAATTGAAACATTCATGCTAAACAAAATTATTAGATTAATCTTACCTATACAATCCATTTAACAGTGTAACGGGAGGTTTAGGCCTTGCACTTATTGATGTCACATTTCCATGATTACGTAATATTTTGGGAATGCCAGCTAATATAGGAATAAGACCGTTTTCTTTTGATGTCTAAAAAAATATATATATAAGTATATATTTGGAAAAAAAAATATATATATAGAATATAAGATAGTACTCATACAAGAAATAGAATCGCCATGTCATAGTATTATTTTATCATGTGTTTTTAACATATGTCAAATGCTATAAGTAAAATCTTCATGTATTTAATGCACAAATATTTTCCTCTTTTCATATTTAGATTTTTAAGCAAAAAAATGTGAGTGCGCGCGTACACATACACACACACGTATTTAATATATACAAAATATATTTTACTTGTGCGTGTGTATGTGTGTGTGCGTGCGCACTACATGATATACATATGTACGAATAAAAATATATTGCTTACCTCTGAAGTAGAAGCAAGTTCTGTTGTAATGCTACTGTCTTTCTCATGTTCTAATGAGGCACCCTTTTGTAAATTAAGTTCCTTAAAAGATGACATTCTATGTTGTGTTTCAAAATTTTCTTTCAAAGCTGCAAAGGGGGCAGTGCTTCCTTTGTCCATATTTTTACTTTGTTCTAAAATTTCTTTCGACAATTTCTCTATCATCTCTTCTTCGTGAGGAGGAAGTGTGTGCGGGGGCAAAGAGTTACGCTCCGGTATTTTCATTGCTGACATTGCTTGAGGTTTTTGCTGCATTTTAAATCGGTTAAGTTGTATATTAACTTTTTCATTGCTTATAATTTTTGGCTTAGCTCTGCCTTCTACTAATTTGGATTCCTGTACATGTGCCTTAACAGTATCTACTAATTTACTTCTGGGAGTAGACGTGATCGCCTGGATTTCCGCATCACAGGAAGTTACATCCTTCGAAACCGTTTCATTTCCTCGCATAATTCTTTGTGATTCAAAGAGAGTTCTCGCAAGTTGGGCATGAATTGCTTCTATACTGTCAATTAATCTACGTACTGCTTGCGCATCATCACGTGATGGTTTTGGTGTGGATAATTGCATTAAGCTAGTGTCATCGCTTGGACTGATTAGCGAAAAATCCATATCTGCAATAAATATGTATACAATTTTTAATTTCAAAAAACAATGTATATTCTATTAACATTTAATTTGATAATTCAATATGTCATTTCGTTAAGTGTTAAATTGTACAGAATTAATTGGAATTACAATAGTATTAAAGTATCTCATGTTATGGGTGATTAAAATCAAATTGCACATGTTGAATAAATAATTTTTTAATGATATTTTACCTTTTTGTTCATTTCGTACTTTTTCGATGAGGTCAGTTAAAGATGCTATTCTTTCTGTACATAAATTTTGAAGGTCTTCGTACTTTTGCAATATTTCCGGACAATTTTTCAAAGCATAATCATGAATATCATCAAGTTTTATATGTAACAATTTACATTGGGGATTTTTACATATACAGATTTTAGATGATGGCTGCTGTGAAATAGTTGGTATATGTTTTGACACTTCAGGTTTTTGACAAATATCTGATGGATCTGTTAAGGTAGACTGATCCTTTTGTGTCGATGATAACACAGTATCATCAATCTGAGAATCATTCAAACTAAATCTAAGCATTCTGCTAATCCTATCACGGTGTGGAATGTTCGATGGCATCATCATTGTACGCGGCGAAGGAGTTTCGGGCGTGGAAACGGGACTAACATCTCGTAATCTTCTTAACCCTTCAGGTCCTGGAGAATCTAACATTTCTAAGATTGGTGTGACGTTAGCTATAGCGTCAAATACTGATCTAGGTTTTATCGGTGGTGGGCTTGCAAATGATGTTGACGTATCTGAAGTATCTTTCATCCGAACCCATCTTTTCATTTTAGTCCGAACCCGATATGGCTTATCTGATTGATCTTGATCGTTCAGACCTGAAAGTGTCTGTGAGCTTTCCGCACTAGCATCTATCGATATTCTTGTTTCCTGTGATGGATCCGTCTCATCATCGACTTGAGTAGATTCACTCATATGTAAATCAACTTTTCTGGTGGCTATATCTGCTGTATCCAAACATTTCGTCTTCTTTTGAGGAGTCAGACGAGAGCTTGACTGAGATTTCGAGAACCTTTTCATAGGTGATGTCGCTTTAGAACTAACAGACGTTGGGCGAATCTTTTGATAAATTCTAGGCGATGGTCGCTTGGATACTCTCACGCTATGTTTTCTTTTTTTAGGTGTTACAATTATTTCTTTCTTATCAATTTCTATGATCATCCCACTAATCTCAGAGCTTGTTGAATTATTACTGTCGTCTGTTTCCGGTGTAATAATTGTAATTTTTGGTTCAATCGGATGGGGCACTCGTGCAATTGTATCTCTGTTGGATTGTGGCACATCTACAATAGGTACGTCTTCTTGAGGTAATTCCACTTGTACACTTTTATTCTCTGCTAGACCTGTTTGTTCTAATGCCGTCTGAACAGCAATTTCAATTTTTTTTACAGGTGACTTATCGGGTTGTTTCACCTTACGACTTTTCTTAATGCATTCGTCACTGCTAGACATATTTATAACTTTAATTTCAGGTGATAAAGGTGTGTAAATACTAGGTTCTGGTGCTCTCGGCACTTTATCTTCAAATAATGGTTTCATGCTGACATTAAATATATTATCTGGTAAACTGGCACCAAATTCTTGTAACAATAATCTTTTTTGTCTCTCAACTTTTTTTAGCATATCCAATATTTGTTCTTCGCGTGATATTTTGCAATCTTTATCTTGTTGTGTATAACAAACATCCACTTGCTCTTCAAAGAGGTGAGGATCTTGCCATGTGGAATGAGGTACATCATCATGCATGCCACTTTTTTTCTGCGTTGGTAAAGTAATAACTCTTTCTGTGAGATGAGTGCGCTGCGCCGATGCATCATCCGCACCAAAAACTTTTTTAGCTGCACGATCCAATTTTTTTTTATGTTCTTCTTGGCATTTATTTCTCTGATGTAGTCGCATGTATGTATCTTCCTCTGCAGATTGAATTTGACTAGCTTTTAGCTTGCGTTCTTCTTGCGCAAGATGATCTAAATTCTTTAGGAGCGCCTGATAATCTCTCCGTACTTTCTCTCGCAAAATCGCATCTTCACCACGACGTTGGGCATTTAATTTACGACTTTTGGACAAACATATTTCTATATTTTTTGTGTTTTTTATTGCTTGTGCCAATTCTATTGCGCTTGGCTCACTTCTAATGTCACATCTTTCAACTATACCAAGAGGTCTGTCACAGACATATCTCTGATGCATATTGCGATTACATTGGGATCGTACATTGTTCTCTGTTAAAGGAGTCTTCGGAGTCTTATTGCATGTAATTTGTTCTATAGCTTCTTCAGAAGAATCGTCGCTGGTTGAACTAGAACTACTACTACTACTACTGCTGCTGCTACTGGTTGATGTGTTTTGTGTGTAATCTTCTGGGTTGTATTTTGCTATTTTGTTAGGCTTAGTTGATATAGTGCTCATCGTCGGCACTGTTCTTCGTGGTACTTGATCATCACTTGCATCATCAATATGTTCAATATAATCAGATACATATTTATCTGCTCCTTTTCTTGAAGCCTCATGAGATTGTACAGCAGACTTCTTTTGTAATCTCGAAGAATCTGGTTTTGGTGATAATGTTTTTTCATGTTCCTTCAGATTAGATTTTATTTTTCTAGGTGATTTTTTTGAGAGAACTTTTTTGCTCTTTTTCTTTGGAGTTAGTACTTTGTGCATAATTTCCTTATTTGCACTTTGAGAAGGATTTCTTCCCATTTTGTCGATTTCCTCAGGTGGCTTTGGAGGTGGAAGTTTGGCTATCATTGAAGCTCTTACGTTTTCTATCTCTCGTACTCTACGTAATCTTTCTTGATGAGCTGCTTCCACACTATCTATTTGTTTTACTTCCTTCATGCGTTCCATAGCATCCTTCCCTCTTTTCAATGCCATAGCTCTTTCTTTCCTTCCCTCTTCTTCTATTATCAAGTCTGCGTCGGGTTGCAAAGCAGCAGATGCATGAGCTTGACCAATTTCTTCCAAATCTTCCTCATACTTGCGTTGTATGTCCATAATTTTTCTATCGTGCATTTGCCTGAATTCCGACTTCCCATCTTTATCCAATTTGCTAAGTTCTTCCATCGCTATCTTCTTGGCACGTTCTAACAGTCGATTTGATATCTCCTTTGATTGCTGCCGAACCTGTAACGCGATATGTCTACTTTGACAAATGTTTACATTGTCAAGACGTACACAACATAATGGAATTCAAGATAATTCAGTTCATTTATGTAGATTCCAATTAAAAGGGAGCAGAGACTCATGTTACACTCGCGTCTTCGAATCGGGCTCCAGGTTTGGAAAGTTTTCGATAAATGCACATACCTGTTCCAAGCGTAACCTTCGTCGACGATCACGTTCGTTCTTCTTGATCTGATCCAGATCGGACAGCACCATTCTCCCACGGCGTATATTTACAGGGTTTCCGGTCATGGTAACATGTATTGACATATTTCATTGAGGAAGATCGCGTTAAACTTGCACGAGTTCCTAACTACGTAGCCGTGCAATCAGTTTAACTCAAATTTAAAATGACAGGAACGGCCATGTTAGATCCGAGGAATGGCTACGATCATAAGACGTGTACTCGCTTGTCGAGTAACCGCTAGGGGCGGTATTCGCAGTCCGATCCTAAAGTCAGATACAAAGTACCGTAATTATCCGCCATTTTGACTCCAACATGCGGCTCAGTCAAATGCTTTCCATCTAGCGACACAATCGACATAAGCATCATTCTATCTTTTTTTAACATTTATAAATAACAAAGATAGAATGACACTTGTGTGATATTTTGTGAATGATAAGAAAAATCGTAAATTATTAACCGTAAATTATTTTTATGCTTTTTATTACTTACGTATGCGTTCATAGCAACGCTTCTACTATTGTTAGCATTTTTTAATAACATTAATAGTTTTCTTTTTTTAGGAAAAAGTGAATTCGTGCTATAATAAACGTTTTTATAAGTTTATAAATAATGTTGTGGCACGATGGAATAAAACTTGTAGGACAATGTTGTAAAAATATTTACACGAACTGTGTAACTTGTAAGTTTTTTGAAATTAATTTAGTTTTATAATAATTCAATGGAGATTTTATGGAAATTTTGTTGAAAAGTTAAGCTAACGGCATACGATACTATTTTGTCTACTGGTTACAAGATGATTTGTTTATAAAAGCCAATTAGGATTAAGCTTTAAGTCACGTGATCTAAAATTCTGTATCCTTATTGGCTTTCGTAAAAAATCTAGTAGGCAAAATAGTTATTATATACATGGTATAAATACAAGGGTATGCTCTTGCGCACGCGACCAATCAAAATTGTCAAAGTGTGACGTCACAGATAAGCGGTAAATTTGAAACTATTGTTTCCAAGCAGCTTATATTAGCAGCATTCTCGTCAAATATACATTTGATTTAAAGTTTGCAGAAAAAAATCTATTTTGAATATTTTATGAACTAATAAATATTCTGTAATAAAGTATAATATAAATAAACATTATAAACTCAATATAGAAAAATTTAACATAAAATAAACATAAAAATATTAATATCTTTTTCGTTAAGGTATTAGCATTTTTTTCTTAGATATTAACATTTTTATCGATTACGTAGATTTGAGCTCCCTCACTTACGTCACTTTATGCAGATAGTTTAATGACCACAATAATAATAACAACATAAGGATACTATGAAAAGGATTTATTATTTGTAAATTTGGTTAATTTTTTTTTCTTATTCTGAAATCTATTTTCTATAGCAATAGTTTGATTAATTACCCTCACTCTAATGTAGGTTCTTGTCCTAACAAGCACTGAGGGTCGCCATGTTTAGTCGAACCGTTCGGATTGTCTGATTGGCTCTGAGTGTGACGTCACACTTTGACTGCGCAGTGGGTGAATACGAGATGAGCATACCCTTGTATTTATACCATGATTATATATACTATTGTGTTACTACTATAGGTTTGTTCGCGTCGCTTGCTCCAACATGCTCCTACTCGCTCCAATACGCTCCAAACTATAGTATTACGTTACGTATACTATAGATTGGAGCGTATTGGAGTGAGTAGGAGCATGTTGGGGCAAGCGACGCGAACAAACCCTATATGTATTACTACTATAGTGTGTCGTTAAGATGTCTCAAAAAATGTTTCAGGGATATCTAAAATGTTTTTCTTTTTAGAAAATAACATTACAAATATACTTTTTCTCACTTAGGCTGAAATCACATGGTGCGGAATAGAAGTACGGAATAGAGAGTGCGTCATAGAAACAGCCAATCAGAGCTTTGCCGCAGTATCTCTACGACATTTTCTGCAAAGCTCTGATTGGCTGCTTCTATGACGCACTCCCTATTCCGTACTTCTATTCCGCACCATGTGATTTCAGCCTTATGATACACCGTTTTCAGTTAAGCCAATGGCACACTATATTATTTTGCCTACGAGATTGCAAAGCGCAGAAATTATCCGCATATTTTTTAAATATCTCAGCACTTAATTGTAGTACACTTTTGAGCAGACTTATAATGCAAAGTTGAAGAATTTTTAAAGTATTTAAATAGATCTACCTGAAAACATATATGCATGCAGATTATTTTAAACTTTCAAGAAGTATTTGAAGAACAATATTATCTAATATCCGCAATCATCACAAAATAATATATAAAATGTAAAATCAATCATTAATGAAATATAAAATCAATCACCATGGACAATATTCCTATTTCTAGTTAAACGAGACATATTCTTTAATTTATGTACAATCTATATTCGCACGTGCACAAGAAATGTTTTTTCGCCCAAAGGGTTGAGACGGAGAGGGGATGGAGTGAAAAGCCCATTTACAACGCGAATTAGAAAGCTCTGCGAATATTCGTACTATGCGAATGAACGTGCTGATTGGCTCCTGGACAGTTTCTGACAGCACTGATTGACGTCACAGCCGAGGCGGCCAAGATGGTTGTCAATGATGAGTGGTTTGGTCATATGTCGAAGCGGTATCAATGAACGACCGGACAGGAGTAGCTGTGGTCGACGTTATGTCCGTGAAATAAAAGTCCGTATCGATGAGAATCCGCGCGTTGGGTTGACCTTCGCGCGTGGAATGGCAGTTTATAGCGACGAGAGGAGTGTACGACGTACTTTGAACGTCGCACAAACTATGATTAACTTGGCTGCTGATCAGCTTGATGATTTACGCACTATGTGCACTGTCACCGAAGACCTGACCCAGCAAGAAGTAAGGGTGTTGGAGGTGAGGCCCCCGAAGTCCGGTCGTACTTTGCGCGCGAAAGTACGTCAGGACTGATCTGCTCGTCGACGCTCATCATGGTCTGGCGTTTCTCTGTTGATTGTCAACAAGTTGCAATTGTGCCGTCCCGTCGTCGTTTAGCTTTAAAGTCTTGACAACTTGTGGACTCTGTCACGTCAATGGGAATGCCAAAAAATATCGTCCCTACTGTGCCTTGTGTTATAGCAACATTAGTTGTTTACATTTGTTTATTTGCTGTTGAGAATATCTTCCTGTTGTTGAATGTTTTCCAATCTGTGAATGAAAAATTTGTGATGTTACTCCGTTGAAAAGCACAGATAATATCACTTAGGACTTGCATATTTTTTATAATTGTGATATAATCATAATTCCAAAATCATTTAACATGTTTTGTGGTGAAAATTTATGGTTTTAGGAAAGTTTTAATTGACTTTTTAAAAAAGTTTTAATTGACATTTGATAGATATAATTTTTACTCCCAGTATAAAATGTGCAATATGTCCCCTTGTATATTTATTTTGAATAAATACGTTCCAGTTTGTGATTGAGAAATTTATGATCATTATAATACCTTTATAAAAGATAATATTATTTAAAACTTATTTGCTTATTATTATTAAACTTATTAATGTTTGAGATCATGATGTAATGATAGTTTAAGATATTTTGGTAGCAGTAGTTCATAATCTTGAAAGTTACATTATGATACTTGATATAAATAATTTTTATTCTCGATATATATTTTCTGTTTGAACATTATCTTTATTTCAAATAAACACACGATTATGGAAATGAACAAAAGCTTAAAATTAGTATATACATAAGATAAGTTATATAATTTTGTACAGATTAATGATAATACTTAATATGTGTTACAATAGCTGAATAAAATGTATCTACATTTAAAAATTAACCATGTACATCTACATATTTAAATATTTTTGTAGGGGAAATTAATAAAATTATACTGCAAACAACTTGTGGCAAAGACTAGATTGCCCAACCCATTACCGCCAGACATAATAAAATATCCATTATTACAACAATGGTTGCGGGTAATTGGTCTCACTCAGGAATCAATTCAGGTAACAATATAGATCTGAATAAATTTTTAATGATTTATGTTCATTACAATATTTATAGATATTTGTTTACAATTATATAATTATTTAATTATATAATTGTAAACAAATATAATAGATGTGTTTTATTACAATTTAAAAAATAAATTTAAATAACATTAACCGAGTCTTGATTTTTATTTCTTTAATGCTCTGCTATAATTGTTGTACAATTTTAGATGGTTTGTTCCAAAGTTAATACTCTTGAAGACCTGAAAAATAAGTCTGAACATGAATTAAACAGTATGTTAAATAAAAATTCTGTGTATTACAAAGAAGAATGTCGTAGACTTTGTAAAGCACTGGATAATTTATGGCGATATATGGGTGAATAAAATTTTATATTGTAAAAAAATTTATTTTGTACATATAAGTAACAACATATACATATTTTATTATTTGTGTTAGATATTCTGATGAAAGGAGATACAGAAAATGATTCAGATTTATACTGGGGTTCTTGGGATAGTCACCATTTACGTAAGGAAATTTGTCCTAAAACAGTTCTCCTTTGTCCACGGCGTTCCATTCCATCAGAGAGTCGCATTCTATTTCATAATAACAACAATGATGTGTTACCAACAACTCCTGCACTTTTGACAAATAGTCTTCCCTCTTTATTACTAAAGCAAGAATGTGGTAAGTATGAAGAAAATATGCTTTTTAAAATTATGTTATATCTTGTGTTATATTCGAAGATTGTGTGAATCAATTTTTAATGTGATAAAATTTTATTGTATTTGATATACAATATGTTTTAGTATCTAATAGTAGAATTAATAACTTATGTACTAAACACGTAAATTTTTTTTGATTATAGAAATAAAATTTCCGTCATCTTCTCCTCCATGTGAAAAACAACCGATTAATATGCAAAATAGTCCATTACAATCTGAAGTGTTTCCGTCTTCTTCATCATCAAAGCAAGAATGTGGTAAGTATGAAGAAAATGTTTTTTTTTTTATTATTTCTTGTGTTATATTCGGAGAATGTGTGAATCAGTTTTTAATGTAACAAAATTTTATTATATTATATATATTTAACACATACACACAAAATATGTTTTAGCATTGAATATTAGAACTTATCTATTAAACACGTAAATTTTTCTTGATTATAGAAATAAAATTTCCGTCATTTTCTTCTCCATGTGAAAAACAATTGACTAATATGCAAAATAATTCATCACAATTTGAAGTGTTTCCGTCTTCTTCATCATCGAAACAAGAATCTGGTAAGTATGAAAAAAATATGCTTTTTTAAATTATGTCTTGTATTATATTCGGAGAGTGTGTGGATCAGTTTTTAATGTAACAAAATTTTATTATATTATATATTTGACACACACACATACAATATGTTTTAGCATTTAATATTAGAACTTATCTATTAAACGTGTAAATTTTTCTTGATTATAGAAATTAAATTTCCGTCAACTCCTCCTCCATATAAAAAACAACTGACTAATATGCAAAATAGTCCATCGCAATCTGAAGTGTTTCCGTCTTCTTCATCATCGAAGCAAGAATGTGGTAAGTATGAAGAAAATATGCTTTTTTTCATAATAACAATAATGATTTATTACCAGCAGCATCTTCTGCATCTTTTGCATCTTCTGTATCTTCTGTATCTTCTGCATCTTCTGAATCTTCCGCATCTTCCGCATCTTTAACATTAAGTCCTCGTATCTCTTCCTTATTAAAGCAAGAACGTGGTAAGTATGAAAAAAAATACTTTTTTAAAATTATCTCTTGTGTTATATTCGAAGATTGTGTGAATAAATTTTTAATGTGATACAATTTTAATGTATATATTTAATATACAATATGTTTTAGCAATAATATTAGAATTAATAACTTATCTACTAAACACGTAAATTTTTCTGTTTTCTTGAATATAGAAATTAAATTTCCATCAACTCCTCCTCTGTGTAAAAAACAACTTAGTAAGCAAAATAACTCATCACAATCTGAGATTCCATTAGCTAAGTCACAATCTGAATCGCAGTTGATAAGTTGTCCTGATAATATGCAACTCGATAATGATGATACGTTATTTAGGTAATTTAAAATAATATTATTATTTATTATATAATTCGTTTTATTATTTTGATTATATATTACTTTAATTTTGTAATGTTTAATTTTATAAACATAATTTTAAAATATCTTTTAAATATATACGAACATTATATTTTTAATTCTAGAGATAACTTTTCTGTAGAGAACAAAAATGATTCTTCTATGAGAAGAAATCTACCACCCGAACAAAGTTTAGACTATGGTACAACAGATTCTGGAAGAGAAGAAAATCTTTTGCCAAACAATAGTTTTATTAAATCACCTATTAAATCGCTCGTTAAATCACCTATCAAATCATCCGTTAAGTCCTCTATTAGATCGCCTATTAAATCACGTTTTAAATTACGTTTTAAATTACCACCACCAATTTGTATTACAAATACAAAAAATAATGATAATCTTACGATATCAGGTAATAGAAAGAAAAGTTTTTTAACATTATGTTCTAAATAAATTAACTATAAATAAATTAATGTAATACTTTTTATTTTTAGAAACAAATCTTGATGAACCAGAATCTCCTGTGCCTCGTGGCATGAGACATATAATTGATCATCGTTTTACCAGATCTTTTAATGTAATAAGAATAATATGTGACTATTGTGGCAAACCGATGTTTATGAACATTATAAAATGCAGATATTGTAAACTTAGATGTCACCGAGAATGTGAATCCAAAATACCTTATACTTGTGGCCTACCTCGAAAATTCTTTATGTTTAAAGGTCTGTACTATCAGAGTATGTAAAAACATTGCAATTTTAATGTTACTGATTATTATCTAAACTTTTTTTCATATTTTCTTTATTTATTTATATATTTTAGTTATGATACAAATTTTTTTCAAGAAAAACAAATGAATTCTATAACGTTTTATAGTAAGTTATAAAAATAAATTGGTTTTAGATAATGTGTTGGATTTTTTCGAATATTAAAGAAACTTAGCCAAGACTTTGAATAATGTAAATTTATTATTTCTTTTAGGTCGCGGAGACAGGTCATCTTCGAGTAATGTAAATTTATTGAGTCTTTTAGTGAAAAGTCACGAAAAAAGGAGACTGTCACGTACACAATCTTCTACGGATATACCTTGTCAGGTATGTTTCCATTAAATATTTTTAGTGAACTTTTTTAAAATATATCGAGTCAAAATATGTAACTAAATTTTTATATAACGATGTAAGTGTATAAATATTTTATATTGAATAACGAATCATTCTTTTCATATTTTGACACAAGATTTATAGACACAAAATGTAACATCTTTATATAAATAATTATTATTTATTATATAGGACGACTTTAGTTTACGAATGTTCAAATATAACCGCTCAACACCTTCTAGTCCAGCATTGTTACCAACCACTGTTAACCACAATAAGTTTTTAAAACGGTTTCATCTTCCAGGTAAATAAAGACACTTATTGTTGTGGTTTGCAGTTTTACTCTCAAAAACAGTAGGTTATTTATTTTGTTTCTAGGTATATTGGCTAGAAAGGAGACATTTTCTGAAGAACTGCATGAGATGAGACAATTCAACAATGAGATGAGACCCGAATCAACAATTTTAAATGAGAGAAGGAAAAGTGATACAGATGATAAGCATGAAGACAAAATAATAATAAATATTGCTGGAAGTAGGTCGGATACAGAAGGGATACTAAAGAGAATTGCATCTGTAAGGTCTCTAAGATCTCAGGAATCTCTAAGCTCTCAGGGATCTGTAAATAACATAGTTAAATATACATATAAATCTCGACGGACTCAGGTATGTATTACATCTTACTAATCTTTTGATAAAAAAGCTGTATCTATAAAAACTTACATTTTATAGATGGAAGATTGCACAATTTTACATGATGAAATAAAGATTAAAGATATGGTAGGGAGAGGAAGATTTGCTACAGTATATAGAGGTTTCTGGCATGGAGATATTACAGTTAAAGTATTAAATATGCATTGTCATTTATTAGATGACAAGAAGTTAAAGGCATTCAAACTAGATGTAAGAATATATAATTATATTAAAACTTGAAATTGTTAATATTACGAAATTGTTAATATTAAGAGATATTTTATAATTAAATAATAGATATTTTTTATTATTACAGATAATTAAAAACCGACAATCTTGGCATGAAAATTTAATATTATTCTTGGGAATTTATACGAATCCTCCTCTGCTGGGTTTAGTAACTGGTTTATCTAGAGGCATAACACTTTATACTTGTATTCATTTACGAAAAGACATATTTACTTTAGGTGAAATTAATTCTATAGCTCAACAGATTTGTCAGGTAAATGATATAAATATTTTTTTTGTAGTTAAATTGTCTCTATGCATATAATTATTACTATTAAATGAATAAACTTAAAAATGGCATTATAGACACAAATAAAATGTAAATTTTAATTAAGGTACTAAAAATTTTATTAAAATTAGAGATATTTGATTAATCTTATAGTATATTCTTGTAACTTTTTATTTTATAGGGTATGAAATATCTTCATTCTCGTAGAATAGCACACAAGGATCTTAGGAGCAAGAATGTATTTATAGAAAATGAAAAAGTTCTGTTATCAGATTTTGGTTTGTTTAATATTATCAAATTGTGTCATGGAAATAGGTAAAATTATAGATATATTTCAAATAAATTATATTTTAACATTTAAGATGAACTCATTTCATGTAAATATTTAGGAGAGGAGACGAATTGACAGTACCACCAGGTTGGTTATGTTACTTAGCACCTGAGATTATTCGACGACTAAGACCACTAAATATAAATCAGGACAAATTACCATACACAGTTGATTCTGATATTTATGCATTTGGGTTAGTACTTTTATATATATATATATACACTAAAGTATGTAATTTTTGGATTTATCTTAGAAAATTATTAAACATAATATATTTATACATAATATTATATAATAAAAAGTGATAAAATGGTTTATGTTAGAATACATTATTTTTACAATTAATAAGTGATGGCAATTCTAGAAATATATATATATATATATATATATATATATATATATATATATATATATATATATATATATACACACATATATATATATTTGTGCCAAAAATGTATGGCACAAATGTAAATATAAATAAATAGCAATTAAATATAAAAAAAAAATATTTTCCGATAGGACTATCTTATATGAGTTATTATGTTGTGAGTGGCCCTTTAAAGGTCAACCTGCTGAAGTTATCATTTGGCAAGTTGGAAAAGGAATGAAACAATCTTTAGCAAATTTGCAAGTTTCTCGTGATGTAAAGGTATATGAAAGTTCAGAATATATGCATATTTGTATGATCTGTATAATATGATTTGTAAATTCTATACACTGTTCTATACACTATTTGCAAAAATTATGGAAACTATAATTTTTTATAGGATATCTTAATGTATTGCTGGTCGTACCATCCAAGAAAACGTCTTGACTTTACAGAGATAATACCTCTACTCAAAAAGCTGCCTCACAAAAAGTTAGCGCGTAGTTTCTCTAATCCTTCAAGTCGTTTTCGTCCTGCAGAATCTGTGTTTTAAATACATTTAAGTTTATTTAAATATCCTGTTGTTTTTTAAATATAAAGATAGAATTACCCGATTTTTTTGTTAAAAAAAAATAAAATAAAAATCTCTAAAAGATTCGCGTTTTGTATTAATTTATTAAAATGTACAAAGAAGGAATAGTAATAATTAAAATTAAAAATGTTAATTATTAATAATTATTAATTAACATTTTTATTAATAATTAAAAAATGTTAAATTGTTGTGAATTAAATACATATCTATTTTTGTGAATAAAATACACGAAAGTCTCTTTCTTTAGGAGGAAATATGTATATATTTATGATTTGTATTTATTAAATATATGTATTACATGTTTTACAAATATCTGGAAATAAGTAATATAATTTTCAAAACAAGCGCGCGCATTTTTATATGTATTATATATTTTATTATATATATGTATTATAAAACAGTTCTTCAGTGTATGTTTTAAGAAATATTAATTGAACTTTTGTTTCCTCGTTAAATAAATTATATTTTATAAATAAACTTAGATAATCATATTATTGATGATTATAACAAAATAAATATAAGGTTTTTCAAATCTGCTTTTTGAAGCAGCTTTTTTCTTCCATTTTAAATCGATATTTGTCATTTCATGATATCGATTGTCTGTTCTTTTGCTATATCGTAACGCGAGTTGTTACTATAAGAAATGGTATGTTTTAGTTTGAATATTAAGAGGATTAATTATAATTTATTTCATTTTTCTTCAGTCTTCACGTGAGTAAAAGATGAAAAAATTTACTTGACTAACTCACTTCTCTTTCAATGCATATACAAACAAATTATGATTATAATTATAATTCTTCTTTATATGAATTTACAATGAATAATTCTGTAAATAACAAATAATAAATATTTTATACATGCACAGTATATAGTACGTAACAAGGTTTTTTTTAGTATCGTATTGCTCTCGATACGTTTTTTAATATTTTGACATTTAAAATTTTTATATAACTACATAAATATGTATATATGTATATTCCATTGAGGTCTTATTAAACATTTATTAGGTATCATGCTTATTGAAAAAGCGATTAATAATTAAAACATTAGCCAATTTCAATTTAGTAAATATTTATTTTTTATCTAAAATCTTATGACATAAGTTTATTATTTAAGAGAAAACAAATTACATTTATTAGTGATTATGGACTCTGAAAGTTTCTTTATCCATTGCACATCTTTTGTAATTCTTGCAGTTGTCTTCGGAGATGTACAGTACGTAACTTATTTAATGCTATTCTTTTTTCAAATGTTTGTACCAAAGGTTTCGTAATGATATCTGTTATATGAACCAACGCGCGTGTCCTGACTGCAAATAAAAATTATCTGTATTTATCGATTCATCTACTTTTATCAGATGTTTATAAATTGAAAATATTGTTTATTAAATAAATTATTTTTTTATCTATACTAAAATGCATAATAAACAATAATATACATACCAGCATTATTGTGAATACTGGCAAGAACATCTGGATGATCTTTACAGGTTTCAGCCATATCTTCTTCTTCTTGTACTAAGATTTTTGACAGGTCTGTCATTGTCTGCAATATTATATAATTTCAAATAAAAATCCTTTGATTTCTAAATTTTTCTAATAATAGTATAAAAATTTTGAATCTTACTCTTAAACATCTATCTGAAATATCTGGAGTATGTACTATCTCTAATGGTATTTCTGTAGCTTCACCATTGTCTGATTGAAAACAATTTAAGAAGATTTCGTGTTCCTTTGAAGAAAAAAATTAATCATATCATCTTACTATTATATAATTTATCTACATCAACAATAAATATTCCATAAACCACTCACATAAGTTATTAGTGGTTTATGGAATATTACGTTAATTTTGTGTGTGTGTGTTTGTGTGTGTGTGAACACAATATATTCAAATCATTATTCTTTCATTAATTTCAAATCATACAAGCTACATCAATGGTTGTAAATTTCGTTTGTTGATTAGAACTTAAGCAAGCAGAACTTAAGAAAAATATATGTACTTTTGATTCTTTGCCCTCTGAAAACACTGAGAAAATTAAGCCTACAAAACTGTGATCCATTGTTTGATAAGTAGCTTGAGTTCTGACATCTGCAAAACAAAAACTTAAAGTAAAAAATTTTGAATGCAAATATTATATTACTCAAATGTTATCAAGACAAATATTTGTCATACATACCAACGTGTGATGGACAAACTGTAATATGTGGATGCGAATGATACCAACCAAGAACACGCATAGGTCGATTCAATTCGATGGTTAAACGTTCGGCTTCAGCAGCAGCTTTGAGTAATTGCTCTGACGAGATCTCTACTCTGTCTTTCTTCTTATCTAGACGCCGCAAAATAATAACAGCTGATATTTTTGCTACTCCACAAGCAAACTAAAAGAAGGATAATTCATATAATGCTTTGCTTCATCAACTGTGTAAGAAATAATAAAAAAATATATAAAATATTATAAGTTCCACGTACATTACCAATAAGTAAGCCCATTACTTCAAAATTCTCTGTGGATAGAGCATGCTGCAAACACACCATGTAGACATCTGTTTGCAGCTCCACTTTTTGCAATGGAGATTTGTCCATTGTTTATGGAAAATATTAACCTTGCCTAATGTATAGCTGCAAATAAATTCATCATTGCTGAATTCTATAACCTCTCATTGGAGTCATTACAAATAACACTCAAGTAATGCTGCTTATGTTTCCAGAGCAAAAAGTAAGAATGTATTCAAACAACTACATATAATTGATCGCTCTGCGGTGTCAAAGTTCAGGGCTATTCTCTGGAAATGGACAAATGCATCATTACGTGCTTCACATTTTATCAATAGAGTTTTCAGAAAGAGGAGCCTTCTTCTAAGCCTTCTCCAAGCCAAGATCCTTTGATAAGGCAATTATATATGCTTCTTCTAAGTAAGATCCCTTAATAATATAAGATAATTATATATTATATACACAAGATAACGTAAGACAGTAATTTATGCATAGCCTACACTGCCCTGAATTGACGCCTACATATACGCCTACATATACCAGTTTGTCCGGAATTAAATTAGGTATGGTCCTGTTTCGAACCGGTTTTTTTCACGCGGACTGCTGTCAATTCAAAGGTACGTATAACGCGTTACTTGCATGCTATTGAATGCTATTCTTTATTCAAAGGATATATATATATATATATACACACATACGTATACACGTACATATATATATGTATATATATATATATATATATAAAATATACCAGCGGACTATGCGAGCGATTTGGAGGTTCGGGTAAATGACGTGACCCGCGCGTTGCAGTGGGTCAAGCACGGGTCTACTAATCTTTCCCTCGGCTCAACGATTCTTCCAATCTTCCCCTTCGCCGCGATCCTCTTCGCGGTGGGGCGCTGTGAATCGGAATTGATCAGCGATTTAACGAATTGGCGAGTAAACGCTATTTCGCCTCGAGCGTCGCGAGACCCGTGGACTCCAACCAAGAGTGAATCCCCCTCCCCCCCTCCTTCCGTCGCGGAAGTGTTTACGTGGGCAAGTTGACGACTCGCCGTGAAGTGTCAGCCCCGGTGAAGATCAATTCTAATCAATTCATGCTCGATCTACGACGCCTCATCTGTGATGATTTCATAGAGTTGTGCAACGCATCTACACCGCGCGCCGCAACGACGGCGCCTGACGACGTTTTTTATAAGGATCTGACGCGCCGAGAACGAAATATTTAGCGCGCGCCAACGTGTACGTACGCACGCACACAGTCGCGTGCTCGCACACTCCCGGACTCCCACTTGGAGCTCAATCAGAAGTGGTGTGATGCGCATCGTATGATGTTCGACGATGCTCACGAGCAGTTTTTTGTTATCGCGTGGCGTGTTGGTGTCGGCAGATTTTGAGGTTATGTCTCGTTATGGGGGGTAACTGGTAGCCAAATGAGGTAGCGTAAATCGATGATAATTTGCGAACTTATGAATTACATTATCTTGAACAGTGTGACGTGAGTAACGACGGTTGTACCGGGCAACTTGTCGCATCATGGTAGATAATCGTGCGCCCAGCAATACAGAGAATAAGTATCGTACGGTAAATGCGGGCGATCAGGAGGACGATCCAAGGGAGAAAGCAACGATGCCTTCGGAGATGAGGTCGATCAGCGTGACCGATTGGATCACAGTCACGGTCCTCTGCTTCGTGAATCTTATAAATTACATGGACCGTTTTACGGTCGCTGGTGAGTCTTGCTTCGCTTTACTGACAACGTCCGATTAATAGAATTCTGACAGCAGTTTTTTTCCAATTGATGAAAGAATGATTTGTTGGACGTTCATTTCTCTCAGCTTATTTGTGAAAGAATTGAATTTTTTTTTTTATTTTAGCGATTTTAGATATATTTCTTACTACTATGTAATTTATGGTAAAAAAGAATGTAATATTTGAATTTTTGTTCGTTTCAGGAGTCCTGTCAGACATCAGGCATGATTTTGATATCCGCAACGATAAGTCTGGACTACTGCAAACGGCGTTCATTCTGAGCTACATGGTGTTTGCACCATTGTTTGGATACCTCGGAGATCGTTATAATAGGAAATTTATTATGAGCGGTGGCGTATTTCTGTGGTGCTTAACGACATTTATTGGTTCTTATATGAAAGTAAGTGCATTTTTTTCATGATTTGAAATAAATCTTGTATTCAAGGTAATTCTCTATGATCAAATATAAGAATCTTGTATTTAACTTGATATTAACAATGGAGAAATGCATCTGATTTTTGGCATAAGCAGAGATATATGAAATATGTCTTATGTGCGTAATATTTTTTATTTATTTCAGACATTTGGATGGTTCCTATTCTTTAGGATGCTCGTTGGCATAGGAGAAGCTAGTTACTCTACAATCGCGCCAACAATTATTAGCGATTTATTCATAAAAGATGTACGTTCTAAGATGCTCGCCCTATTTTACTTTGCTATTCCAGTTGGAAGGTATATTGGTTATTGTACATGCTGTATGATTAGAATATATATTTCTTAATACTGTTACGCATACACATATGCGTGTGCATATGTACACATATATATATATATATATATATATATATATATATATATATTGTTTTAGTGGTTTAGGATATATCACAGGAGGTGAAACAGCTCGTATTTCTGGTCATTGGCAGTGGGGATTACGTATTACTCCTATATTAGGTATTGTAGCGATTCTTCTGTTACTCACTGTAGTAAGAGATCCTGTCAGAGGCGAACGAGAAGGAGGCGTTCATTTGACAAGTACCACATGGTCGTATGATATCAAGGAGTTATTAAAAAAGTAATTATCATCAATATTACTTTTTTAATTGAAGCTAATATGATAACAAGTGTAGGGACTTATTTATTAATACTTTTACTTAAGGACTTATTTATTAATACTTTTTTATTATAGCAGTGATTTATATTATATTCTTCTATCCATTTCTAATTGTTCAGATAAAGTGGAATATAAACTCCAGTGGAATAGAACTTTAATTATCCGTTAAGATATGGAGCCAAGATGAATAATTGAATAGAATATGTATATATTTTATAAAATTGATTTATTTATTTAATTTGTTAATTTTATTACATAATTTAATAAATTTTAATTATTTTTTTATTGACTCAATGAATTACAAAGATCGAAAGATATATAGCACTATTATAATATATGATAATGAGATTAAATAATAGTAAATAAAGATTGATAGTATATAGGGTAACAGATATTAAAGTTTTATTATATTACATTTTATATTACTATACCATTATACCACATTTACTATATTATTAATATGATTTTCAGTTCAAGCTTTATGCTATCTACTGCAGGCTTTACTTGTGTGGCGTTTGTCACTGGTGCGCTGTCATGGTGGGCACCAACATATTTAGAATCAGGTTTTAAATTACTTCCCTATGGAACGAATGTTAATCCAGACGAGTACGTTTTTATATTTATTGTAGTATGTTTATTATATTATAAAAATATATAATTATGCAATTATTGTTACAATGTTTCAGTGTTGCGTATAAGTTTGGATTAATTGGTATGTCATCCGGTCTAATAGGTGTACCCTTAGGCTCTACTATAGCACAAAAATTACGAACTCGTTGGCAGCAAGCTGATCCTCTGATATGCGCCGTAGGTCTTTTAATAAGCGCTCCTTTATTATTCTTTGCTATGATTACTGCCAATACAAATGCTACTCTTTGTTATACATTGATATTCTTTGGTCAGTTGTCATTAAATTTGAATTGGGCTATTGTAGCAGATATGTTACTGGTAAGTGACAATATTAAAAAATAAACACACACCCACACCCGCACGCACGCACATACACACGCGCGCGCGCACACTATATATATATATTTTTTTTTTTCTTATAATTATTCATATTCTAATTTAATTTTCTTTTATTACATTGCAGTATGTAGTAATTCCTACAAGGAGATCCACAGCAGAGGCTTTCCAAATACTCATTGCACATGCTCTTGGCGATGCAGGCAGTCCTTACCTCATTGGACTTGTATGTAGAAATAAACTCATTATTAATATCACAAATTAATTGTTAATATTTTTTTTAGATATCAGAAGGATTAAAGTCATCGTTCTTACCGGATTTAGATGTAGGAAGACAATCTAATGTTCATGACATTCAAAATATAACTGTAGAGTTCCGTAGCCTACAATATGCAATGTTTCTAACAATGTTTGTAGAAGTACTCGGTGCTTTATTTTTCTTCCTCACAGCATTGCATATACAGAAGGATAAGGCATTAGTCGATCTTACTATTGCGGGTGAGTAAAATATCTATTAAATAATTAACACAATAGTTAACACAAAATTGATGTTTGGATAATGCACTGTTTTGCATGTCCACAATTGAAGTCCAATCCTTACTAATATAGCTTGTACGACGTACATATACATTTATATATATGTGTATATATACATATACATATGTGTCAATATGTATATATACATATACATATATATGTTGTTATGAATAACATCGTTAAATTTGAATTGATCTTATTTATATGTATAAGATACATTTGTGCAAGTAAATATAAATATGGGTTTTGCAAGAGTAATTTTTTTGTATTTAGTCAAATATTATATGTACAAATATTATTAAATGAAGTACGAGATCAGTACTCACACATTATTCGGTAAGTGCAACACATACATTAGATATTGAGTAATCAGATAGAATGATTAATTGTTAACACATATGCTATATTAATGCTATACCGCATTAATAAATAACATATATATAACATACTTATATTACATCTGTAGCCTAGGTCTGGTTGGAATGTGAAATAAAAATTTTGCAGTTCTACTAAAATATTCTATTTTTGCACAGTGCATGAATTGTTCGCAACTTTGGACTTACAAGCACAAGCTTTGGGACCAAAAAGAAGGTAGTATTACCTACCTTTATTAATTATAGTAACACGTTAAGCGCTAAAGTTTGTTTATTATTGAAATATATGTAATATAATTATATTACATATATATAGGGAAATATATGTAAAAAATATGTCAATATATAAATGTAATGTAATGCAATATGTGAAAATATGTATATGAAATATTTTACAAAATTGCAAAGATAGGTGGAAAAATATTTATTCTATTTATAAATTTTATTTATTTATTATATTATTTTTTTTAGTTCATAAAATTAATAGTTTTTTATGATATAAATATTTTTAACTATAATTGTATCTTTTCTACAAATGTAAAGTTTATAAACATGACTTTGCATTTTTACAATTTGAAAAAAAATTTTGTATATCTTTAACCGTGGCGCTTAACTTGTTAAAATTCAAGATTTTTTAATATTTATTTTTTTAATTATAATTGGTTTTATATGCAACGATTTTGAATGTTTAAAACGTCTTAAATGTTTAGTCTTGAATTTTTATTTTATGTTCCACCAAAATATAAAAGAGTGAAATATCTATTTGTAGTAAATGTCTTTTAACATTAGAAATATGTAATATGTTTTTTTGAAAGCAAATAATTTAATCATATTAAACTTGTTATAAATTTTCTTAAAGTTATTGATCTATCTGATATCTATTCAACAATGGTGCTTAACGTGTTAAAGAATGCACGAATCAGAGATTAATATAATAATTTTATAACAATTCTCAATCCAATAACATATTTAAATTTATGTACACGTTGAAATATCTCACTGATAAATAGTTATTTTTTTATCATCTACTAATCTTTTCGGCAGCTTTTCATATTCATTTAGCTTTTCATATCACAATTTGACATAGATGAATCAATACATTTATTTAATTATTATTTACAATCAAAATTTCAATATAATTTTAATAATTATAATATTGATCTTTTTATAATTAATAATTATATGTTTGGATTATTATGTTTTAAATATATAGTGAATTTACTTATTTTTACAATCTTATAGGATTGTTGAAACATTCCACATACATTATTATAGGCATAAGAAGAGCTTTGTTCTTTAAATTTCTTGTTACAATTGTATAAAAATTATATCTTTGAAATAACAAAATTTTCATAAAAATTTTTTGTACTAAATCAAGAAATCATGGAAATTGGAAATTTTTCATGGAAATTTTTTAATTTTTAATTTATTTATTTTATAATTTTTATTTTTAAATTTATTTTGCAATTTTTACAATTGTAATATATTTATATTTTGAAAATTTAATTAGATTTATATAAAGTAATTTATATAAAATAATTAATGTAGTTTATTATTTTTGTTATTAAAACATTTTTTACAGAAATGGGCTATTTATCGTAAACAATACATCGTATATTTTACATGGTATAGTTTGGAATGTGCATGTAGTTATTTTTATATAACATGCAAACATCTTTCTTGCAGACAAATATCTAGATACTAAGAATAATGGGCAAGCTGAATCAACGCATTTATAGATCACCAATGGGCCTTCCCTGAATAATATGCTGTATATCTGGTATATAATTTATTTTCATGATTTCATTCTTTTTTTAAATTGATAATTAATTTAATCAGGTTTTGTACAAGTAATAATGATTTTCTATTCTGTGATACATTGATATGTGATATTTTGTGATATATTGATTTTTTATTATATGTGCACACACACACGCGCACGCGCGCGCGCGCGCGCACACACACACACACACACACAATAAAAAATCAATATAAAATATCAACAATGTTTTAAGGAAAAACATATTGACATATATTTCTAAAAAATGTGTATCATGTTTAATAGGTTAAATTATTTAGTTTTAGGCATATGATCGCAGTACTCAGATTAAATTTTATAATGATTAGACAATACATTTGATAGACGATACATTTAAATTATTTATTTATATATTTAATACATATGTTATATTTTTATATTACACATGAATTAATAGTTATTTAATTTTACTTCTATTTGTCATTTGTAGTTATATTATTTATAATTACTATATTCTTAATTTTTGAAAAATCTAATTTAGTGGATACCTACAAAACAATATTATTATCTACTTCTTAAATTCAAAGTTCAATATTTAGTTCAAATGAAAGATATTATTAAGTAAAAAAAATTAAATTCTTTTAAGAAATATATGTCAGTTGATTTTATAAATAAAAGATGCTATATTTTTAATTAAATTATATTTAAAACGAAATTAAACAATTTAATTGATTATCATTTCATTTCAATTATCATTTCATATTTTTTTTACATTGGGTTTTACAAATTATTATTACATTTTAAGTTTATCATTATAAAAGTATTTTATTTTATTATATTTTTTCTATTTTTATGATTTGTATTTTCTAAAAATGCATGAAGAATTTCAATTCCAGGAATATGAAGCTTTTTTCGTTATTTATATTGTCATGACTTTATGTGCTGCCCGTGGATGTCATAAAATGTAATTTATTAGATAATTACAAATTTTTTACTATTATCTGAACATTTATAGATACTTTTAACAATCATAAAATTTATATAACAGCTTAATTTTAATACAATTGTTTTTTAAATATATTGTCTTTAAATAGTTACAATATAGATAAAATATAGTTCAGGCTTGATATTCCTATTATTAGAATTAATAAGAAACAATAAACAAATTAGAATTAGTGTTTAAAAATTTTAACAAGTATTTATCGAGTGGAATGAGGGAGTATTGTATAAATATTTACAATGATAATAATATTTATCTAATATTAAAAGCGATGTGATGTCATCTTTCACTGATGAAGCTTGCCTATAAATCTATGTGTGGAATGTAGTACAACTGATAGATTTTAGTTTATGTATATTTGTATATTTGTGGTGTATGTTATGTGGATGTGGTATAATGTTTTGCATGTATGTTTTTAAGTAATTAAATTGTAATTGGTGTAGACTAAACACATAATCGATTTTATTAATGCAATCTAATTATATGATTTATTTATATACTTTTGTCTATATGTGTTTGCAAATTTAGTCTATTAATTGTCTATATGTATATATGTGCGTGCGTGCGTGCGTGCGTGCGTGCGTGCGCGCGCGTTGTGTAATGATTGTATATGAAACTAAGAAATAACAATATAATGGACTAAATTTAATAATTGTAAGGAAAGAAGTGTGTATATATATACAGGGTGAGCCATTTTAATCTATGGACCCCAATTCCTCCGAATGTATGCATGGTACGAGAAAATGTTTCAGACAAAAGTTTTGTGACTTCGAGGGGGACATAAGATGGTGTCATTGGTTTGACCTTGAAGAATTATTTGAAAGTCACATGAAAGTCACCTCAATTTTTTTAAATGGCATCCCCTATTTTTTATTGCATATTCTTGTAGCTTATCTCAAGACCTTTCCAAAACACTATAAATAAATGTTTTTTCGTTAAATATTTTCCGAGTTATAAGGCTTGAAATAATTTCTTAATTTTACATAAACTATAAAATATCTCGTAAAATATTCACTTTTCGATGACCTTACCTCAATACTTTTATGCACAGAATAATGAGAGGAATCAATTGGTGTAAAGAAAACACATAGTTGTTTTTAAGAAAATATATGTAATTGTTAATTACAAATTGCACATTTTTTCTTAAAAACAACTATGTGTTTTCTTTACACCAATTGATTCCTCTCATTATTCTGTGCATAAAAGTATTGAGGTAAGGTCATCGAAAAGTGAATATTTTACGAGATATTTTATAGTTTATGTAAAATTAAGAAATTATTTCAAGCCTTATAACTCGGAAAATATTTAACGAAAAAACATTTATTTATAGTGTTTTGGAAAGGTCTTGAGATAAGCTACAAGAATATGCAATAAAAAATAGGGGATGCCATTTAAAAAAATTGAGGTGACTTTCATGTGACTTTCAAATAATTCTTCAAGGTCAAACCAATGACACCATCTTATGTCCCCCTCGAAGTCACAAAACTTTTGTCTGAAACATTTTCTCGTACCATGCATACATTCGGAGGAATTGGGGTCCATAGATTAAAATGGCTCACCCTGTATATAAAATACCTATTATAATTATCAAATACGTACATACATACACACACATATATATTTTATATATATTTATTATATGTATTTGATAATTATAATAGATGGGATTTCAAAATGCATTACACATAATTTATATTGTATTATTGTAGTACACATTTTATCATGTAACAAATGGATTTTAACATTCTTAGCTTTATACAGATACTTCAAAGATTGCTAGAATACTACATATGTATATCTGTTATCTTTATCAATGAATGTATATTGGTTGTGTACTTTACTGTATTCTACTTACAAATCTAGTTATATCCTGTTATTGCAAAGAAACAGGGATGTTCTTTATGTTTAATATTAATTATTTAAATATTATTTGTTTATAATTGGATATATATATATATATATATATATATATATATATATATATATATATATACTTCATATGTAGGAATTTTAATCAGCTTAAAAATAGGAAATTTTTTCGAATAAAAAAAATAATGTGTATAATCTCAACAGAATAATGATTTCTATTATTTATATTTATATTATCGTGTATTTATACATAAATTAATATTGTAAATTTAGCTGGAGATTTTTTATCTGTCTGGATCTACATATTATACGATAACATGTTAACAATCTATATTATTTATGTTATTTATGTTATTTATGTTATTTTCAGGTGGAAGCCTTTCAGATTCAGTATGTATTTGCAACGACGCAGTTAACAGTGAATTACAAAATGATGCAAATACAATATTAGAATTTAACAGACATCAAGTGGAACCGTCTGACTAGATTTTTGTATAGTCTTAATACTTTAAAGAAGCTATTGTTACGAATGTATAACATGGATCTATCAAACGTAGATATACGTTTGATTTGATTTTATACTACAAAATGTGTCGTTGATACAAAGATATATGTGTTATATACAGAATGTATTTGCAAGGAAAGTTTTCATATAGTCATAACGAAGAGAAAAATAGTTACACAAGTTACCACTGTTAACAATGTACAATATGTTAACCATATAAATAATGAAGCTTTTAGAATCTGAATGAAAATGCATATATAAAATTGTATAATATTTTTAAATATAATATTTTTATAATTGCTCATATCACAAATTCATGTAATGTATTATGAAGTCACATAGATGCAAATTGTATGAATCTATACAATAAGGTTGTATTAGTAAATAATTTGCATATAAGATACACATTTATTTCATTCAAGTATAAATTGATTGACATTTGATTAATTTATCAATACGTTCGTATTACTTTAGTATTAAACTAAAAGTAATTGTATTAGTACTAAAAGTACTAATACAATTGCAAGATTCTTTAGAAGAACTTCAATTGTTACAAACCTAATTTTTGTTTACATAAGATACTTGTAATAATTATAAAGTTTTGGTAAGATAAAGATATGTGTAGGTAAAGATATTTCAATAAGTATAAATATTATACTCATTTTTTTCGAAATATTAGAATTTTTTTGAATATTTTTTAGAAATTGATTACAATTTATGGAATTATATAATATAAATAATATAGTATAGCAATTTATATATATATATATATATATAATTCATACATATATATGTACACATATCTACCAATATACATTTTAAATAATATAAATAATATGAATAATATAAATTGTTTCAGAATTAACTGTTCTCTTCTTCCAATAATATAAGGTATTGGTTCTTTGAATTACAAATGAATTCTCTTTCAATTTAATGTAATGCGATTTTGAAATGTTTATATCTAATCAAACAGAAATATAATATTCTGTTATGTAAAATGCACATTAGAATATTATTAAAAGTTTAATAGAATCTATTACAAAATATGTATATATATTTTATATTATTGTATAATTGAATATGTAATGTCTATATAGGTCTACATAAAAAAAAGTGAGCACAAAATTGGTGTGAAGTTAGTATTGATCAAGTATATAAAATTATAAAATCTATAAAATTTATAAATCTATTAAATTAATTTTGATTTGGAAAATTGAGAAATGTGAAATTTATTGAACTAGACATAGTTGAAAAAATACAATTGTTGTGAGCTTTTATTTAAACATGTATTTTATAACAGCTAAGTAAATCATATAATAAAAACGGTTAAAGCATTTTAGCGCAAAATGGCAGTACTTACATATAAAATAATAAGATTATAGAATTAGTCTTTACAGTTAATTATACCTATAAGGACCTATAAGAAACAAATTGTATATTACGTTATGTATTATCCAAATAAATCTTTTTGTAGATTTATTTATGATATAGATATGTGCGTAGTAATGTTAAAAATTATGTATTTTACTTAAAGATTATTTCTATTGAAGAGAAAAAAATCATCTCGTAATGATAACTGTAATCCATACACATGTAAGTTAATAATCTTCTTTCAAGCTGTTTTAGTTTTGAGAACAAAAATGAATATATGTGGTAGGAAACGATTAAAAACAAATTAAGAAATTTCCATCAATTTTTAAAAATTTTTTCTTTTTTTCTCTAAAAGCATGTTTATTTCGCCTTATTTTCGTCTTAATCTGCGGATTTGTGTTAATGGATTTTTTAATTTTACGTCATATTATGTCAACTCTTAAATTATTCGATCACTCTCTTAGATCACCCTGTATACGTAGAATATATTGCATCGTGTAGCGTGTACCTGCAGGTCGCGGTTGCGTCACAAATACATAAACAGACGAAGCTGGTATTTTTAATGGGAAGTCGAAGACTGCCTGAATAGAATGAGCTATCGAGGAGGGAAGCGACACTCGGTTTCTTTGATCAATAATGAAACTTCGCTTGCCTCTCTTCTCATTGCTTCTCTCTCTGTTTTCCTCCTTTTTCCTTTTCTCCGTCTCTCTCATCGTCTCTGCTCTTTTTCCATCTTTCTCGCCTCTCGCGTACTTTTACGCATCTCCCTTGTCGCTGTCTTATCTTATATATTTTTAACCCTTACCTTGGCCTCCGCGTAGACAAGGAGAAAGATTCAAAGCGAGAGAGCCAAGTTTTAACAACCCTTAAGGTGTACCCCCACTGCCACTGGTTCTCTTTCCTTCAGATAATCCACTCGGCGAACCGTTCGCGCGTGAGTCTCTATGGAAAAAGATTTGGTAGCCTGCATCCTTCAATGACTGACTTCGAATCCACAAGGAATTTGAGTCTCCGAAACTTCCTTAAGAGTCGATAAAAATATTAAGACTTCATTTAATACAAGGTATATCGCATCTTCCGAAAAATATAATTTTAAATAGAGATTTCTTGATGCGTTCACAATTGATTTAATTTTACTAAAAATTTGGTGAACAAATATTATTTTTTTACATAATTTTCTAATATTTATTTTGAATAATAATTTTAGCAAGTAATATTTACATAAAGTTTCTGTTAAGATAAATATTTTATTTAAAAATATAATTTTTTTGTCTATTAATTTATTCATGTTTTGAAGCATAATTTTCCACGTTTTTAATTTTCTATGCTAAAGATTTCTATAATTTCAAGAAGAAATTGATTTTAAATTGATCAAAGAATTCAATTAAAATCTGAGAAGAATATTCTGATTAAAATATGAATGAAGTTAAAGGATATCGTATAGAAACGATGAAACAGTTTTTATTCGTTTAAACATTTTAAATATTTTTTGTTATTTTCTTGATTATGGAAATTTTTTTGATTCAATATATTTAATTGTACACATATACATATTTCACAAATATATTTAATTGTACACATTTAATTAATTTTAATTTAACGTATTAATAACTTTATTATTTGGTTTTTTTATCAAAAGATAGCAAGAAGAAGAAGCGTTACTAAGCATTAATAAGGTAATCAATATAAATCAATATGTGTATTATAAAAATAGAAATAGAAATATAGAAAAATAATATTTAGTGCACATGACAATAATACAAAATATTGATATTTGTGACACAACTTCATAGTTTTTCAA
This sequence comes from Crematogaster levior, assembly GCA_901521435.1. Taxonomy (NCBI): domain Eukaryota; kingdom Metazoa; phylum Arthropoda; class Insecta; order Hymenoptera; family Formicidae; genus Crematogaster; species Crematogaster levior. The sequence continues at coordinate 21,098 of CABEGB010000932.1, read as the reverse complement.
ACATTTACTCGAGCGAAGCTATCAAGCACAGCCGACTTTTCGTCATCCCTCCGCAATTTTCCTGAGCAGCCCCATGTCCGATGATAGGGACAGTGGAACACGAAGTAACGTCGAGAGGGGAAACACATCGGGGTGATGCTGGCACAAAGAAAAAGGCGGGGGCGAAAGAGAGGCCACCGCGGGATAATGCTTAACAAGCCGACTTGAAAGAACAGCCGCCATTTTGAGTCAATACTTGAAAGTCTTTGCTCATTAAGAATATTTTACATCTACCTTCCATACGCTACACGACCGACGTTGCCTCCCATAACCGGCGCCATCTCCGCTCTTCTTTCTCGCCCCCACGCTCGAACTTTCTTTTTCTTCTCGCCCTTTCTTGCCCTCAGCTTCGAGAGTCGTTCTCCTCCTCCTTCTCCTCCTCATCTTCGCTTCGCGCAGGGGCGGCTGCACCCTTGAAGATGGAAGTTATTTACGTGGCACTCGGAGCACGCTCCATCGTCGCGACCCCGTAGCCGACCCTCACCCCCAGCGTTTCGATCTGGTCTCCCCTTTGCCACGCTAACACGGTGCCCCCGCCTCATCGCCCTCACCCTCGCCCTCATCGGGCATGCAGCAGCCACTGGGCAAGGAAGGGTAGCCAGCACCAACCCTGCATTCTCGTTCTCTCGACGAGGGATGGAGAAATCTCCGACTTCGCCATAGGGCCCACCTTCGTGCGCCCTTCCAACAACGATGGGTAAACACCGTTCCATCTCGCAGCGTTTTTCCTAATTCCTACCCAATTTCGCTTTTAGCATTTCAATTTCTACTTTCCACCCTCTTCTTCCCCTGTCCACCGCATCGGGATGACGGATTATTGTCGGACGAGCGAGGGCTCGATAGAGAAGAACTCTGTAGTGGAATAGATGAGTGAAAATGACGAATAACTGCACAGGATGAATGTTTATTACTAATTTGAAACAAGTCTCTTAGAATCTAACACAATAGCAATTTATTTCATTCGTTTTGATGATAATGTGCACTTACATTGTGTATGTATGGCAAGCGATTTCTCCTACTTTGTAAGTTTTTAATTTTATGTGTGAAATAATTACATCGAAAAAATGGCAGATTAATAAATTCTTATTATAAATATAAAGCATACACAATATATCTGGAGACAATTACCTGCAGTACAAAGATATAAAGATTAGGAATAAAATTTCCTCTTTGCCAGTGAATAACAATTCAAAAAGGGAGTAATTCAGTGACGGCAACCTGGCTATAAAATATCTTTATTTAAATCACTACGTTTCGATTATTGGTTCTGATTTTTTTCAGTCCTATGTTTGCAGTCACGAGTATCTGACGTGTTTTTTTCGTTATACAGATTTTACATTATAAGGATTCAATATTTTTTTTTACACATGGCATTTTCTGTTAGTGCCGTTGAAATTATACTGTTCATTTGAAAAGGATGGTCGAAACGTAGTGGTTTGAATAAAGATATTTTATAACCAGGTTGCCGTCACTAAATTACTTCCTTTTTAGATATAAAAATTAGATCTACTATTATATTTATTATAAATCTAGACCAAATAGCTCAAGATTTCCTCAAATATAAGCAAAAATACTGATCTCTCTATATTAATATTATATACATATTCATGTACAATATTAATAAACTCTAACCAAGATCCTAGCACGGATCGAATATGGCTATCCAATTCTAACTCGTTTAATAATTTATATTTTTTTCTATATAAATATTATTTATATAGCATATATAAATAATAATATAAAATTTTAGTACATATTATATATGTACAATACTGGCATATAATACAGCCGGCCAAAATTATATCACCTTTTTTTTCTTTTTTTAAAGAACTTTCGTCAAAGTACATTGAATGCGCTAAAAATGTTACAGTAGACACCTGGAAGGAGGTACATCTACATGAAGTATAATGAGATTTGATAAAATACACAATTTTTTATTAATTTTCCCCAAAATCGCATCTTTGTGCTTTCTTTGTTTTTCGTGTCGCAGTAATTTTTTTTACAGTTATAACTAGTTTTGTTGTTCATTTTTAAAATATTTATTATTATAATAATGGTTCAAAGTTTATTATTAAATTTAACATATTTTGGAAATTTCAAATAAAATTAATTTTTTACAAGTTATTGTTTTCATTATTTGATGAAAAGTTATTTCTTCAATAAGCTATACTTACCATCAAAACATGTTATAATTTGATAAAGATCCGTGCACTTTAAAATAAGTTATATTAAAAAACCTAAAGGTGATATAATTTTGGCCGGTACTGTATATCAGTATTAGCAGATAATCTGTTGTATGCTAATACTGATATGTACTAAAATATTGAACAATAATTGCTAGCAGGACAAATATTTGAATCGATAAAGATTGTGGCATACATATGAATCCAGAGACACTTAAATAATATTTATATAGAAAAAAAAATTTAAATTATTAAACGAGTTAGAATTGGATAGCCATATTCGGCCCGTGCTAGGATCTTGGTTAGCTTATTAATACTATCCATGTGAATATTATATACTTTCTCACAACTCGATAGACTGCACGCCAACTCTTTGTCTTAAAACGCAGCATCACGCTTGAGAAGTAAAATCCACATATATATCTTCCAATTATCTGGGGCGGGTGTCTCACTTATTATGTGTTTATAAATTATTAATTAGTTAAAAATTATAAATACATTGGTAAAGTTTTTAGTTGGCACAGTTTTTTTAGTTGCTAATGAAAACAGCGCAATACACTTAATTTTACGATACATTTTACTTACAGTGATAAAAAGTTATTATCATTTATTAATAGTAATTGTAATAATATTAATATTAAAAAAAGCTTTTTTATTTTTAATCTTTATTTTTAAATTCATTATACATTAGATTTCTTGGTGAACAGTCATCATCCCTTATTGCACATATATTTCTTTCTTTTGTGTTTCACATTCATATGCGTCAAATAATTTACCGTGTCCAGGACGAAATAATTTCCTCGTCACAAAACACTTCCGCTAGTTACAAACAATGATTCATATCCGTAACCGTACCTTGCGCAGAGCGCTTTTTAAATCGTCACGAGGTTTTTTTCGGTTTTGCTTCCCCGCGAGTCCGTGCCGGAAAAACAATGGAGCGCGATGTTCCCGCGTGTGAAGACGGGGGTTAGCGTGGAGCGGGGGCAAAGGGGTGATTGCGAAAATAAATCAGGCCTGTACCGACGCGGCGACGTTTCTCGTTCAATTGTATCAACTTTAACCCCTTCATTGTCTCATTTTTTTCTCGGCTATCGTTCTGCTCTCGCGTCGTTTGACCGGATTCGTTCGACCCTCTTCGTTTCTTTCTCCGCGACGCTCGCAGCGAATCGGGTTCGAAGTTTGCCCGTGCGAACAATTGGCGTGCACAAATGGAACGCTCGAAAGCGCATACACATATATATATATATATATATATATATATATATATATATAATAAGCCGTAAAGAGACAGAGAGGACGAGAGAGGACGGCAGAATGAAACAAAAACTGGTCTCGCTATATAAAACAATAGGGGGTTTCCTCCGACGGTGAGAACGTGAGTGGAAGATCGGAAGAGAGTGATTGGGAGAAAGAGAGAAAGAGAGAGAATGTTAAGCAGCGAGAGGCCAGAGAGGAGCAGCAACCCTATCGTGCGCGGTGCGATGTGTGTGAAATTCAAGAACCTGTAGCGCTAAGAAGAACAAAACCGCGCCGGTGCCAGCTGTGCGGTGCATACGTTATTAGCGCGCTGCTCTGTCCTCCTCCTTAGATCAAGCTGCACCGGCACATAATCTGGATTAACTAACTTTGGGTTAGCACCGGTAACTTCCAGAAATATAATTCAAGACCGTCTTGGGTTTCATATTTCTCTTTCTCGACACCACGAATGCGCCGGGCTAGTAACAAGATGAGTCAAATAGCAAGTTACTTACTTACCCTTTCATTACTTTTGATTAATGAAGGTGTGCAGGCAATTTGTTACTCGAGACACTAGCCTACTAGCTTCGTGTAAATTTGACAAAGAATGAAATCGCCTTATTTGAAGAAGTTCAAAAAATGCTATTAAAAGATATATACCAATGTTCATTGAAAAATGATGTTATTTAGTAAGGAACTGAAGAATATAAAAAAAGAGATAATTTTAACTACAATTTTATGAGTTAAAGCTGATTGAAAAATGATTAAAACTCGACATGTAATTCTTTTGACAGTCGAATCTTGTCTACAAATCTTTTTTTTTATGAGACATACCTATATGTCACATATTTTATATTATATGCCATATTTTTTATCTTATATTTTATTATGTATATTCTGATATGTATTTTATATGTAAATATTTTAATTTTTTAAAATGTTTTTCGTATTACGCAACATATAAGATTGTATAGATAGAATAATAATAATAAGTTGTAATATTTTGTAGTTTAATAATAAATGTGAAATTATATAATATTTTAATTGTAAAAAAGAGCAGACAAGATAGAAATTTATATGTTTAATATTCAGCAGAATTGACACTAATCAACGTTGATTCTCGACGAATCTTCATATACGTGGCATGAATACATGTTAGAATCGTGAGATTTCACATACCTATGACACGTGGTAACAGCAATAAGAAGCTCTTTTTTCTCAGCTTTGTATTTTCTGCTGGTGGTTTCTTCCCCTCGTCTCTCTAACCCTCTTGCCTGCCGTTTCGCGAAACAGGTTCTTCTCTATTCGGGTCGCCTGTTATGTAACTTATTGTTTTCATCGAAAGGCGAGGGTCGCCAGAAGTGGCCCTTCGTCAAGTGAGAAAAACGAGACCACGAAGCGCGTTCTCATAGGCGACGTCGTTGCGATTATCATACGGACGCCGGTTTTATTGTGCGCCTGTTTCTTTCGCAGTTTCGTCACGACGAGAAGCGGGATCTCCGGCGACGTTCTTTTTGCGAAGAACGAATTAAACCCTTCACATCCAGCGACAGCGTGCGATAGTGCGTCAGCGAAGATTGTTTTTGTAGGAAGATGGGTATGTGATACTTAGTAAGTTTGCCATTGTTCTTATTTATTGAACATTGTGACATTTATATTTATAAATGCTTACAGCAATCATAAATCTTTTTCTTCAATTTCGAAAAAATTGCATCTAATTTTAGTTCCTTAATATTTAATATCTTCTTAATTAAAACTTAAATCGTGATATTAAAGAAATAAGATTTTCTTAAATTTAAATTTTGTTACATAGCTATCTATAATTCAAAAACTTAAGTTGCAAAAAATTTTTTATTCAAATCAATCTTTTATAATTCGGAAAGTATTGACAGCTTAACACATGTTAATTAGCAAAGAACCAACTTACTCATCAAGATTTTGATTTTTCTGCAACAATCAGTTGAGACAACTTTAAAAGCAATCGAATTTTTTGAACTTATTGTGTGAACGTGAATTATGTCCATAATTACATATATGTTCGAAAGTTGATTCATCACATTGCCTATCTTCCTGTTCGCGGTAGAATAGCCATTGACGGCAGATGTCCAAACGCAACGAGAAAGGATTGTCTTTTTTTCTTGAACGCAACTTTCCCTGGGCACCTCCCAGGTGTCCATTGTGGGTCCGAGCAACAATTCTCAACCCTTAATCCTTAACCCTTTGGTCGCGCGTATCCGCCGGCAAACGCCCATTTACCGATTCTGAAACAATGGTGACTGGACCGCACCCCGGATGCGCACGTTTATTAAGTAATGTCCCCCTCTGATTTGGCGCCCGGCAGCTGCCCGAGCAAAAAAGCCACTGTAGCTATTGTCTATCGTTTCTCTTCTGGATCGACGACGGTTTCGTAACGACGACTTCAAACAATCATCATCCTAAGAAGGACGAAGAATGGAGGGCGACCTGTCTTACAGGTACTGGGACGTTACAACTTCTTTTGTAAGTTTCTGATTTCGAACTTCAACAATCGTTCTCTTCTTCTTTTTAAGTAAACAAGAATTAACAAGATAAATATAAAGTTTCGTACTAGTTAACTTAATTCTTTATATTAGATATTAATTTTTTTTATTTTTATTATAAATATTACTTTTAATTTATTAATTAAATTTATTCTTTACAAATTTATTCTTATTAAAAAATTTTTTAAATTTTTTATTTTTAATTCATTATAAATATTTTTAGATTATTTTAGAAGAATTTCTCTTTATTAATTATTAAAAATAAATTGATAAATTTATTTGTATAAATAAAAAATCTAATTCATAATAAAATTTAATTTTTGTTATGAAATAAAATGCAATTTCTAATTAATATTATAAAGTCCATTTTTTCTTTACATTTAGTATTTTGTCTGATATTTTGTAAAAATTGTTTACAAATTATAAGTTTTTAAATCAAAATTGAAGACAAGCAATTGATTTGTGTTGTCTTTATACTATCTTCAGTTCTTTAATGTATTTTGATAGTCAAGATAACGCTATTAAAATGATATAAAAAAATGATGCTTTATTTTCTTATCGCATATACAATTCTTAAGAGTAAAAAGAAACATATTTTGAGTTTTATTTTCGAATGTTTATTTCACATTATACAGACATAACTGTATTATTTTTTAATTATATGTAACTTTCATTAAGAATTTAATCTTATATTAGAGAATTAGATTAAAAGTTAAATCACTTACTGATATGTTATCCATTCTCTAACATAACTGATCTAGCACAACTGATTTCAGAAAATATTTCAAAGTACAGTTTTTTTTATGACGAGTATGTCCAGAGGGAGTCCCCGTGATGTTCTTAAGGGGTCACGTGAAACTCGAGCGATTCCACCCCACTACATAGTCGACGAAAGGGTGGCCCTTGGAACGGGTCTTTCATTCACACAAAATGCAAGAGGCCAGTTTGAAAACGACCGGCCATCAAATCTCTACGTTACCTATGGCGTCTGAATTATTTTGGCAATCGTGCGACCAGTGCAACGCAGAATATGGGAAAGAAGTATCGCCAAAATTGGTAAGATTGAAAAAAGATGATCAATTTCCACATTTCACTCAGATAATGGCTGTCATTTTTTTAATCAAATATAATGGTCAACTAATAATTTTCATTTTTCTTGCAATAGAAATAAAAAGTTAATAGTTCATAGTTCATGATTACCGTCTAAATAATATCGTACATGCGTTAACATTAAGTAAAATGTAAGTTTTAAATAATTTATAATAAATAACTCTTTTTTAATATTTTGATTCTGTTTTATATATATATATATATATATATAAAATTTGTGATTAAATAATTTAATAAACTAAAAAATATATTTGTAAGTATATTTGTTATGTGCAGCATTAATATATTAATAAATTATTTTTTTTATATAAATTATAAATTATCTGTAGAAATATGACACTGATAAATACAAATATAAAATATAAATAAAAAATATAAAAATATATCAATCGACATAAGAAACGAACGACATAAGACACTCGAAGCTTGTTTTTTATGTCTAAATGTAATTTATTTGAAGAATGATATAAGAGATAATCCACATATTTCGTATTATTACAAAATTATTACAAAATTGATAACAATATCATATATTAACTAATAAATTTATATAGTCTTTATTTCTTTAATGTCATCAGATAATAAAGTTATTCTAAAATGCGACTATGTATATATAATGTACACTTATATAAAAATTTAATTTCAGTTTTTAAGTTTATGTTGTGTCACAAGTGTAATATTATAATATTGTTTACATGTTTCTCCACAAAGACGTAATACACATAATATAATAATGATTTGAAGGAGGTTACACAATACATTATTTTTAAAGAAGTTCAATCATTGTCATTTCATTCATTGATTTTCTTTTAAATGTATGTAATTCTTAGTAGTCGCTCGTTTGGAAATAATGCCGTTAATCTCAAAAAGATCAATTAGTTGCTAGTTAATTCTCATGAAATACTTCGATCATTTCCTTCTTGATTGTCCGTGAAATTATTACGCATAACTCAACCGTCATAATGATCAAGCAGATTTTATACTTCATGACTTTTATAAAGCTTTCGTTCGCGCGTAATTACAGTTAATTAGCGACAGATTGACAGAAAAAAATCTTTATGTCAAATAAACTTAAAATTTATTACAATTTTCTTTACCTATGTACTTTTGTAATGTAAAATATTATGTATTGATAAAAATTAATGCATACGCAAATAAAATAAACGCATGTCAAAGATTAAGATGTTTCAGATTTAGAAATATACGAGTACATCATATAAAGTTATATTAGTTATCAAATGGGATTATTAATCTATCGATATATTTATACTTGATTTTTTACTGCTGATGTAATTATTAAATTAATATTGATTAATATATATGTAATTAATTAACGAGTATAATAATTACTTTTAAAAGCATTATTTTAAATTTTTATTTAATAAGTTTATTTAATAAGCACAAAATGCTTGTAACAAAGACTGTTTACAAAAATTTTTCCAAGTTGGTTTCAAGCTTTCAAGTTTTTATACTCACTAGATTGGAAAATTGGTCTCAATTTCTAATACACACAATGCAAATTTCTGAAAAATTATATATTTCTAATATATATTTTCATTTATAGGACTTTTACTTTTTTATCTTATATTTTTTAAAAATAGAAATGAAAAACTAATTTCTTTGCATTATATAACTTGTAATATAAAATATTAGATTTAAAGGGGTCATAAGAAAGAATATTTTTCAAAAAAGGTAAGATGGTGTAAATGCGATAGAGATTTTAATATAAAGGCATATATATAATACTTTCAGGATAATATACAACTCGCGAAATAGATAATTATATATTTTGTACAAGATTTCTTCTAGAAATCTTGACTTCGCGGATAAATTGTGCTATTTGAAGGAGCCTTTCTCTGCCTTTGCTCTTCGAAGCTGACATCCCTTTAACTTTAAGAAGAAGGTCGAAATCCCTCGAAATCACGAGACGTGCCGTAGAAATAAAAGAGACGTCCAAGAAGAGAGAATTAATTGGTAACGACAATGCGGTTGCTTAAAATGTCGGCCGCGGAATTTTCCCCGTCCATAGCTTTCATCCACCCTCCTCCCCGGTGTGCAAACCTGGGGGTCCGGGTCTGATGGATGGAAGGAGGTAGATCCCACCCACTCCGGTCCGTACGTCGAAGGTACGGAGCCATTGATTTTGAATATGTAATCCGAGGCATTTTATTATTCCATCGTACTTGGCAAAGAGAGGAGGAGGTGGTTACGGGAGAGGGAGAGCAGTGGAACGGGGCGGTTCGACCTCCAGCGCCATCGACCTTCGTCCCCCATCGGTAAGGGGGATGGCGGACGTGAGGGGGCGAGATTCGATTCTTTCTCTCTCTCTTTCTCTTTCTTTCTCCTCCACTACCACCACCGTCACTGGCCGGGTTCTTGACGCGTGATTGAATATTTTTTCGCTATGTGCGATTGGTTCGTCGTAACGGTGGCAGGCAGAATGGACGAAGGAGAGTAGAGAGGGGTAGCCGGCGGCGACGGCAGCGGCGGCGGTGGCGGCGGTAGTGGTGGTTGCAGCCACCTGTCAAGCAAAAGAATCGCCATGGTAACCAGGCCCCGCCGCCATCGGCCGAAGGGGCTCGTTCGCCGGGGGTGGCGACCCGGACTCGTAGGGATACCCGCAAGGTTCATATTGAATTTTAAGAAAGTTTCCATCGGCACGATGAGATCGGGCTACACCCGAACATAAAGCAAGAAAAGGATCGCGCTAACAAGTATCTCGAGATCTTTGTAACTTGCTTCGCAAAAAGACAAAATGATTTATGGTAGAATTTCGAATGTGATGTTAATGATCTTTGTATGGAGATATAGCATTATTTTCTGAGTTTCATTCTGCAATAATCGAGGGCTGATATTACTTTTCTATTGTGGAGTTACCAATACGGGAAAAAATACAGAGTCATCTTGTACGATAATATCGAATATATATATATATATATATATATATATATATATATATATATAACTTAGAGAGAGAGAGAAAAAGAATCACAAATTTCTTGATTCTTCTCTCAGTGCGATTAGAGAAACGAGAGAGTTGTTTTCTTTGTTGTCAAACTTTTATTAGTTTCTATGTAATATTACGTGTTGTTAATATTGAGTTAATTTTAAACTATTTTAAATTATTTATTGTACTGGATGTTTTTTGTTACTTTGAGATTTTTTTTGTCTTTAAGATAGAGAAAACAAAAAAAAAAGAGTTCTAATCTTTTCGTATCCAATCAATCAAAGAAAGTTTTAAAATTTTATTATTAAATTTTATATATTTTATATTTTAATTTACTGCTTATATTTTGCGATCAAAAATGTAATCAATTAATTTTTAATAATTTAATTATTTTTATAGTTTAATTTTTATAATTTACTATATTTGTAATTTAATTGATGTGCGATAAAGTAATACTATAAATAAATTTTAGGTTATCGTTTATATTTTTTAGTAGTTCTACATTATACATTTTCTTCTTTGAAATTATCTAAAATATGCATTAATTTCTTTCATCAAACAAATATAAAATGTGAAAGATTTATTATTCACATAAAATACTTTGTAAATAAATTCTTAAAAAAAACAACAAATAAATCCATCAGAAAATTTAAATGAACTCTTTGTATTTACATTTATATTGTTTCTTTATAATTACAGGCACAATATATCTAATTTCTAAGTTTCTTTATATGATAGAAAGAGTTTCTTTTTCTTATATTATATTATTATATTCTTATTTTATATTCTTATCTTATGTTATATCAAGATTATATTTAAAAATATTTATTCCATAATATTTACAAAATATTATTTTAAATATATATTTTTAATATAAAGATATATAAAAATGTGCGCTCAATGGAATGTTAATTAATTAGTGGCGTGAATATTTATGCCAGATTATTTTTTTTAATAATATGCAATTTTCGATGATATTTAAAATTGCAGGAGCATAAAAACGTGTTTGTAAGAACAACCAAATCATGATGCGATTACAACTATCCGCATTAGTCTGCATAATGAAGAAAATGAATAGGGGAACTGTGGACGGCTACAACTTTCTCTTCTTTAGAAATGTTTAAGAGGTGTGAATTGGAGGAATTTGCTCAAGAGTTAAAATGCGAAAAATCTTATATATGATGCTTTCAGAATATTATTTTTTTTAAATATATTCATGTTGATAGGTCGAACAACATACATTGACATTTTTAATATGTTGGATTTTAACCGTTATTTTGGTACTCAAATAATAATAATAATAATAATAATCATGATACTCAAATAATGCCATTTTTAATTATTTATTATCATAATAATAATATAAATATACATTTTAGAGCTAAGTCTGCTTGAGTCAAAGCATCTGATAATAAATGTGTGTTTGAAGATATTTCTGTGTTTTGTAACTCATAATTGGATTTAAGTAATAGTCAATGTAGGAAGTTTGCTTACAAGCGTAAGCAAACTTTATCGCGATATTTGACACAGTGTATAACATGTAGATACTTGAAAGTGTTGAAAAAAATTATCATAAATTTAATTAAAACTTTTACTTAAAAATGTAAGGAAATGATGTAATAAAAGATTTTATTATAAATATAAGTAAAATTAAAATTCTGTGTGTCTGATTATCATGTCACAAAACACAATTTTTCATGCTCTTTGTGCTCTCTGTTCATCAGTGTATCTCAATCATATGACGTATTTTATTTGACGCGTTTTTGATATGCACTTATTTTTAAAAAGTGAAAGTCAGTCATTAGGATTCTTCTTTTTTCATCGTTTAATATTTTTTACAATATTTTTATTTTGATATTTTTTCTGTACTCTTGTCAAACTTTTATTTTCCACGTTAATAACGATGCAGTCTTATTTTGTCGTATAAAAATTTATGTATTCAAGGGTTAAACAACTTTGGGCGCGAGAACGACGTGACGGCAGAACTAATGGAGACAACGAGACGACCGGTCGACTTTCTCCGTCTGCGGCCTCTTCCGTAGGGCGGAAAAACACGGCGTCTGAATTCGCCGGACGAACCACGCGCGCGGGAAGAGGCCGCAACCCCCGAGGGTCGAGAGCGAGCGAGGGAAAGTGAGGAGCGTACCTCGACCTCCGCGGGAGGGATCGGAGGCCCTGTAATGATCTTACGGCCATGGTAACTTTTTTAATCAGCGCCCGGTTTAATTATACGGTCGATGAGGAGGTACTCGCGCGCCCACCCTCTCCCGCCCCCGGCCGCTCTTCTGGTGCTTCAATCTCCCCGTCGACTCGTTTCGGTGTACCCTCTCTTCTTTCTCCCGACGAGTCCATCTCCTCGCGTCGAGCCCTCGACGCAGCAGACCCGGTCAGTCGTCCTAACTAGGTACCGACTCGCAAACAAGATTTGACTTATTGCGCCCGAGCGATTTCTCCGGCGTTTTCTCTCCATCTTCGTTCCTCGCGAACGATAGCTGCGAAGGACGCCGGGCGACTGCCTCGGAAAATTCCGAAATGCTTTTAATTGGAAGACCGTGGCTGCGAACCGATACTACGATCAGAGGGTGTAGAATGAATGCAGATCCACGCTTCTCGATGAAATTTGCTGAAGAAGTGCATTATCGTTGATTATCGTTGATTAGCGGGCGCCGCCTGGGAACGATCTCTCTTTTCAGCTTTTTCTTCTTCTTATGTAGAATACTTTCAATATACACACGTTGCGAATTTTTATTATCTTTTTCAAGGAAAAGTTCTTATTTACCTCATTTGCATTGCAAACTAAATACCATGAGTTATCATAATTCTGACAATGAGTCAGAAAGAATAAGATGACTAAGCATTCTTTTGTTACATTTGAATGATAAATACATTCCAACAACAAGACGACATGACAAGACAGAACAATAGAATACATAAAAACACAATTGTGTTTTTGATCTTTCATTCATAGATACAGCAAAATGCAATTTTATTGTCATTTAAAATATAATTATACCAATAATGTGAAACTGAGCATTTCTTCTCCCAGAAGAAAAAAAACAAATCTTTTAGACAGTAATAATTTTTATGCTGTTAATATTTTAAATTTTTTATTGCTTAATTTTGTATTGTAATTATTAAATTTTTTATTTTTTTAGTTTTTTAAATTTAAAATAAAAAGTTAGGTTACATTGTGTTTTAATAAATTTAAAACTAATGTATGTTTTAAATTTCGAGTATCTTGAGAATTGAGCATTTCTTATATAAATTATTACTTTTTCATGTTAAATAATGCATTTTACCTCATAAAATCCTTCACGTTTGTGGTATTTAAAATTCTAGGTTTATAAAAGCCAATTAATGAAGTTTCGAATGTTTCCTTTTGTTTCTTTGAGATTGTTATTATTTTTATTACACTTTATCATTTATACTATATTGTATTAATTTGTAATGTAATGCTTTTTATCAAACTTGTGTTGAAAAAAATTCCACTTCTATTTTAAATAATAGATATTTCAAATAATAGATAAAAATCATCAAATGTAATACTGTTACATTAAAGCATTTATAAATCTTCCTTGATTTTCAAGTAATAAGATATGTACTGCGTAGCTCGTCGTACATTAAATAAGTAGGGGTGGAGTTTAGAGGGTGGTCCCTCGACTAGCAACACAATTCGTATTTCCCTTTTGTACAATGGCGTCTTTCGTGCTTTTACATTGCCTGAATATTTATATTAAATTAGTTTTATGCTCACCAAATTTTTCAAATTTTTCAAATTTGTAAATAATTAATAATTAGGCGTATAATACTAAAAAAATAATTCAAAGTTACAATTACATTTTCATAATTATTATAATTAATATATTATATTTAATGTAATACATTATGTTTTATTATTATTTAAATCTGCATTACGTTATTTTACATATCGATAGTATAAAAATTATTTAGTACTGTCAGTATGAAGAGATTTGTTTTTTTTTCTCAGTGAGATTCCATGCCAAATAAGCCTTTTGAATCTAGACGTGCCTTCATTGTATTCTAAGGGTTAAGAAATGGTGTCTAAAGTTACTGATTGTTGACGTCTCGAGTATAGCACGAGTATCATTGCATTGGTAATCGATGTTTATCCGCAGTGATTTTTACCTGAGCGCGTGCCACGTACCTGCCACGCGTGAGAACAGGTCCAATCGAACCGATGGAGCGAGAATAATAGGGTATCAATACCTGTTGCTGAAAACGCTTTCTGTTACCTGTTTCAGTTTGCCCATTTGCGATACTATAAGTGAAAACTGAAACATCTATACATAAGTCACTGATGACGTTTACTTTGGCACTTCAGCGTCTATAATGAACTTTTTGCTTTTTGGAATGTTTTATATAATTACCGCTTTATTATCAATAAATTTTTAGTTATGATTGACAAGCTAAAATAAATTTTTGTCAAATAATTAATTAAATGGATATAATAGATGGAGTTAAAGAAGACATCTATTAAATATTGAATTAATTAGTAAGCTTATGAAATTTTTACAGAGATTATTGATTTTGTAAATTAGTATGTATGTAGAATATTAATATAAAGCAATAAACAAATTTTTTATTCTATAAAAATCTATTAAAATAATATCCACTTAAAATTGAGTAAAGAATAAAGTCTTGTCTATTTTAATGCTATTTTATTCTTCTGGTTATCATGATAAATTCTTTAAATATAAAATTAAATTTTTTTAAACAAAAATAATTGATAATGAGAGGTATACGATTCGTAAGATTGTAATTTTTAATTTAAAATGTTAAAAGAGAAAAGATCTTGAACTTAAGTAACCTGTAAAATTTTTTGCACTTTGAAAACTTTGTTCTTGGAAAGGTCTTTCTTTCCAATCACTTACAATAACTTGAAAATAAACACTTTAAATTTGTGGAAGAATTTATAATCCCAATTACGTTGACGAATTTGTCGAAATTGCTGCGCATCAGAATCTGATATGGTCCGTTTATCGGGGTCGTTAAAAGTACGGGCGAGTAACGAGCATGAAATGAAGTTTTAATGGCGCCGAGTTGGAACCAGCAACGTCGTATTTTGTTGCGTCTTTTTTTGGGGGTTGCGGGGTTGGATGTAGGAGGGTCGATAAACGCCATCGTCACCTTTTATTCCACGTCGATGGCGGCGATCCAGGTTTACGAAAGATTCGGCTTTAAGAAAGCCAAATCACGTTCCATCAACCTTCTCACTACTTAGCCTCGCATTCGATGGCGCCGAGACAAGGACGACGAGAGTTAATTACTGTGTAATTAACGTGCAAGGTAATCTGGGACTTATGTTTCAACAGAACAAGAAAACGAGAACGCTCGTAATTAGCATCCTATCTAAAAGACTTATGCTCTCGAAAATATTCTTAAAGAACATTTTTTACTCATTTGTATTAAATTAATTTAATTTTTATTAATTGTTGGTAATTTATTGTGTCATAACTAAGTAACAAGCATAAAATTATATAATAATTATATTATAATTTTAATATATTTAATTTGTTATACCTTTTTTTTACGAACACATTACATGTTGTATTTAATGTGATGGAAGATTGATTTTAAAAACAGTTTCATAACTTTATGTCTTTCAAATTATGCTTAATAAATTGAATTAAATTAAATTGTGAGCGACTCCTTAAACAAAACACAAATTTAAATATAAAATTCTTATAAATATATTTATATATTTATTAATTTAATGTTTTTTTAAAAATTCTATAATAAAAATAAATCTTTAATTTATAAAATTATATTTTTTTACATAAATATTTAATTCCTATCTTATTGAAAAAATTTAAATAAACTAATTTTTTTAAGTGTTTTATTAACATTACATTTTCTTAAATTATAATTATTTTAATGTGATATATTATTATTTCAGAAAAGTAACAGGAATGTTCTATGAACGGAGAGTATTCGATATTTGCGTTACACCCTATATATTCTTCACGTATAAACATTACCGACAATAAATGACAAGCAAGTTTCAAACATTTCTTGATAGAGGGTACGCACATCATTCCGTTGTGGATTGCATTCTGCAGCCACCCTTATTTTTTTACAGTTCTCCTTATTATCGACTATAAAAGGATAAAACAGACATCTGACTTGCCATACACAGTGATTCTCAAAGCTTACGTGAGAGAGTTAATGTTCACATTAGAAAATATCTCACGTTCTCGATTACGCCGCGTTAAGCTCTTAAAAGAGATTTATAAACGTGATAAAATGAATTTCCATGCCAATATGTGGCGGCAATGATCAAATTGCGCGAATAAATTAGAATTTAGTATCATGCCCGGCTGATTGCTTTCGTATACTTTCCGTGAAAAATGTTAAGAATAAAGGACCTTTCATTCCCCTTATCTAATTGCAGGACGAAATTGCGTGTAAATATTGCAATTATATAAATTTTCTTCACTATCTCATTTTATACGAAGTCATTAAAAGTTGCACACACATATGAAATTTATATATGAATGTATTTAGGTATTTTGTACAAATTTATTATTATTTTTTCTCTCTTTATTTTATTTTATCTATCTTTTATTTATCTTTTATTTTTTAGTATATAGTCTATAAACTATCCATTTCAAGTATATACAATAACATAGAAAAATATAATTCCACATATTTATATAATTTAAAAAACAGAATTGATATATTTTACTAGCATTGATATATAATTACTATATTATTGACCGCTTCGATCAAAGCTTTGTTCAAAGAAATAATCATAAAATTTTCAGCGACGATTGTGCAAAGAACCAGAGTCCGTCTTAGAATTGTAAAAGGTTAACGAATTTTCAGCTTCGTCAAGAGCTCGCAGAGATACTCGAAACTTGCCGATCGACCTTGCAGCAAGGAGCCGGTTCTGATGCCCGACGATGTATTCTCTCTGCTGTAAAAACAGTTATTATTTTTCCGGTGATTGTTCGCGCCGGCAGATGTATACTGAAAGAATCTCTCCTCGCTCGGTTTCCGCCCCGCGCGGCCGTCTCTTTCTCCCGTCCGTAGCGACGCTTTCGCATCGGATTTGCATACGCGGGAACGAATCGGTCCGGGTCTGGAAGAACGGCAGGTAGGACGACGACTCGATATGCAGTCGTCCTAACGCCGTGCCGTGCACCGGCGCGCCATAGGGTGAAAATGAAGTGGCCCGGGCGCATTAATAACTGCACAAAGGGGGCCATGAAGATCGAGGTGGGGCGCACGTTCGGGCCGCGATAATGCATAAATTAAGTCGAAACGAGTTTCGCGGGCCAACGGCTTCTCGCCGTGACGACCGGACGCCGTTTGCGCCGCTTTGTTCTCCTCTTCGATTCTCGCTGCGGGAACTTTTTCCCTAAAGACGTCATCCAAAGTTTCTCTGTCGGATTTAACTAAAAGGATATACCGAATAAACAAATTTTATTCCCGTTTATTTTCTTACATGTGTTTCTTAAGTATCTTCTGTTAATTTGCCATTAAATAATAATGCGCAAATAATAATGAATCATTAAGTATATGATAAAAGATCGACCTCTGCATATGTGAGACAGAATATATGTCGATTTTATTCTTTTGCTATAAATATTATGCTACACATAATGTGTTATATATAATTAAATAAAATTATATACATAATAAAACATTAGATAGAGTAATATATTGCTTATAAATAATTATCAAAAACTTTTAAGTTTTATATTAATAAACATATGTAATTTAGATATATATTAGTATTTATCAGTAAACGCTGGTAAACATAATGTCAAAGTCAATAAAATTTGATAAGTTTTCTCTTCTCTAGATAAGTAAAGTTATTTAAAATTTTAACTTGAAATCGATATTTGAATTTATTTGAATATTTAGAAACTTTTACTTTTAATTTATTTCATTTGTAATTAACCGGCTAAACTGCTGTTAAATATATAAAATAAGTATAAAATAAGTATAAAATAAGTATAAAATATGTAGGTTTCATATCAGTAATGAAGAAAATTAATATTAGGTGGTTTCTTGAAATATTAAATAAATACATTTATTCATAAACAAGTAATTTGGAATTTAATAAGCATTTACGAAATCGAATATTAAGAAATCTCACAATAATACAGTTTCGCGAAAGAACATCCTGCTTTTTGTCCGCCGAACGGAGTAATGCCATTAGATTCTTGAGACATCGCGGTAGCTCATCTTGCGCTTTTCAGCCGACCTGCCTACACCACTTCAGACAGCTTTGTTCCTTTCTGCAGTACGACAATTGTTTTGTGTTAGCAGTCTGCGAGAGAGAAAATGCAGGACAAAAAGAATGGTTGCTGAGGGTGGACAGAAATTATAAATGCGCGACTGCCGACGACACCCTATTATAAGGCCCTCTCTTCCTTTCGACGCCACTGCATCTTGATTTCTTCGTACGATCAAAACAAAAAGGCGGACATTTTATGTTGAGAAACTTTATTTGATATGTTATAAACATATCAATGTATTGTGGTCGATATTTGCTCAGTTATATCTTTCTTTTTATTAATTTAGGTCTCCTTTTCTTCTGTTCTGTTTAGATATTTTTATTCTTAGAGCTATCCTATATAAATAATTTTAGTTATATTTAGTATTTTTAAACCTCGCACTCTATCTCTCGTTATGGTTTGCTATAACATCATGAATCATCACAAAAGTGTATTCAAGAAAATTAAAAATTAAAACACAGAAAAAGGAAAAGCCAAAAAGATATAAAGCTGTTATAATTTTATTTCTTTGAATATTTATTACTCTATAATAATTAATTTTTCTTTCCTTTAAATAATATTGAAGTTTCAGGACGTCCTAACATGTAGATTCAGAATTTATGCTAAATGTGATTTCACGATTCATAAACTGCAAAAAAATTTTTTACTTTAAAGAAATTAACTTATAACAAATGATGGACTTACATATTTTAATGTTATTCAAGTACAAATTAATTTTTAAATTTTATTTGGCACAAGGGTATAATTATTGTATGTATAAATATAAATGGAGGTCGGATTTTTAATAAATTTTCTACATACAAATTATTCATTTTTGCATAACGTTCGCGCAAAAATGCTATTTTGAGCCAGTATACATATAAAAGAGTTTGAAATATTTCCAAAGCTAATATATGGTTCGTTTACCCATAGCTGGACACCAGAATGTTCGTAAACAAGTTTATAGGGCTGAAACCCGTATTTTTCTTTCTTTTAACCGTGTTCTGGTTTTTCCACTCAATTCAGCCCCGTAAATCCCGGGTCCTGTTGTCTGGAGTTGAGCGCGCACTCCGATCGATCCAAAGGCGTCGCGGCGCCTACCTCTCTTTTCAGTTCTCGGCATATGTTTCTCTTCAGATCTGTCGACGGAGAGTATCTTATCCTTCAGATCAGAACACAGGTATAAACAAGATCTTAAAGAATTAAAACTGATGGGACTTTAAAATTGAGAAGAGTTACAATGTTGCATATAATTGTATGGCAATAAAATAAATTTGAAAAACTTTAATCTTTTTGATTATTTAAAATATCATTTACTAACAGTTACGTAAATTTTTCGCTTATGTAAACAAATCATATGCAATATGTAATAAATATTTCATGAGTACAAAGAAAACATTAAAAATATTTCTTTTTAAAAATAATCTTTTATTAGTAATTCGCGGGGTACAAGGATAAGTACAATTTTTCGTAAAACAATTATGTTCTGAAATAGTTTTTCGTAATTTTCAGTTTGTGGTGGCACTTTTCTTTAGCGCGTTCCTGGCGGTTCTTCCCACATTTCTATATATCATTTCCAAGACGTACTTTGGAAGGTAAGTGAGAGTCATGGAAAGATGTTGTGATGACAACGTTAATAATGGATCGGGTTCTTAGCCGATAGATATGTGATGCTGATCTGCCTGAGCTACAGTGGCTTCGATCAATCGCTGAAATACCGACGTCGTCGGCGAACTCTCCCATAGAGCCTCCATCCGCCCCGACCGCTCGTGTTGTCGTTTCTTCTTGGCCCAACCCTTACCTCCACAACGTCATCGTCTTCGAGTAATTCACCATGGGCTGGGATATCTTTTTCCACCGCCATTCGGAGATTCGCCAGATTCATTCATCACCGGTATCCAGCGCAGAGAAAGGAACTGCAAAAACCTGCAGGAAGAGAAAGAGCGCGCGAAGAAACAAACTGAAGAGAGTGAACCAAAGGTGAGCGGATGGTCGTTATCCGTTAGCCAGCGCGAATGCATGGTTAGAATTATTATCGATGTGGCAGTGAGAAAAGATGGCCGATGTGTGATTTAAAAATGTAAAATATTAATTAAAAATAAAGAGAAATAGAATTCTTGCCATTGTCTTGAGATTATAATTTAGATACGATAATAATATTATATAAATAGTATTGATATGCACAACAGGTATTATAAATTGTGTTAAATGGAAAAATGAAAATAAATTTAGTTATGGAAGCTGGAAAACATTGGATACTAAATGCATAATCACGTGTGCACGATATGAAATGAAACTCTACGTTCCATCTCACTTTCTCTGAAATGAGACAGGCGGTAAAAGCTGGAAAACTGGTAAAAGCTTTCGGTTCATTGATTGTCAGTTGGATAAAGTTCTCGCTTGTCCTCACTCTTCTATTCGTGTTGGTTTTCCCCCTTTTCCCCGACTTTAACTGTTGTTCTTCATTATGTCGTATCCTTGCTTCTCCAGTTTCCTCACACCAGCGCGAAATGCTAAACCGGGACAAGCACATCCGTCGCAGCACCTAATTTTGCTCGTGTTACATGTATATAACGTATCGCTGTTTACACGTGCAACATGAATACATTACAATATATAAAACTTTAGGTTCTTTGTTGACGCAGCAAAGAATACTTTGTTTTTAAACAATTTTTAGAGAAAGTCTGAAACCAGAAATCTGATAGAAAAATTATCTATGCATAATAAAATATACGTACGCATTGGAACACCAGGATCCTTCCAACGTATTTCATATTTGCGATTCTTCTAAACAAAGAATAAACAGTAATAATAAACA